>CM066230.1:19421830-19775109 GCA_033675125.1 Athetis lepigone | reverse complement strand
ACCAACGATTGCATTTTCCGCACGATCCGGAGGGTCGGCGCTCGCGGTACGTGCACGATTTTGACATTGGACGGTGACTTATGAGAAATCCGAGAGGCGATGACATGACCGCATTCGAATTTCGAACTGGAACCCTTCGCTCGCATCCGCGTCGGCGGTCCGCCCAGACATGTTTCCTGTGTTAACTTTTTTTACGTCGACGATCACTCGCTCATGACGGAGGCGCGGTTTCTACGGGCGCCCGAGATATCGCATCGATCCCTCGACGGGCACGGGGCATGTCGAAAGTGAAACACTGAACACTGTTCGAAACTCTGATAGTCGTGGTTCACGATTATTCACGGAGCACATACACACAATTCCCGTTCGAAAAGATATACACAAAATGGTGCTGAGAGACTCGCAAGCACACTACTACGCTCGGTGAGTTGTCTATGCGCGACTGACGGAGGGCGTCCACTGCATCCGCCATCTGCCGACGAGAATGAAATGCGGGGAACTCGCCTGCGTGCGCCTGTGTGCGCGCCGTGTACGTGCACGGGGAAATTACACTCGTATGCGTCACCCGCCTACCTGTGTGAGTGAGTAAACCTTTTTTTTTCTTTGTATGGGATTATGAACAAGGTATTTCTTTTTCTCAACGATTCCGATCCTCAAGGAACCATTATTTGTGGATCTTTGAATAAGAACATTATTTTATCAGGTTTAAATATTTGCCAAGAATTTATTTGAATTCTTACAAAACTTTTAGTAACTTTATATGCATGAGGTTGTTGTGTAGGTATTTACAAGTAGGTACATATCGTAAATACCTAGAAGGAAACTATGTCATGTACTAGCGTGATGCAAGGTTCACAGGCAGGCATGTCTAGGTAACTACCTACTTACAGTGATAAATAAGAGTTTGAGATTGCATTTTTGCAATTTTGCAATTTTAGTACAAAACAAATCTTTCTAAATAGGGACTTACACAATTGCTAAGGAAGAAATGTATGCAAGAAAGTTAACTTTTTGCCCGCTTTGTGATCCCTGTGATTGCGAGTTGCGAGATGAATAATTTATACCCAATAGGTACCACTTATGAAAATTAAAAACAATACAATATGGTGAAGTACCTACCAGCATACCGGTCTACATACGTATTTGTTTTTTTTAGATACCTATATCTTTTTTATAGTAGGTACCTATTTTTTCAATATTCAATCAATAAGAACTTATTAAGTAAATTACATAGATTTCAGTTATTTCATTATTTCTAGTAAATTTACACGAATTATAGACTTTCTTGATGTAGGTATTTACACAAAGAGGAATGCTACTTGTATGTAAAACAGGTTCGCGAGAACTTGCATCACACTATAGTCTTTACAATTCATCCATGCGGTCTTCACTAAACAGAATTATGCAAACATTAACATTTACTCGAAACCTACGAGTTCTTTACTGGACAAACTTACTTCTACTAACAAGTTGTCTGTGCAGTGTAAAGTTACAAAGAGTGCAATGTGAAAGAAATGCATTAATTTTATTGAGATAAACCCTTATTCTATCTTATTATTCTTAGTATTCTATATATTACTTATTTATTAGTTATTGATGCAGTTTATAAAAATCCGAAACTTTAGTATCACAAAATGTTTCCACAGTTCGTCTGTTGAAGAATGAATTCGTCCTTTTGTTTCAGTTTTTTTTTTATCTTATTCGAGTTGTTACTGGTGACAGAGGATTAATAAAATAACTATCAGTAGTATAACAAGGTAACTGAGGGCAACGAATACTTATATCAGGGTCCCTGCTTTCTCAAAGCCCCCTTCCGAGGCCCTTGCATTTGCAGCCTGCAGCCCAGGGGCCCATGCATCGGTCTCAGTCGGGAGGAATCCTTTTCAGATAAGACTAAATTGAACCTCAAAGGTCCCTTTCTAAGCTGAATCGAATGAGTTAGTATTCTCATTACAAATTTTCTAATAAGAATGCCAACTCGTTCAGCCGCCATTCCTTACAATCCATTCTAATGTTTTAAATGCGAAAATAACTCCGTCTATCCGTATCGCTTTCACGCCATTTCAAAACTTCCCTTCCTTGAAGAAGAAAAGAAAGAAATATAGTTTAATTCCCAAAATTCTACGGGAACGGGAATTACGCGGGTAGAACCTCGTGGAACAGCTAGTATTTAGTAAATAAAAGGTAAAGTTATCGCAGACCAAACTTTGACTTGTGTAACTTGTCTGTTTATTCCATAAAATTAGATTTGATTGAAATTTGTTAAATAAAATAAATGATGGTAGATCAACCAGATCCCAAGTTTGGTTGTCATGTAGTGAAGTTATTTCACTTTGCATGGCTTCTTGCCATTTTTCTTTGTGAGTAGATTCCATCGCTTCTTTGAAGGTCTCAGGCTCTTTAGGCTTGTGAAGATTTTCGATTTCTTCAGCTGCTGCCAAAATAAAATCATCGTATCGCTTAGGAGCTGTGATTTTTGACCTGTCTCACAAAGACCTCGTTTGAACGGTCGCATTTTCTTCAGCATCAGCATCAGATTCATCATCGATGACAACGGTAAAAGATCCGGAAAGAGATTCGTATTCACTTTCATTATTTGCTGGTTCCATTTGTCGAACGTCGTCAGTGCCATCGACCAAAGTTTGTTGCAGCGTATCATCTTGATCATCTGCGTCAAAATCACTACCATGTTGCTGATCATCTCCTTCATGAATGTCAAGCTTAATATCTACTGGATTGCGTTTTGTTTTCTGCGAAGACGTTTTATTAGGTCGTTCTTGTGAAAACTCTAAATCGGTGAGCAGTCTGGAGATTTCATTTTTATTTGATTCATCGTAGAACATAGTCTTCAATACTCTAACATCTTTTGAAGTTATGATGCTGTTCTTCGAGGGTATGAAGATCCTGAAAGCCTTCGATGTTTCAGAATATCCCGCAAACATACCAGGAATTGCCCTTGGTGCAAATTTGTGACCGTTAGTGCCTTTCATCAGAACATAAGTCTTGCAACCGAACACGTATAAATGATTAATACATGGCTTTCTCCCAACCCATCGCTCGAATGGCGTTTGGTTCTGAATGGCGCTGTTTATACTCCTGTTTGATAGGTAGTTTGCAGTGAATACTGCTTCGCCCCAGAATTTAAATGGTGCCTGTGCGTCAATCATTATTGCTCTCGCTTTCTCCACAAGGGTACGATTCTTTCGTTCAGCAACTCCGTTTTGGTTTGGAGTGTAAGGTGCGGTGAGTCGTCTCTGTATCCCACAACGTTTTAAATAAGCATTGAACTCTTTGTTCACATATTCAGTACCATTATCTGATTGTAAGAATTTGATTTTGTTCCCAGTGTGCGTTTCCGCTAACTCCTTGAACTCTTTAAACTTTTCTAAGACTTCGTTCTTGCTTTTAATCATGTAAACTCGACTGTATCGGCTATAGTCGTCTATGAAAGTAACGAAGTACTTGTTTCCGCCTACTGTGGGCGTTCTGATAGGTCCACATACATCGCTGTGAACGATTTCTAAGCGTTCTGTTGTTCGTTGAGTTGTTTTCTCACGTGGGGCAGGTACTCGATGAAGTTTTGCCTGGATGCAGATTTCACAATCTACCAAGGTTTCAGAAGCATCAAAGTTCAAGCCAAGCAAATTCTCGTTTTTGAGTGCATATTTCAGATCTTTGGCGTTCATGTGACCAAGTTTTCTGTGCCAGTCGTAGATGTTTGATGAATTCGCTTTCTTTTTAGCAGTTGATTTGGAAACAGTATCATCATTATGATTGGCCAGATTGTTGCGCTCATGTTTATGAGGTGTGATGTAATAAAGACCATCGCCTTGTTTAAATGCGGTGAGAGAAATTCCACATTTTGGATTCTTGACCGTCGCTTTGGTTTCAGTGAAGAGGACAGAACAGCCAGCATCTGTCATCTTACTAACGGACAGCAAGTTTGTGCACAGATTAGGTACGTATAAAGTGTCTTGTAGTTGTGTAAGGGCTATCCCATTACCATTTTTTGTTACAAAGGAGACTGTACCTTTTCCTATAATCTCTGCAGTTTGTTCTTTATTTGCAAAGTTCAGTTTTCCGGATGTTCTCTCCATAGTCTTAAATAAGTCTCGTCGATAAGTCATGTGAGATGTACAACCGCTATCTAAAACCCAAGTGCAGTTTTCAGAATTTTCGTTATGTGTTAGGAGACACTGCACAGCAAAATTGTTTTTATGAGAACCGTAATTTGTATATTGTTTATTAGGCTTCTCATTGTTTTTCTTCCAGCAATTGGTACAAATTTTGTGAGTCTTACGTTTGAAGATATTACCACTGCGTTTGCAAATTTGACAGGACGTGTATAGGGCTTCTTCTTGAAATGAGGATTCAGGTTCGTCGTTTTTAGTCACGTTTTGGCTATGACGTGCTTCACATTCTTCTATAATTTTGTTTTGAAGCTCCTCTGGCTTCGGAAGAGTGTCTCGCGATTCTATAGCGACTCTGAAGTTCTCAAATTCCTTTGAGAGACTGTATAACATCATGATTGTTAACAAGTCCTCATTAATAGCTACGTCCATGTCTGCCAATTTGTCAACTATATCCATAAACTTGTTTAGGTGTGACCTTACATCGTGTCCTTCTAATTTAGTTAGGATTAGTTGCTTTAATAGGGATGCCTTTCGCGCAGGTCCCTTACTGGCGTACGTGTGTTTTAATTTTTCCCATAATGCTTTAGCAGTAGTGCAATTTTTAATTTGTTTAAGCTCAGAAGGAGCGATTATTAGTATGAGTTCAGATCTCGCCTGTCTATCGCCTTCTTTATCAGCCACTGCAGCATCAGTCTCGATGTATTTCCATAGTTTGTGTCGTACAAGTACAGCTTCAGCCTGTATCACCCAAGTGTCGTAGTTCTCTCTATTTAGAGGGTCAATTTTCGTGCTCGACATTTTGGGAAGGTAGGTACTTAAAATTTGTTAATACGTACACGCTCTGCTACCATGTTAAATAAAATAAATGATGGTAGATCAACCAGATGTAATATTTTATTTAATGATTTATTTTATTTAACAAAATTAGATAAAGTAATTATTGGAACGCGACAAGTAGAGGTGTATCAACAGAACATTGGGTGTACCTGTCATTGTAAGGCTTAAAATACCTACTTGTGTTCAACAGTTTTTAAAAACTCTAGCTGTCAAATGTCATCAATGCCACAATTGGATATGGCAAGTCGATTTTATTATAATAGTCGATCGAATCGGATTTCGATTCGATTCATATTGAAAATACTATTATAAAACTAAGCTTTAAAAATAATTTACTATTAATCTCGATATTTTAGATTGCCTATAAATCAATCATTTTACTAATGGAATGGTAATGTATTTTTTTTTAATTATTTGTAAAATTAACTTACTTTTTGTGTATAATGCTACACGAAAGACCACTAGTTTATTATGTTATTGTAAACTTCAACAGATAATATTCCTTTAGTCACAGTATTTATAACACCTGTTATGTATTGTCTTGCCTTTCAAACCTCAAATTATCTTGTTGTCTCAAATACGAAAAAAAAAACCTTTTTATTTTGTTAAAAATAATGCTATATTATACCTACTTTATACTTTCGCGTTGCATTTTTGTTTATACTTAATCTTAATACTTACATATCAGTTGTTTAGTTTACCAGTTCTTGAATCTGATTGAATCGAAGAGTTTATGAACCGATTCATCGAGTCGACTTAAAGTTCAAAACCGATTATTTTACTCTAATCTAACACCAACCAAACGTCAACTTGAAGTATTGAACATTAATGAACATAATATTGTCCAAATAATGTCCAAATGTCCATGTCGAGTCGGAATTCTGTTTGTTTTTGACTTGTAGTGAAAATAAATTGTGAAGTAGATGTTACTAAAACTGAGTTATATTATATGTGAAACCTAAAATAAGAAAAACAGGATGTCAGAATCCTCTAAATCTAAGTCTTCCCTAAATTTAAATCCATCGCCCACTTTACAATGCAAAGATCTTCACGAATATCTAAAAAGTCGTTCGGCGCAGTTTTTAGAGACTTTATATAATTATCCTACGATATGTTTAGCTGTCTACCGGTATGTAAAGAGCAACAAATTGGTATTAATAATTAAAGTACAAAAACTTCTGTTGATGTTTGAGGTTAGGTTTTTAAAAGTAAAGAAGTGTTTATTGTACACAATTATTGCATAGTGATGACAATAATGAATGAAATTAGTAAATTATGTTTAACATACCATTCCACAATACTGGCCTTATTATAAAGACAAAAAGTATTCTAAATCTTTCAATACTTCACAGAGAGCTGCCAGAGCTGGCTCGTCACTTCGTGATCAGGCTGCTGTTCGTGGAGCAGCCGGTGCCGCAGGCTGTCGTCACATCCTGGGTCTCACAAGCTTATGCCAAGTTTGCACATTTTATTTACTATCACCATAGAATGAATTATTAAAAAAGAAAAACTAGAAGATAGTTTATGCATTGTAAAGCTTTTGTTTTCCTGTATTATATGTGATTTTACATATAAACTCATAAATATACTTGGTCATCATTTAAATATTGGTTCTTCTGAATAAGCCTCACTGCAGCCCACCAAACTTCTAATACTAAATCTTATTATTTGTAGAGAGCAAGCCAAGTCTTGTGAAGCCCTATCTGAGCTGTCAGTATGGCAGGAGGCTCCTATCCCCGGGGGCATGCCGGGCTGGATGCTGGCACTGTCCTTCAAGAAGAACCTCAAAGTTGCATTGCTGGGCGGGTAAGGGTGATAATTACATATCAAAACTCTTATCATATTGTACACCTCAGAAAAGAAGCCATGTTTGTTTCTCCTTTACCCTTAGTTGGTTGGTAGCCTTTGTACAAGTACTACTTCAAAAGTTTTTTAAGTTAAAATTACAAATGTTTTTTTTACTGTCCAAAGTATTCCCAAAGACTAATTAAATTTACTATTTACTCATTTACTCTGGCTTTTAAATTCCCTACAACATTCTTGGTACACACACACACTTTTTTTACAATGTTTTATTCTTGTAGTGGTCGTCCATGGAGCATGTCATCCTCCTTAGAACCAGATGGCAAAGCTCGAGACGTGGCATTCCTGGACTCCTATGCTCTGGAGAGGTGGGAGTGTGTACTGCACTACATGGTGGGCAGCGCACAGACGGAGGGCATCAGTGCTGATGCTGTCAGGATCCTGCTGCATGCTGGCTTGATGACCAGGTCAGAGCAATCAGATTTGTGTTAGGAGAGCTTTACAGTAGCTCCTTTATTTTTGTATCTTTCACATTACTACCAATTTATTTCTGCCCACTTCTTATACTAGGCCTATTTGACCTTACGACTTTCGTAACAATGATGTTAACCTTTTTGACAGATTTAAATTGTTTGTAGAGATGCAGAGGATGGGTCTGCAGTTATCACTCGCGCCGGTTTTCAGTTCCTACTCCTGAGTACTGCCAAACAAGTGAGGAACTTCGTCATTACTACCTTAGCAAGTAGCCTTTATTTTAGAGCACTGAAGCTAATATCTGATATATTTGTATTGCAGGTGTGGTTGTTCCTACAACACTACTTGCACACGGCAGAGAAGCGAAGTCTGAGCGCGGCCGAGTGCCTCGCCTTCTTGTACCAGCTCAGCTTTAGTACTCTTGGCAAGGTAACTATCCTGCATAGTTGAGTGTAGAGCATGTAGAGAGTGAATGCCAGCCTGCCACGCTTCAAGCTCGTAAATAGGCGCAAATTCGGCTCGCAATTCGGTTATAAAATTATCAGTCAAAGTCAAACCTGTTTATTTGTCAGAATATGGTACAATAGATTTTGAAAAAATTAGTCCAGCATATCCTGCCACAATATAGCATACAAATATTCCAAATTATATAAGACAACACAAAATAATAATTATGTAGGGATTAGAGAATAAAAATAATCTAAAATAATAATGTAGGCACTGAACAAGGGGGGGGGTCATGCCCCCTTGGTCCCATCCTGGATCCTCCCTTGTGAATGTCGCCACAAATTGTATAAGTGTATTTATGTGTTGATTAGTCTTGTGAATAAAAAATATATGTATATTTGCAGGACTACAGCACAGAAGGTATGAGCAACAACATGTTGGTGTTCCTACAACACCTGCGAGAGTTTGGACTGGTCTATCAAAGGAAGGTGAGAAAGATTAAGTTGATAAGTTGATGATTGTCTCGATGTTTATGTAGATTTAAATGTATCAGAAGAAATAACTAATGTCGGGCAAATTAACGAAAAACTTTTATAATTTGTCATCTGTGAAATGTTTTCTTGAAATTGCTTAAACCAGCGCCATGGACTCGTACCTGTGTACGGGCCCGGCATTATGCTGAACGCTAGCCCTTTCGTGCAATAAGTTTTATATATAAATCTACCTACATTATTTAAGTTCTTATGCTGTAAAACTTTAGCAACTTAGCACGAATAAACTGTTTTTCTTTCTTTCTTTCTTTTTCTTTCTGAATATAAAAAAAGCAATAGGTAAGAAATAATAACACCTATATTGGTTGTCGTCTCCAGCGCAAAGCCGGTCGCTTCTACCCGACGCGGCTGGCGCTGAACATAGCGTCGGTGCGCGGCGGCGCGGCTCCGCTGCGAGCGCCGGCGCAGCACAGCGGCTACATCATGGTGGAGACCAACTACAGGGTGTACGCCTACACACAGACCAACCTGCAAGTCGCGCTGCTCGGACTCTTTACGGAGCTTATGTACAGGTGATATCATCATTGTCTTGTCAGCTGTTAGACGTCTATTGCTGGACAAAGATTTCCACATATACGATCCTGCGACACCCGCATCTAACCGGACCATTGGCATGCTTTTTTTACCTTAAAAATCCATACTATATAATACTCTAATGACTTTAAAATGCCGTTATTAGTTTATTATATTTTGACGTCTAAACTACTGTTGATAAATTTTATCATAAGTATAGATTGAAAGTTGCCACTTTTTAATCTTTGAGTTGGCCTACTATGTCCAACCAACATTCTTGGGGTCGAAGTTGAGATCAGCAAAAGAACTGCTGTCTGTTTACAAAGTTCGAAACGATTGTCGAATCGAATCACTTCGCGGGTAGGAATGCGTGATCGAATAGGCCCAAAGCTTATTATAGAAAAATTATTAATTTGTGTTGCTATATAAGTGTAATGTAATGAATTGTTGCATAGGTTCCCAAATCTTGTGGTGGGTGTCCTGACGCGTGAGTCAGTGCGCCAGGCTCTACGGGGAGGTATCACTGCCGAGCAGATCATACACTACCTGGAGCAACACTCGCATCCACAGGTACGGATTGTTATATTTACAGATATGAAGAACAGGGTTTTTCATCCTCAATAGAGGTTTCTGTGATCAGCAAACCAGATAGGTGTTGTGTATGGTGGGTTGTTGCCAGACGATTGTCTGAATTTTGATTTTATGCTCAAGTTGCGAATGACTTTGATTGAAACTAGTTGACATGTTGATAGATGATGACGAGATAATTGATTTAACAATTAAGTAAGCACATGAATATAACAATTTAGGAAGATAATCTTACAATCTTTAACATATTTCATACGTCAAAAATATCTTTTAACAATTACAAATCATACACAAAATAGTTCACTACATTAGAATTACGACTTTAATGGCATACATATCCAAACGCATTTTATTCAACATCCCAATGTAAGTATTTATTGCTGTTCTAAAAGTTTACCCAACCCCCATGTTTCAGATGCTAAAGTCAGAGACGGGCGGCATCAGGACGTCGTCCACTCTCCCCCCCACAGTGGTGGACCAGATCAAGTTGTGGGAGACGGAGAGGAATCGGTTCACATACACTGAAGGGGTGGTTTATAACCAGTTTTTGTCACAGGTCAGTTTTATTGTTTGTTTGTCGAGTTCTTAGTAAGTCTGGTAATTATTCTGTATTAAGTAAGTCCTACCTACTTTACAATCTGTTGCGTCACTTTAAGAACTGTCAAAACGCAATACACCACTAGTTTTGTAGAACAATACTGTGATGTTTGACGATAGGCAGTAGAAGGGTTCACCCCTTCCAGATTTTGCCGTAATTTTTGGAGAATAGAACTGAAAGTAGTACCAGAAACTATGACCAGTCTAACCAAGAGGTATCGTGTCACCCAGTTACTGGATTGTGGAGGTCAGGTAGGCAGTCGCTCCACGTAAAACACCGGTATCCAGCTGAATCCGGTTAGGCTGGCAGCCGACCCCAACACGATTGGGAAAAGGCTAGGGAGATGATGATGAGGACTGAAAGTAGTACACAGACATGTTTCAAGTTTGACCTCTTCCCTAACTCATTTCTATCTGGCGATGACGCACTTCTTACATCAAAATAAGGCTAATAATTCAAAATTTTGTAGTTCATTCATAATTAATCTAATTTGTTTAGTTGTATCTTGCAAAATTTGTGACCTAACTTGGGCTGAATTACA
The DNA here is from genome assembly GCA_033675125.1 of Athetis lepigone. Classification (NCBI taxonomy): domain Eukaryota; kingdom Metazoa; phylum Arthropoda; class Insecta; order Lepidoptera; family Noctuidae; genus Athetis; species Athetis lepigone. Next base: position 19,764,624 of record CM066230.1, on the reverse strand, counting down.
TATTTATAAACCTTTAAACTACATTCCCTCTCCAGGCGGACTTTGTAGTCCTGCGCGACTACGCGAAGCAGCAGGGAGTGCTGACGTGGCAGAACGAACGCTCGCGCACCATGGTCGTCACCCGGCACGGACACGATGATGTCAAGAAGTTCTGGAAGAGATACTCCAAGAGCTCATAACACCCTAGCTTTTGTACCGGAGGTGTTTTGTTGCTGGGATATTGGCTGCAGTGGCCAGATCGAATTGGAAAATCGGGCGAAGTTGGGAAGGGTACTATTTTATTGAGACACCATGGTAGTGCCTTCAGTCGCGCCGCCAACGAAATGAGTACGGTTACATGAAAGGTATCTCATCTGCTACCAACTTGGTGACGTAAGCAAAATTGTTGCCGAAGACGAAATCGCCCACTATGTATCAAAAATGTTCGTCGTCTAGAAATAGGGGCCCTAAAGGCAATCTCTTTTCAGATATACTCTCTCAAAACCGTTCTGAAAAGTACGCAATAGGTCCCTTGGTGGGTTACAGAGGAGATCAACATAAGTTACTTCAAAATAACATATTTCCTTGTGGTTAAGATTAGATAGTGTCAGGACACAATTTAGCTAGGCGCTCATGTTTTGTAAATAAACTTATTTTTATAATGAAACTTTTGTTTTAATTCCGTGAACGTTGGATTAGTAAACAAAAGCCTGTAACTTTATAAAAGTTTATTACGTAAACAACCACTCACAAAATAATCCTTTATTTATTCATACATCAACAAATAGTTTATTACAGACATTTTAAGTTATAGACACCAATTTGAATAACACTAAAGAGAAAGTGTGATTGGTATTATTAATGGTTTTGAAAATTTTCAACATAATTTTGCTGTATTCTTTTATTCATTTCAATAACACATAGAATTCCTTATTTTTCACTTGGTCACATAAATAAACTGACACTTTTTATTCCAGTAAAAAACGTGTATATTGTCTAGAACATAGGTACTTTATTTCCATACATATAACACAGAACTCACTAATATGTACCCTATATCACTAACAGTAAGATTTAAAACGGTACAAGTTGATGCATTTTAACGCTTACATCACTGACTTAAATCTTAAATATACGGCCTTAGCGCTAGGTGAGCTCAGGCCGGGCCGATGCCGGTGCCGGGCCGGGTCCGTGCCGGGTCCGCGCCGGTCACGTGGCGGGCGGCGGCGGCGGCTTGATGGGCGCGAGTGCGGCGTATAACTTACTGACCGCAGACTGTACGGTTCGCTCTAGAGTCTCATCCTCGGGACATTTCACTTCCTGCAATTTGTGGATGTGTTATTGGTGCTTGATCTCAAATAGAGGAAATCGTTTTGAAAATGTTTTGCGGCCTTTATCTCAGTCTGTAATTTAGTAATGGCGGATTAGCTACTAGAGTTACCCGTTACATAAACTCATATGTAATATTTTCTGTATAGTGTAACTTCGCTTGAAGTATTTGGCAAAATATTTGCGTTACTTGGGTAATACAAACTACACTCTAGAGTTATTAATATAAGGTTCATATTGCTTTGTATCGAACACGCAAATATTGTGCAAAATATTTGAAAATATACTCCATTTGAAGTCGCACCAAAAGCGCATGTCAAATATCTAACTTGAGCAATCTAACCCACCAATAGATGAATTATTGGAAATCGTCGTAAAATGAGAACAGTTATTATATTTCTATTAAAATTGAGCGCTTGTAGCGTATTATGTACTTTTCTCTCCCTTCACAGATAGGATTCTAGAAACTGATCCGTTACAGGCGAATACTTTTCCATTCACATCGGTCTTCTTCAACGTGGATAAGGTCGATAATCCCGTGAGCTACTGACCATATTGAGCAGGTCGATGTCAGCTCGCTTGCCGTCCACGGTGACGTATAGCTTATCTCCCTTGAACATCTTGGGCACGGCATCCTCGCCGAACATCTCCTGAAGCATCTCTATCACGCACTCCTAGAATAACATGTTATACTTGAATTGATTTGCTATAACGGGTTGATACAAGATTTTTCTGCAATGTATGCCAAATGTATTACATTGGTTTAAAATAAAAATAAGTGAAATGTTACGTTTGGAATGGAATTGTAATGAAAAAATATTGTTATGGTTGTTGTGACTTTAATGAGGGTTGAAAAATGATATTTATAATTTATAATATTTTTTTCAAAATTGTGCCCTCTAACAAATTAAACCCTAAATGTAACCTTTACCAACGCCCTCTAAATAAAAAGACTTTCGTAACGTTCCTACTAAAAGTTATGTAACTTTGGAATTGAATGCCAATGATCATCGGATCGTAAAAAAAACTTTCCATAACGGAAGGCTAGTTCAAAATAAAAAATATTTTATTCTGTTGGTATTTGTTGTTATAGCGGCAACAAAAATACACATTTGAGATAATTTCAACTGTCTAGCTATCACGGTTCATGACTGCCTGGTTACAGACAGCGGAGTCTTGGTAATAGAGTCCCGTTTTACCTTTCGGGGATGGAACCCTAGAAAACAACAAGAGAGAGTAGGTGTACCTTGAAGTGCATGCGGTCGAGCTTGGGCGCGAGCGGCAGATGTCGGGGCTGCACGAGCGCGGCGGCCGACAAGAGAGAGTAGGTGTACCTTGAAGTGCATGCGGTCGAGCTTGGGCGCGAGCGGCAGATGTCGGGGCTGCACGAGCGCGGCGGCCGACAAGAGAGAGTAGGTGTACCTTGAAGTGCATGCGGTCGAGCTTGGGCGCGAGCGGCAGATGTCGGGGCTGCACGAGCGCGGCGGCCGACAAGAGAGAGTAGGTGTACCTTGAAGTGCATGCGGTCGAGCTTGGGCGCGAGCGGCAGATGTCGGGGCTGCACGAGCGCGGCGGCCGACAAGAGAGAGTAGGTGTACCTTGAAGTGCATGCGGTCGAGCTTGGGCGCGAGCGGCAGATGTCGGGGCTGCACGAGCGCGGCGGCCGACAAGAGAGAGTAGGTGTACCTTGAAGTGCATGCGGTCGAGCTTGGGCGCGAGCGGCAGATGTCGGGGCTGCACGAGCGCGGCGGCCGACAAGAGAGAGTAGGTGTACCTTGAAGTGCATGCGGTCGAGCTTGGGCGCGAGCGGCAGATGTCGGGGCTGCACGAGCGCGGCGGCCGACAAGAGAGAGTAGGTGTACCTTGAAGTGCATGCGGTCGAGCTTGGGCGCGAGCGGCAGATGTCGGGGCTGCACGAGCGCGGCGGCCGACAAGAGAGAGTAGGTGTACCTTGAAGTGCATGCGGTCGAGCTTGGGCGCGAGCGGCAGATGTCGGGGCTGCACGAGCGCGGCGGCCGACAAGAGAGAGTAGGTGTACCTTGAAGTGCATGCGGTCGAGCTTGGGCGCGAGCGGCAGATGTCGGGGCTGCACGAGCGCGGCGGCCGACAAGAGAGAGTAGGTGTACCTTGAAGTGCATGCGGTCGAGCTTGGGCGCGAGCGGCAGATGTCGGGGCTGCACGAGCGCGGCGGCCGACAAGAGAGAGTAGGTGTACCTTGAAGTGCATGCGGTCGAGCTTGGGCGCGAGCGGCAGATGTCGGGGCTGCACGAGCGCGGCGGCCGACAAGAGAGAGTAGGTGTACCTTGAAGTGCATGCGGTCGAGCTTGGGCGCGAGCGGCAGATGTCGGGGCTGCACGAGCGCGGCGGCCGACAAGAGAGAGTAGGTGTACCTTGAAGTGCATGCGGTCGAGCTTGGGCGCGAGCGGCAGATGTCGGGGCTGCACGAGCGCGGCGGCCGACAAGAGAGAGTAGGTGTACCTTGAAGTGCATGCGGTCGAGCTTGGGCGCGAGCGGCAGATGTCGGGGCTGCACGAGCGCGGCGGCCGACAAGAGAGAGTAGGTGTACCTTGAAGTGCATGCGGTCGAGCTTGGGCGCGAGCGGCAGATGTCGGGGCTGCACGAGCGCGGCGGCCGACAAGAGAGAGTAGGTGTACCTTGAAGTGCATGCGGTCGAGCTTGGGCGCGAGCGGCAGATGTCGGGGCTGCACGAGCGCGGCGGCCGACAAGAGAGAGTAGGTGTACCTTGAAGTGCATGCGGTCGAGCTTGGGCGCGAGCGGCAGATGTCGGGGCTGCACGAGCGCGGCGGCCGACAAGAGAGAGTAGGTGTACCTTGAAGTGCATGCGGTCGAGCTTGGGCGCGAGCGGCAGATGTCGGGGCTGCACGAGCGCGGCGGCCGACAAGAGAGAGTAGGTGTACCTTGAAGTGCATGCGGTCGAGCTTGGGCGCGAGCGGCAGATGTCGGGGCTGCACGAGCGCGGCGGCCGACAAGAGAGAGTAGGTGTACCTTGAAGTGCATGCGGTCGAGCTTGGGCGCGAGCGGCAGATGTCGGGGCTGCACGAGCGCGGCGGCCGACAGGATGCCCGCCACCAGCGCGTCCGCGAACATGTCCGACACCGGCGCCGCCAACCACTATGGACAGACACTCTTTTTTATATAGGTTCATTAAGACTCAACACAAAAGCTTAAATATTTTTAAGGCTTTTTTTGTATGACAAAAAGGAAAACATAAAAGTATAAAAATATAAGTTATGGTATAAATAAAAGCCTTTTATAAATAAAATTACGTCATGCTTGTACATTTTCAAAGACGATAAAATAAGGCAAGTCATTCATATGAATAAGGAACAAAAAAGGACCAAGAATTAAGCCCTTGGGAACCCCATTCTTACGATAGATTCGGGCAACCTTTAACCGTTCACATCAACTCCTTTAATTCTATCACATAGGTACGAAGTAAAAAGATTCAGAGACTACGCGAATTCTGTATTGATATACCTAGTTGGCTAATTAAAATTTTATGCTAAACGCAATAAAACGCCTTCGACAAATCCAAAAATACACCCAATGCATCGTATCTGCTGCTATTCATTGTAGATGTGATCAAAAAGTTCAAGACAACAGTTATTGAATGGACTGTTATAAAACCAAACCCTCATATTGAGAAGAACCCAGGAGGCTCTTTCTGTTTTCAAGACCAAATAATACTACTCTAGGGACAAAACGAATATACCTGCGGTAAATACTGGGCACCGTAATGTATCCTAATTTTACATGTTTGATCAGTTAAACACGCTTTTACCTACCAATCAGAGAGTACTGGCTCGAATAGTTTTTGTTTTATATTACTTAATCAAACTGAGTTGCTAACTTAGTGACGCCTTAAGATGACATTGCCGTACAAAATCTATAAGAGAATCGCGTTTTAAAATCTTACAAAACGTGCCGCAGCAGGCCGAGCGAGCCCGCGTAGTGGATCTAAGTATATACCTCGAGTGTGATCATGTTGTTCTCAACAACAAGCTCGACGCAGGAGTAGACGCGCCATCGCGTCTCGCTGAGGAAGTCGATGGCGCCGGCGAGCTGCATCACCACGTGCCGCAGCAGGCCGAGCGAGCCCGCGTAGTGGATCTAAGTATATACCTCGAGTGTGATCATGTTGTTCTCAACAACAAGCTCGACGCAGGAGTAGACGCGCCATCGCGTCTCGCTGAGGAAGTCGATGGCGCCGGCGAGCTGCATCACCACGTGCCGCAGCAGGCCGAGCGAGCCCGCGTAGTGGATCTAAGTATATACCTCGAGTGTGATCATGTTGTTCTCAACAACAAGCTCGACGCAGGAGTAGACGCGCCATCGCGTCTCGCTGAGGAAGTCGATGGCGCCGGCGAGCTGCATCACCACGTGCCGCAGCAGGCCGAGCGAGCCCGCGTAGTGGATCTAAGTATATACCTCGAGTGTGATCATGTTGTTCTCAACAACAAGCTCGACGCAGGAGTAGACGCGCCATCGCGTCTCGCTGAGGAAGTCGATGGCGCCGGCGAGCTGCATCACCACGTGCCGCAGCAGGCCGAGCGAGCCCGCGTAGTGGATCTAAGTATATACCTCGAGTGTGATCATGTTGTTCTCAACAACAAGCTCGACGCAGGAGTAGACGCGCCATCGCGTCTCGCTGAGGAAGTCGATGGCGCCGGCGAGCTGCATCACCACGTGCCGCAGCAGGCCGAGCGAGCCCGCGTAGTGGATCTAAGTATATACCTCGAGTGTGATCATGTTGTTCTCAACAACAAGCTCGACGCAGGAGTAGACGCGCCATCGCGTCTCGCTGAGGAAGTCGATGGCGCCGGCGAGCTGCATCACCACGTGCCGCAGCAGGCCGAGCGAGCCCGCGTAGTGGATCTAAGTATATACCTCGAGTGTGATCATGTTGTTCTCAACAACAAGCTCGACGCAGGAGTAGACGCGCCATCGCGTCTCGCTGAGGAAGTCGATGGCGCCGGCGAGCTGCATCACCACGTGCCGCAGCAGGCCGAGCGAGCCCGCGTAGTGGATCTAAGTATATACCTCGAGTGTGATCATGTTGTTCTCAACAACAAGCTCGACGCAGGAGTAGACGCGCCATCGCGTCTCGCTGAGGAAGTCGATGGCGCCGGCGAGCTGCATCACCACGTGCCGCAGCAGGCCGAGCGAGCCCGCGTAGTGGATCGACTGACGCTGCGTCACTTCTGATTGAGATAGCTCGGTGTACTCTGGAGAATAAGAAATACAGTGCTAGAACATTTTACGTCTTTAAATGAAAGGAGAATGGGCAAAATGGTACCCGGCTCCAATAGATATGTTTGTTGTGTCGTTTAAAAGGTCTTGCCAAGAGGAACAACATTTACTATAACCGCCAGTCTCAAATATGATTGCGTTTGGAGATAAACGACAGTCTTACTAACTAATAAAAACCCTATTCCATCGGTTGCCATTTGCGTTCCCGGGTCACGGTAACCTGTTTAAACAGTCCCGTGGCCCCGGCGATAAACATATAAGTATATACGAGTATGTTAGGTACCAGGGTAATATTTTCTGCATTTTTCCGTTTAAGTTTACTAGCGCTAGGTACCAACTCAAGCTGGCAATCTTACTGTGCCGAGCATTTATCAAATGGTCTATATATAATTGAAACGTACAGAGCTCCCTGCGCTTGAAGATCTACCATACTATGGTATACAAGGAGATGCCTGGCTTTTGCGTGGACAAATTCAGCCGCGACATGTCCGTGTAAAAACATATTATGCGAGGCATACGGGATTTACTACTTCGGCATCTTTCCTTAATGCTGTTATAGTTGATGCCGATATGTAATGTTTAAAAATCTACTCACTTTTTGCTAAAATATATGATTTTTATTTAAAGAACGCTTGTTTTCTTACTTCTTTTAATAATAGAATCCTTAGTGTGCTATATCATCGTCTAAGTCAATCTTATCCTAGCTTTATTTTACTGCTATAAATAGTTTGTAGTAAATTCTCATTTATAAAACTTAGTGAGATTACTGCTTCCCAAACGTGAATAGCGACAAGCGCCATAGTAGACGTTTTTGTGCATCAAAATGTCTTTTCAATGATATATTAATGATGACTATTGGAGCGGGTACCACTTCCCATACATTTTTGCCCATTCTCCTTTAGGATTATTTTTACGGGCCAATGCCTGCCGGGGTTGCGGACTTGCTTGAAAGAGATACAGCGGCCCTGCACACAAAGGGCTCAGAAGTCTGATACACCCTTCCGCTCCCACCCAGAGCGTGAGGAGTCATTTGATGATTTCGTATCCCAAAAAAAGAACATTTTTTGTGTTGCAATAAGGCTAAGACCCTCCAAACTTCACTTTAGGCGTGATTCGTCCAACAACGATGACTGAAAACATTGTAATTCGAACAATCGCGAATCAGATCAATCGCGAATCGAATAAATTACGCCTAAAGGACCTCATCTTCACCAAGATCATTCTGAATAATTAGATTACAAAAAACAGAAGAAACTAATTGCTAAAAATTTTCAGGTTAAACGCGCTTAGGTCGTTTATTATTACAAAACTCGACAGCTACACTAGAAACGTAATCTTTTTATATTGTTTTATTTTATGAACGAGAGAGCTGCATAAGTGCAATAGTTATCCATACTAATATTATAAATGGGAAAGTGTGTCTGTCTGTCTGTCTGTCTGTCTGTCTGTCTGTTTGTCTTTCTTTCACGGCAAAACGGAGCGACGGATTGACGTGATTTTTTAAATGGAGATAGTTGAAGGGATGGAGAGTAACATAGGCTACTTTTTGTCTCTAAAATTGCGAGAAAGATAGAGTAAAACAACAATTCCATTTTCCCATATAAAAGTTGTCCATGTTCTGTTGGATGTCGTTGTCATAGTAACCGGCAAATCAAGTGTCAAAACAGTTACAACCATAGAGGTTACAACCCGTCAAACCTGACACAAATAAGTAATGTTTAATTGTTTTCAAAATACGAATGGAATCATTTTCATAAATCCAAATCATGCAAATAAAAGCCATTTAATACGGTTTGAAATAACAAAAAGGCGTGTAATATGCTGTAAAAAATAATACTGTAACAGCTTTTCTTATTTCCAACGTACAAAAATAATATTAAGATAAAAAAAATATGTAGATTTAAAATATTTACTAGCCTTCGCCCGCGGCTTCGCCAGCGTGGATGTCGAACTTCTACCTACTATTTTAACCCTTTAGGGCTATTTTTTATATTCTTCACAAAGAATAAACCCTCCAAGTTTAATGTATTTAGTTAGTTATTGTTATATATTAACAAACACGTTGATATCAGGCAGTGAGTTTACTATTATATACATACTAGATGACCCGGTGAACTTCGTATCACTTACCTATTAATGTAAACAAAATTTATTTAAACCATATCACCTTTATTCATAAAAGATTTGTATCGATTTCCCCCCCCCCCCCACATTATCACAATCTAGATTCACGTGTATATGAGTGGCCTAATAGTTGTTTAGTAATCTGGCAATACTGTCATTGTCGCTGTCACCTAACTTTTGAAGAAAAGAGCGTTGAAAGGAAATGTTATGAAGTGGGCTTTTAGTTTTAAAAAAAAGTCCAGGATGGCCATACAAAAACAAAATAAAAAGCTTTTTTCAAAAAAAGGTAACCGACTTCAAAACTTAAAAGCACAAAAATAACTATTTCGGAAGTCGGTGGCAACACAAATCGACCGGCAGAAGAGAAGCCACCGACTTCCGAAATAGTTATTTTTGTGCTTTTAAGTTTTGAAGTCGGTTACCTTTTTTTGAAAAAAGCTTTTTATTTTTTTACTTTTTAGTTAAAGTCCCAATGTCTGACTACGTTTTAGAGTAACTTTCAAAATAAAACTACTTATAAGCTTATAAAACGAAATCGGCTCCCTGCGCGCAACGTCACGGGATATCCATGAGTACTATATACTAAAACCTTCCCCAGAATGTAACAAACACTTTGCTGAAAACCGTATCCAAATCGGTTCAGCCAAACGCGAGATAATCGCGGACAAACATACATACATACATACATACATACATACAGGTCGAACAGAGAACCTACTTTTTTTTGAAGTCGGTTAAAAAATATTAAAAGCACCATTATTTAATCAATACATATAATAAAATCATTATATAATAAAATCAATCCATACTAATATTATAAATGGGAAAGTGTGTCTGTCTGTCTGTATGTATGTTTGTCTTTCTTTCACGGCAAAACGGAGCGACGAATTGACGTGATTTTTTAAGTGGAGATAGTTGAAGGGATGGAGAGTAACATAGGCTACTTTTTGTCTCTTTCTAACGCGAGCGAAGCCGCGGGCAAAAGCTAGTAAAATATAAGTCGATATACACAGTAAAAACGTTGAACACTTAATCCACATATTAAAGAAGACTTACTGTTAAGGTCCGAAGGCGCCAGGATGTGGTAGTTGAAGTTCCTCTTCACCAGGATGCCCTGCAGCTGAGTGCCCGGCTCAGGCTTCTCCACCGCTAGCGATCCCATCACCTGCAGGGTCATGGTATTGTTAGGAACATTTCATTTTCATATCAGTCTTAATCTGTCATTGATATCTATATATGCTAATACATTTTAAGCGGTTTAATAATAATAAGGTAATTTTTTTCCCTTTGGTTTGTCACTGCACAGTTTTTATCATCATGTGTTAAATCCAAAGTATGTCATTTAGTATTTAGTATGCCATTTTATCATAGAAAAACTTACAAACGAACAACACATGAATTTTTAACCAAAAAATGACAAGGATTGATTTTAAATCCCTAATAATCTTTTTTATTCTTTTCCAAGTTTTCTGTTTTATTATTATCAAAAACCAAATGTTTTAAAAATCACCCTATTGTTAGTTTTCCTGGTTTAAAATAAGCAAAAATATATTTATATTTCTGTCGTATATTGTAAGTACATTGCATAAGCACGCTAGGTGGAATCTATGGACTCGTCGAGTATAGCTTCTTTGCTTCTTGGGGTATCGTCACTTTTGTTTCTAGTTTTCAGGAGTAGCAGCTAGTAATAGGAAAACGACTGGATGCCCAAAATAAATACGGGGTATTTTTTTTTTGGGGAGTGGGAAATCATCAAATGACTTCTCCCGTCCTGGGCGGAGCGGGAGGGCGTGTCAGACTTTTACTGACTAAAGCCCGCTCATGTTCCTTCGGTTGCCCTTTATGTTCCGGGGTCACGGTATTATAAACATTCCGCAACCAAATACGGGGTAGACCTCAACGATCTCGTCAAGGTCGCCGAGACCCGTAACCCCGTTGAATGCGGATGGCGAAATCTTCTTTTGCGGAAGACCGGTCTAGCAGTGGACGTATTTCGGCTGATAGTGATGAATAACGACGACGATGATGATGATGTTACCTTGGCGGTCTTGTCTCCGCGGAAGGTGAGGCACAGCTGCTGCGTGTTCCTGGGCGTGTGGATCTGCAGGCGGCCGCGGTGTTCTCGCTGTAGCTGATGATGATGATGATGTTACCTTGGCGGTCTTGTCTCCGCGGAAGGTGAGGCACAGCTGCTGCGTGTTCCTGGGCGTGTGGATCTGCAGGCGGCCGCGGTGTTCTCGCTGTAGCTGATGATGATGATGATGTTACCTTGGCGGTCTTGTCTCCGCGGAAGGTGAGGCACAGCTGCTGCGTGTTCCTGGGCGTGTGGATCTGCAGGCGGCCGCGGTGTTCTCGCTGTAGCTGATGATGATGATGATGTTACCTTGGCGGTCTTGTCTCCGCGGAAGGTGAGGCACAGCTGCTGCGTGTTCCTGGGCGTGTGGATCTGCAGGCGGCCGCGGTGTTCTCGCTGTAGCTGATGATGATGATGATGTTACCTTGGCGGTCTTGTCTCCGCGGAAGGTGAGGCACAGCTGCTGCGTGTTCCTGGGCGTGTGGATCTGCAGGCGGCCGCGGTGTTCTCGCTGTAGCTGATGATGATGATGATGTTACCTTGGCGGTCTTGTCTCCGCGGAAGGTGAGGCACAGCTGCTGCGTGTTCCTGGGCGTGTGGATCTGCAGGCGGCCGCGGTGTTCTCGCTGTAGCTGATGATGATGATGATGTTACCTTGGCGGTCTTGTCTCCGCGGAAGGTGAGGCACAGCTGCTGCGTGTTCCTGGGCGTGTGGATCTGCAGGCGGCCGCGGTGTTCTCGCTGTAGCTGATGATGATGATGATGTTACCTTGGCGGTCTTGTCTCCGCGGAAGGTGAGGCACAGCTGCTGCGTGTTCCTGGGCGTGTGGATCTGCAGGCGGCCGCGGTGTTCTCGCTGTAGCGCCGCCTTCAGGCGAGACATCTCGTTCTGTTCGCCGTGGACTAGCACCTGCACACAACCATTGAAATAAACGTGGATATTAATAAACCTAAGTATGAGTTAAAATTAATACAAAACCAATAAGATGCAGCCACAGTATGTCCCTAAAACTCTTTTTCAACAGCTATTAACTTTATTTCTTATTTAAACCTTGGAACACACGTGATTCGAGACACAATAGAAAGACAACAAAAGCCCGACAGCCGGCTGTCGCTTTGTTGTTGAAGGGTTAATAGCTACAAAAAATATTATAATTATTATTAATTAATTTTTTTTTGTTGCCTTACGTTAAGATTTTTGCAAGCTGGGCGTTTTGTGTTGCATAAAAGGCACTCCTCTACCCTGATTAAAGTATAGATCCGTACTTGATGACACCAGGCACTCACCACATGCGGCGGCTTCAATATGTTGATGAACTCGGAGGTCTGCTGGTAATCCGTGTGCGCTGAGAACGAGATGTAGTCCACAGACATCTTCAGCGGCAGCTTCTGGCCTGACATTGTGGTGATCTCCTCCGGCTCGGAGAGGATCGTCTTGGCGAGTGTGCCTTCCACGCAGTAACCTGGGAAGGAGCTTGTGGTGGGTAAAAAAACCACAATATTTGACGATTTGCGAAATCTGACTGTAAGAAGGATGGCTGATAATCGCCAAGAAAATAAAGAATTATATAGTGATAACAAACCGGGATGTAAGTTGTGGGATTAGGGAGAAAGTACGCTGCACGCTGGTGCGCCTTACCTGGCTGTCTCCTTGCCTCGTGTATAGGTTCAACAAAATGGCGCCTGATGTTTCTTCGCCTTTTAGAGGCTTTTGAAGCACAACACTGGAATTCTCTGTCTCTGTGTCCACTAACAATCACACCCGCGGGCGGTCGATCACAGCAGTTAATATTTGTTGTAATACAGTAGGAATTAAGTAGGCGCGTTAAATAAATTCAAGAACGTGAAAAAACTGCATTTTCACGTGCGGATCTTCTATGGCGGAATTTTTTTCTTTTTTCTTCTTTTTTTTATGGCTTCTGACAGCCGTCAGGCGTGCGAGAGCGTGAAGGTCGGTCAAGACAGAATGGATAAAAAGAGGTCTAATTATTAATATTAAGAAATAATAGAAGGCGCTACCATTTCCCCCCGGCCTTAAAGGGTTGCCTTTGAAAAGAGAAAATTGAATTAGCTATGTTAGGTGTACTACCGCATGACCTATCCACAGGCTAAAACAGCGTTAAAATATTTAAATTAATCTAAATTAACTTTATTATAACAAATTATAAACAAAATACCTAAACTAAAAGGAGACCCAACTTAAAGCTAGATCTCACTGTGTCGGTAGCGGACAGAGACGTACAACAGGGCGCATGTAGCTACCCTTCGCGGTTTTCACAGTAACAACGCGGGTTGTACCGTCTTTAGATGTATGTAACTTATCAACTATGGCTAATGGCCATGAAAGGGGCGGAGAATTATTATTTATGATAATGACTAACGTACCCTCCTTTATAGGCGATACAGGACTATTCCATTTGGATCTAGCCTGCAGTTGGTGAAGGTACTCTGAGCGCCAGCGCTGCCAGAACGACTGCACGAGTTTATCGAGCAGAGTATGTCTCTGAAGCAGGCTAGAAGAGTCTGCTTCAGGAGCGGGAAGTGATGACAATGGCGCTGTGCTCAAGAAATGCGCAGGAGTTAACGCGGATGGTTCAGCAGGGTCACTGCTCAATGCTGTAAGCGGACGCGAGTTAACTAACGCCTCGATTTGAGCAAGGACCGTTAAAAGCTCTTCGTAAGAGAGGATTTGTTGACCTATAACTTTGAAGAGATGCGTCTTAACTACCTTGACCATGCTTTCCCAACATCCACCGAAATGTGGTGAAGCAGGTGGAATAAACTTCCAATCAATGTAATTTATGGAAAGTTCTTCCTCAAGACGAGTACGATACTCTTTATTGAGAAACTTATAAAGATCGCGTAAGTAAGAACTTGCACCCACAAAACAAGTGCCGTTATCTGTATATAAACACTGTATAGGGCCGCGTCGCGAAAGAAATCGTTTTAGGGCTGCTAGAAATGATACCGTGCTTAAATCCGTCGCAACTTCAATGTGTGTTGCACGCGTTGTCAAGCATGTGAAAATGCATAGCCATGCTTTACGGCTTCTAACACCTCGACCGCGAACTGGCGTGTACTGCAGTGGTCCTGCGTAATCGCACCCGGTATGTGTAAACGCCTTATCGACCTGATTGACACGCTGGCTAGGTAGATCTGCCATGAGTGGAAAGACAGGACGCGGACGGAATTTAAAACAGACGTTACATTTATGTATTCTATGGCGAATTATTCGCCGTGCAGCTAAAATCCAATATTTATGCCTGAGTAAGGACATAAGCAACTCTGGACCTGCATGAAGATATTTTTTGTGATAAAAATCAACAAGAAGGTCGATCACATGATCATGACGCGGTAGAATGCAAGGATGCTTGTAGTTGTAAGGTTCGTCCGAATTTGACAGACGACCGCCAACTCGTATGATGCCGTGCTCGTCGAGAAACGGCTTGAGTTTAAGAAGCGCGGGAGAACAAGGCATACTATTTTTCAAATTTTGTATGTCGTTACTAAAATAAATAGCTTGTACAGCTCGCAATAATTTATGTTCTGCAACTTCAAGGTGAGAGCTTGAAATAGAAGTTCCATTAGGCAATAGCTTAAGAAATCTACAGATATAAATGATGGCGCGTAGTAGCTTAGACCACGACGACATGCGCAATGCGAGTGCATAAATCGGGGATTCCGCAACCTCAACAATCACGGGATGAGAGATAAATTTCCGTTCGGGTATGTCCTCGTCCTCTGCATTATGGTCAAATGGATGTAGAGGCCACTCCGACGGATCATGGGACATCCAAGAAGGGCCATGATGCCACAAACGATGATGCAGAAGTTTAATTGGAGTAACACCACGAGAAAGGCAATCAGCGGGATTCTCAATACCCGCGACGTGATTGAAACAATCGGAAGGAATTAATTCAATTATTTTTGTAACGCGATTGGCGACAAAAGTCTGCCAGCGGTGAGGAGATGAATAAATCCAAGCGAGCACTACTTTAGAGTCAGTCATTGCAAATATTTTATTAATAGGGTAGTGGGGCGAAACTGTCTCTTGAACTCTGCGGAGTAACTGAGACAGCAGAAGGGCCGCGCACAACTCCAGTCTCGCAACCGAAATAGTTTTGACAGGTGAGACCTTGGACTTGGCACAAACTAATTGCACAGAGTAGTTTGAACCAATGCGGACTTGCAAATATACGACTCCGCCATAAGCGCGTTCACTGGCATCAGCGAAACCTATTAGGTTAACAATACATCCATCGACCAATCCAAGGTGACGCGGTATAATAATTTGATGGAGCGCGGGGAGTTCAATGCAAAACTGTTTCCAAGCGGTGACAATATGGTCGGGAGGAACGGCATCCCACTCACACTTTGATAACCAGAGTTCTTTGATCAAGAGCTTGGCGTACAAAATTGTGGGAGCCACAAAACCCATTATATCCCATAGTCGAGCCACTGTGGACAGCATAGTGCGTTTAGTGCACTTATCATCTGGAGGTGCGACTTCAAAATGAAACCTATCGCTGGATTGGTTCCAGCGCATACCAAGAACCTTATGCACAGATCCTTCAAATTCAACGTCTGTAAAAGCTTTATATGAATCAGGTATTTGCGCGAGAACCTCTTTAGAGTTACTTGACCATTTGACAAGATCAAATTGACCTCGCTTAAAGAGATCAATAAGCTCTTTGCTAAGCGAGATTGCTTGCGGAGCGGATACGACACTACAGGCGATGTCATCCATATACAAAGCGGAGGTGGCAACAGCTGCTGCAGCGGGAAAGTTGTCGCCTTCATCAGCGATCAACTGGCGGACGACCTTCAATGCGTGATACGGACTTGACTTGAGTCCAAAACAAACCCTATTAAATTGATACACGGATATAGGTTCACTATTGTTAAAACGATAAAAGATCCGTTGAAATCTACGGTCAGATTCGCGAACGCCGATATTGAGAAACATTTGGCGGCAATCAGCTGACAGAGCAATTTGGAAAAGTCGAAACTTTATTATGATGTTAAATAAATCACCCTGTAGATTAGGGCCGGCATGCAAAATGTCATTGATCGACTGACCTGATGTAGTCTGGCAACTAGCATCTAAAACCACGCGAAGTTTAGTGGAGGTCTTATCTTCGCGAACTACGCCGTGATGTGGAATATAATACGAGGGAAAAGAATTATTCTCATCAATTACAACTGGACTCAAAAAACCCTTATTTATGTAATCACGTATGACGTCATTATAAGCGCTGCGAAATTTAAGCGAAGCATTAAATTTGCGTTCTAAACAATAAAAGCGTCTAAGCGCAGCAGCGTACGAGTCGCCTAGCGAATAAGGGTCGCCACAAAATGGCAACGCCACAATATATCTGCCACTGTCGTCGCGAACAGTGGTAGCGCGGAAGTGTTCTTCACACTCGAGGTCCTTACGACTCAGCGAGGGCGGTGCGGAAATTTCTTCAAGCTCCCAAAATCGCTTGAGAAGAGAATCAATATTATTTTCTTGAAGAACAGAACAGCAAGACGTAGTATAATGAGGAGTATGTGATGTAGGTGCGGTACCCATGACCACATACCCAAATACCGTCTCAATAGCGGGAGGTAAATTATATTGCTCACTACGTACAATATTAGATAGTAGTAAATGCGGAAATATTGAAGCCCCGATCAAAACATCGATATTTCCCGGCTGCGCAAAGTCTAAATCTGCGAGCGGCAATGACTCAAAGTGCTTAAGTAAGGACATATTGTTGTAAAGAGGTGCAATGTATGCTCTATGATTTATGTTTTGAATTTAGATCAAGTCTTACTTGACTAACGAGATTTTTGTTTTTGTGACAGTGTGTCAAATATATTGTTCTTAGTAGTTAGAACAAAGGAAAAAATAAACATATTTTTCTTTTATCCAGTTTAATTAGTGTTTTACATTTACCTAGAAGTTATTCCACGGGGCTGTGTTGTGCCTACTCATATTCCAACAGGTTATGGGCCCAGGACGTAAACAGATCTAGTGAATGTGGACTAGATATATTGGAGCTGGAGATAGTTCTGAAGAGATAAACTACAATAAGATGAGTACTAGTCTTCCTACTTTTGAGCGATTAGAGGGGTCGATCAACTTCTCGACATGGAAGTTCCAGATGGAACTGTACTTAACTCACGAGGATCTTTGGGAATATGTATCAACTACGCCCCCGATAACAGATCTGTCAGGTACCAAAAAGGATTCTAAGGCACGTGCGAAAATTTGTCTTATGATTAACCCAGAGCTATTGGTACATGTGAGACAAGCGAAGTCGACGAAAGAGTGTTGGGAAGCACTGGTAAATGCGTTTGAAGACAAGGGTGTCACAAACCGATGCCGCTTGCTCGGTCGACTTGTCAGTTATAAGTTGGAACAATTTAGCAGTATCAGAGACTACATTACAGCGATAATGAAAGTAGCACAGCAGCTACGAGATATCGGTAAAGAGGTAGATGACGAAATGCTAGCAGCTCTAATGCTACAAGGATTGACGGAGGAATACAGTCCGATGAAGATGGCGATTGAGAACTCAAATATTACTCTGACGTCAGATTACGTCAAAACGAAGCTGTTACAGCAGGATGACAACAAACCGTCGACTGAGAATGCCTTAGTTATGCGAAACAAAGCTAAGAGTAGCAATGTAGGAGCAAAAGATGGCAATAAAAACAAACCGCTCAAGAAAGAGAAGAAAATTAAATGTTTTATTTGTGGCGGACCCCATAAAGCTATGGCATGTTCAAAGAACCCAAATAAAAAAGATAAGAAGGAAACATCATTACTGACTGCATTCACTGCTATGACGAAAGATAACGAATGGATCGTTGATTCTGGAGCGTCATCTCATATGACCTATCGTAAAGACTGGCTTACAAACTATACAGTGCTTAATAATTTTGTAAATATTAATGTAGCAAATGGACAAAAGATAAGTGCGATTGGATCAGGAGATGTGAGAAAGGCTGAAAAAATGCAATTCGGAGTGAAAGATGTGATGTATGTTCCTGGACTGACTGCAAACTTACTTAGTGTAAGTACGCTTGTAGATAGAGATTTTACAGTAGTTTTTTCAGAGAATGGATGTGAGATTTATGACAGGAGTGACTGTCGTATAACAGGAAAAGTACTTCATAGCTGCGAAAATGTTAAAGGAGTTTACAAATTCAAAGCTGGTACTAACGAATCTGTTTTTTCAGCGCCGATGTCTGATGAGTTTCAATTGTGGCATAAGAGATTGGCACATCTTGGAGCATCAAATATGAGGTTGTTAAGAGATGGTTTAGTGAAAGGAGTAAGTTTCCGAATTCCTGATAAACTAGAATGTGAGCCCTGCTTAAAAGGTAAGCAAACACGTAAACCTTTTAAAAAGAGCGACGCAACAAGAGCGTCTGAAGTACTGGATCTGGTACATTCAGATATCTGCGGTCCCCTAAGCGTAGAGTCGCACAGCGGGAAGAGATACTTTCTTTTATTTATTGATGACAAAACAAGATATACGTTTGTTTATTTTTTACGGGAAAAAAGTGAAGTATTTTCCAAAATTGTCGAGTTTAAGATGTTGGTTGAAAATCAAACTAACAAAAAGATAAAGGTCTTTAGGTCGGACAATGGAAAAGAGTTCGTAAATAAACAGGTTAGTCAATTATTTAAAGAGAGTGGTATAATTCATCAAACTACTGTTGAATTTACACCGGAGCAAAATGGTGTTGCTGAACGAGCTAATCGCACCATCATGGAAAAGGCAAGATGCATGCTGGAAGAAGCTAATCTTAGCAGTAAATTCTGGGCGGAAGCGGTTAATACGGCCGTTTACTTAAAAAATAGATCCCCTACCAAAGCTGTGAAGGTGACACCATTGGAAGCTTGGTCTGGAGAGAAGCCTAATTTAAGTTTATTAAAAGTCTTCGGTTGTAAAGCTTTTATGCATATCACTAAAGCTAAGCGAACTAAGCTGGATGCGAAAAGCAAGGAGTTCATCTTTGTGGGATATTGCACCGAGTCGAAAGCTTACAGGCTTTGTGATCCTGTGAACCTGAATATCCATAAGGCACGGGACGTGGTATTTTTCGAGAATAAATTCTTTAATCAGAGAGAGTCTAAGTTTTTCAGAGAGAAACCTAAACTAAATATAAAGGATAATACTCAAGAAGAAATAGTAAAGCAAGCTCGTAGGCAGCAGATGCTAGATTTATCAACAGAATCCGAATCTGAGACTGTTGAAGAAGTAACTTCATTAGAAGAAACTATTGAAGATAGAATAGTTGAGCAGGAGCCAGCTCTGCAGGAGAGAATAGATGAGTTTTTCCATGATAGTATAGACGATAATGTCGAGCCTGATGTTCATGAGGAAGAGTTTAGAACACCGCCAGTAGAAGAGAGACGGTATCCTCAAAGAGTGCGAACCGCAAAAAACTTCAGCGACTATCATTTGTATCAAGCAGAAGCTGAAGAATTAAGCGAGCCAGAGACTGTGGAAAAAGCACTTAGTGGTTGTGACAGAGAGAAATGGAAAGAGGCCATTGACGCTGAGCTGAATGCTTTAAAGAAGAACGGAACTTGGAGTTTAGTCAAGCCTGAACCTAGCATGGTCAATTTTAATTTAGTAGATAGCAAATGGATCTTGGAAATTGAGGTATAAGGCTAGGCTTGTAGCGCGTGGCTTTACACAAAGGCATGGACTGGATTTCAATGAGACATTCTCACCTGTGATCAGACATAGTACGCTCAGACTACTATTCGCATTTGCAGTTGAAAATAATTTATCAATAGATCAAATGGACGTAGTCACTGCATTTCTTAATGGAGATTTGATGGAACGAGTTTACATGAAGCAACCTAGATTATATGAGGTAAAAGGCAAAGAAGATCATGTATGTTTGCTCAGGAAAGCTCTATATGGACTTAAGCAAGCTTCTCGAGCTTGGAATAAGAAGCTCCATGATGCTCTGACTGAGATGAAGTTCAAGCAATCTGATAACGAGCCTTGTGTCTATATCAGAAATATGATTATTATCGCCGTTTACGTCGATGATATTTTGATATTTTATAATAATGAGAAAGAGAGAGACACAGTCAAGAATGAACTTAAGAGGAAGTTTGAGATGAAGGATTTGGGAAGAATTGACAGTTTCTTGGGGATGAAGATCAATCGGCTTAAGGAGGAGATTAGTGTTGATCAGAGTGATTACACTAATATGGTTCTGAAGAAATTTGGAATGTCTGACTGCAAACCTGTAAAGACACCTCTGCCGACTGGGTTAAAGTTAGATAAGCCCAGTAATGATTACGTTTCTCCCAAAGAGATTCCTTACCAAAGTTTGATTGGATCAGTGATGTACTTAGCAGTTTGCTCAAGGCCTGATATTAGCTATGCGGTATCATATCTCAGCCAGTTTAACAGTTGTTATACGAATGAGCATTGGAATGCAGCTAAGAGACTTCTGAGGTATCTAAAGGGTACTATCAATTACAAACTTAACTTTGTGAAAACTGGGCAAAGTCTTACTGGGTATGTAGATGCTGATCATGCTGGAGATCACAGCGATCGAAAATCATTTACAGGATTCGTATTTGTTTTAGGAGGAGCTCCCGTGTCCTGGGAGTGTAAGAAACAACGCACGGTTGCATTATCAAGTGCAGAGTCGGAATATGTTGCAATGTCCGAAGCATGCCGAGAAGCTGTGTTCTTGAAGACTCTGATAAGAGAAGTTTCGAGGAAGGATGAAACAGTTAAATTGTTATGTGACAGTCAATCAGCTATTCAGATGGCTAAGAACCCGATTCACCATCAGAGAACAAAACACATTGATGTCAGGTGTCACTACATTAGAGAGAAGCTGAATAATAACGTTGTGGTGTTAGAATATCTGCAAACGGAACTAATGACAGCAGATATTTTCACGAAATCTTTACCGAGATGCAAGCACGAGTACTGTGTGGATCAGATGAACATTAGGGCCTAATTTGAGAAGGCTATGTATGAGCGAATGTGTTCTGTGCTTGTTTTTCATGTTGTAAGTTTTTTTTTTTAACGTTATTGTTTTTCTAGTGAGTTTATTTGTTATAGTGTGATTGGCTGGTTTCATAGAGCAGTACCCTTGAGGAGGAGTGTTGTAAAGAGGTGCAATGTATGCTCTATGATTTATGTTTTGAATTTAGATCAAGTCTTACTTGACTAACGAGATTTTTGTTTTTGTGACAGTGTGTCAAATATATTGTTCTTAGTAGTTAGAACAAAGGAAAAAATAAACATATTTTTCTTTTATCCAGTTTAATTAGTGTTTTACATTTACCTAGAAGTTATTCCACGGGGCTGTGTTGTGCCTACTCATATTCCAACACATATCAACATGAGCATTCGGCAATGTGTCCGTGATACGTTCTACTATAAGTGAAGAAACGGTAAAATTAATATCCCTATTAATACGCGAATGTATTTTAATATCTACGGAACCCTTACATGATTTTTCTGAACCGCCAATACCCTTGACTACTATGTCAGTATTTTTAAAGTTATTCCACAATCCTAGGCGTTTCAAACAATCAGAAGTAATGAAATTACTTTGGGATGCACTATCCAGTAAACAACGAATTATGTGAGGTGTGTTATGAGTATCGTATACTATTACTTGCGCGGTAGCGAGCAAAACCGTTGTGTACGCCGCCGTACATTGCGATGTAGCTTCGCGCTGAACGTGACAAGTGCGCGGGCGATGCTCGTGTGTGTGTGCGGCTGATGTAGTACATAACGATACTTCGGGATGAGCCGCGGACTCTGTGGTACGGACGGCCTGCGTTTGCGGTGACGTAACAACAGATGAACTTACTTTAACAAGGTTACCAGGTTCATCTGGTAACGGCGAGGTTTTATTGAAATGGAGTAAAGTATGGTGAGCCTGATTGCATGAGCGGCATTTAGTTTTACTAGAACAGTTGCTTGTTTTGTGTTTAATACTTAGACAGTTAACGCAAGCTTTACTTTCTTTAACACATTTAAAACGAGCAGTCGGAGTTAATTTACTAAAAGCGGGACATTTATAAAAGTGATCATGTACAATATTATTGCATAGACACTTGAGCGGATTATTATTATTATCTATTTTGAACTTTACGTTTCTCGGGACCCTGGGGCCCCGGACCTTTGGAAGGCGTACGAGGGGCCGAAGCCAACTCGCAGAGGCCCCTTAAATATGGCTTTATTATATGAAGTGGGACACCAACCGGCGATTATCCCTATATGCACCACTCAAGTGCACCTAAGGTCAACCCCCGGTTGGTGGTGGTCTATTGCAGGTCATGGAATAAAGAAAGTATTGGACTATGGGTTTGGGTTGTTGAGGTGGATTTGTTACCTAAGACTATTGAACGACTATGGCCCCTGCCTGATCAATGTTTGTATACACGGATATAATGGCAGGGGGTGACTTGCACACTCAGTAAATGGGCCCCCGAAAACGGCCGCTAGCACATAGTGACGTAGCGACAAGGGGGCAACATATATCGAGGTGCTGGAGGAGTGGAGAGGTATTCCACGGCTATCAGGACAATCCCGGAAGTACGGTCAAGATCCCTACCAGCATCTTACTGGAATACTTCCTTCCCCCGAGCAAGTTTGCTCTTGCGAATCTCCACTCAAACCAGCCAATTAAGGCAAGAGTGAGGTGGGAGCCTTGTTCCTCGTCAGTGCTCACTCTGGCCGGCCAATGAAGGCAAGCCAGAGATGAAGAACAAAGGGTCTCCCAGGAGGTCAGGTCCGTGGGGGTCGCTACTGCCCAACAGCTCGCCACAAGCTGCCCTGCGGGTTTATTATTATTATTATTATTAGAATCCGAACATGCTACGTAAGATTGCGGATTAGGAACCGAACTACTATTATTATTTCGCGATTTATTCGACTTTTGTTTACTGTCAATAAGGCTAGACGAGCCAGACGAACTAGGCTGCGTATTTTGAAATATTCGACACTGATCTTTGATAAAGGTCACAAAACTATCTAGTGTAGGCATTTTATGATTACGTTCTGTCATCTCAAAAGCACGAATAGTTTCCGTGTCGAACTTTTTTATTGCGAGTTGAAATAACATAAAGTCGGAAAGGTTTTCTAATTTTAAGTTTTTAAGGGCATTAACTGCGGTGACAAAATTATCGATAAACAGCTGGAAATTCGAAACAGACGCGGGACCGGTCAGCTTAAGGTTTAAAGCTTGATCGAAGTAAGTAGACGCGAGGACACGAGTATCCTGATATCGGTCAACAAGTGACTGAAATATAACCTGATAATTCTCAGCATTGGGCGTGACACCTGCAAACACGGATTGCGCTTTCGACGACAGTTTCCCTATCAAATAGTACAATCTGTCGGCATCTGTCAGAGAGACAATAGCGGGCCATCCACTAGCGTTCATTCCTGCCGGATTGTACAATCCTTACAGAATGAACGCCAGTGGATTTGCAACAACGAGAAAGAATGACGGTATTAAAATCCCACCATCCATCCCGTCGCGACAATCCTTACGGAATGAAAACCAGTGGATTTGCAACAACGAGAAAGAATGACGGTATTAAAATCCCGCCACCCGTACCGTCGCGACAATCCTTACGGAATGAACACCAGTGGATTTGCAAGAGCAAGAAAGAACGACGGTATAAAACCTCGCTACCAGTCCTGTCGCTACTGGCGCGACGCGCGCTGTGATCAAGTTAGTGTCTGTTTATAAATATAAATATGTTCTGCCTAAGTGTAGGGCCTGAGTGCCCGCTCAAATCGAGCGTCTAGCAGGGCGGGGCGTGCGGCGTCCATATCAAACAGATGCATTTACACGTAGGTGTCCTGAGTGGCGACCTAGTGGCGCGAGAACAACTTGCACGCAACGCTGCACGCTCCGCTCAACGCTCCGCTGAACGCTCTTCACTCAGTTCGTACACTAAGGCATTTTGATGCAGGGTGATGCAGAGACAAATCATGGTAGATGCAAAATGCAAAGGTACAAAAATAATACCAAAATTAAATATATATATTTACATAATATAGTAGTATATATATAAATACATATAGGTACACTCACATAAACATAAAGATAAATATAAACATAATTGTTGCAAAATGAAAATAATCCATAAAGATTATTCAAAATGACGAGCATTCCTTTCAAATGACAACAATCTTCATAAAATAAGAGGATTGTCACCATCCACACACGCGCAATCCCTCGGTATGGCTGACAAGATGCAAAGTGACAGGAATGTACACAAACGTGTGGATGGTCACTGAAGGATTGTTTTTCCTGCCGGACTGGCGCGTCGTGATAAAGCGAGGGGAAAGAACGAAGGATTGTGGTTTAGTTAGTGGCTTCAACGGTTTTATTTTATCCCGTCGCTTTTCTGTACGGATTGCACGACGGGACAAGCCTGAAGGAATGAACGCTAGTGGATGGCCCGCTATTATCATGCACTGTTGATTTAAAACTTGCATAAAATAATGGCCAGTTCCGTATGTCACCGTCAAATGACATAAGTTCAATTGGAGGTAGACGAGGTGCTCGATAGTTCGCGCAGCCGTCACCTGGCGCTGTGGAGCGGTTGTCATCTAACTGACTTTGTATACGTTTCACGATACAATAAAGATCTTCGAATGCGGTGTACGACTGATAATTCGGCTGGGAATCAGGATTAATTGAAAGTAATTTTGAGTTATAAGCGTCTATAATAATGTATGAAAGTCTGATCGAATAACATCTACTGTCATACAATAACTAAGAAATGATTCCCTACTAATATCGGAAGAAGTTGCGGTTTTGGAGCGTTCAAAAATGTCTTGCATACGCTCAAATAAAGTATTGCGTTTAGCTTCTAATATTTTTAACTCTTTTTCTTCCGAAATGCATAGTTTCTTTTGTTGTGACATGTTTATGTAGGTTAATGAACCAAACAAACTAAAATGTATACCTAAGTATTATTTTACCTAAGTATATAAGAACAACAAAAATACCTAAGTATTTATGCGGCGGTAAATCCTAGTAATTCCTATGTAGGCAACAAACTTTAAGGCGGTTGAACTAATGGTGCTTGAAATATGGTATTTATAAGACCACTATAGTTCGAGTAATTATAATAAGGTATATCAGTAGGCAGCTACGTAATTGTATATTACCTACTGGGGTGCGGGAAATAACCACGTAATGGGTATGTAAATAGACTAGGAGTGCAGCTAGGTGCTACAACTACCTAGGTAAGTACTTCTAGAAGATACTTACGCGGAATAAAAGAGAATTGGATATGAATCCGCTCGAAGGACCAAAAAAAATGGTGGGTAAAAAAACCACAATATTTGACGATTTGCGAAATCTGACTGTAAGAAGGATGGCTGATAATCGCCAAGAAAATAAAGAATTATATAGTGATAACAAACCGGGATGTAAGTTGTGGG
Source organism: Athetis lepigone (assembly GCA_033675125.1). NCBI lineage: Eukaryota > Metazoa > Arthropoda > Insecta > Lepidoptera > Noctuidae > Athetis > Athetis lepigone. The sequence goes on along the minus strand of CM066230.1, from coordinate 19,739,391 downwards.
ATTAGGGAGAAAGTACGCTGCACGCTGGTGCGCCTTACCTGGCTGTCTCCTTGCCTCGTGTATAGGTTCAACAAAATGGCGCCTGATGTTTCTTCGCCTTTTAGAGGCTTTTGAAGCACAACACTGGAATTCTCTGTCTCTGTGTCCACTAACAATCACACCCGCGGGCGGTCGATCACAGCAGTTAATATTTGTTGTAATACAGTAGGAATTAAGTAGGCGCGTTAAATAAATTCAAGAACGTGAAAAAACTGCATTTTCACGTGCGGATCTTCTATGGCGGAATTTTTTTCTTTTTTCTTCTTTTTTTTATGGCTTCTGACAGCCGTCAGGCGTGCGAGAGCGTGAAGGTCGGTCAAGACAGAATGGATAAAAAGAGGTCTAATTATTAATATTAAGAAATAATAGAAGGCGCTACCAGCTTGAGTATCAATTTTTAAAAAAAATTTTTTAAACAGGTCAAGACACAAACGCCTTCAAAAACTTCAAACTGCCTGGAAGATTAAGCTAATTATGAAAAATCAGCGGATCAGGAAGTAATCTTCTTGATTTTTGCGATTTCTGTTTTTTTTTGTACCATACTCTATCCTTCGGATCGGTTAGAATCGAAAAATGGTTTGTGTAAAATGGCTACTTTTTTGAAACTGTTCGTTTTATGCAAATCTGTGAATAAGGATAAAAACTTCATGAAAAAATATGGATAGATTCCTAAGACTATTCGCAAATCATGTTTAAAAGGTCACTACTGCAAGTTTCCCGACTGTATAATACGGTAGTTTACACCATTACCACTTGACGTACTTTTTGTGAGCTGTCAAAACGCAATTCTCCAATAGATTTTGTATGGCAATGGCAACTTATGACGTCACTAAAATAACAACTCAGTTGACTATCTATTTATTGAGTTCAAAGCAACTAAGAATAAAATTTTATAGCAAATTGAAAACGAACCGAATTTATTGAGCTGAAATTAAAAGAGGTTTTATAGAAATTGTGTCTAAAATTTATTGGTTAATGGTGTAAACTACCCAATTATGATGTTACAAATACAAGCCTATTATACATACCACGATAGCATGTACAAAGTCTATTTTAAAGGAAAGCATTATAATGTACTATGCACAAATTGGAATCATGACCCATTTTGACGATAGTTTGAGACTGTCAAAATAATAAGACGTGACGAGTGTCATTTTTATTGAATGTTTCCGTGAATGTTGACCTAATTGTATTTAAAATTTAAATGTCTGTAGGAAAATAAGCTTATGGTGGGTCATGAATCCAACTTGTCGATTGAACGTCTATACATAATTTCCAAAAATTAGGTCTGTTGCCAGCAGATTTTCGTCTTTATCGCTAACGATCAAGTTTGGTTAAGCAAATTAGACAATTTTGGATGACTTGAAGTAAGGGGTCTGTACAATCGGTCATTTCTAAAAAAACTATTATAATGTCCACCACTAACCAGCAATAATGACGCCGTTCTTGGGGTCGGTGCACCAGGACTCGAAGAGCTCGCGCGACAGCCCCGACTGCATCATGCCGGGAGACGCCATGATCACGCACGGACCTATGTCCTCGAAGTGGTCTATACCCTGGAATACAGCAGGAGGATATCAGGAATTGAAAAAAAATTAAGTCCTGACGGCCCGTCGCCAAGGGACTTTCCTCAAATTTTTTCCTCTCTTTGTTAAACATGTGTATACATAAACAAGTAATATTACGTACTAATGCAAGTATTTTCTTATATTATTACTTCCGCCTCCCGCGGTTACACCCGCGTTAAAATGTTAAGGGTGAACAACCCTTATCACTTAGGGGTATGAAAAATAGATAGTAGCCGATTCTCAGACCTACTGAATATGCATACAAAATTTGGTAAAAATCGGTAAAGCCGTTTCGGAGGAGTAAGGTAACTAACATTGTGACACGAGAATTTTAGATTATTAATGCGTTATGAAGTTCACTGGGTTTATCTTGAACATCACTGATATTGCTGAAGAAAAACGTCGTGATTAAAGGAAGGTCTTAAAATCCCCAATTCGCCTTGAGTAAACGTGATCATGGCTCATTCCTTCTTTGTATGAAAAGACATTTGTTCTGCAATAGAACAGTAAGAGGCTGGTGTTTTTATTTTAGTATCAATTTAAATTAGGCCATGTTTTATACCAAACGGTTATAAATAGCCAGCTTTCAGTATGATCCTTGTGAAAGCTGGATATAATTATTTTTACCCTATAAGTCAGCGTATTATGCGAATCTGGCTATAATTGCAGGCACTGGCGTGTGGTATATTTAGAACGAAGTTTTATAACAACGTATGATTCAGAAAACGTAAACAGTCATTTTTTATCGATGGGAAATCATCAAATGACTTCTCCGGAGCGGAAGCGAGTGTTACACTTTAATTGACTAAAACCCACCCTTCTTGTTCCCCCGTTCCTCCTACTCCCTTGTTCCTTCGGTTGCCCTTTATGTTCCGGGGCCGCGGTAACTATTAGAACTATTCCGCCACCCCGGCACAGTTATCCCCCTGCCATTTTCTAATTCAGTTCCCCGATAATCTTTTAAAAAATATTTTATGGAAAAGAGCGTGGGAGTTGTACGTGTAATTTTTTGAATTTTAGGTATCCGATGAATACATTCCTAATCAATTACTTAAAAACGTAGACAGTTCCAGTAGCTTATCATAGGTTATTCGCACAATCAAGACACCTGTTGTCATTAGAGATAGTTACATTGTAACACAGCTGTCATAATTGATATCTTTCAATTTTACAAAGTGACCCATATCTTTCCTAATATAAGGTTCAAATTCGCATAGCATCATTCGACAGGCTTCAAATCTGTAGCGCCGAAATATTGATATTACAGTTCAAGGTTAAAATAATTTGGTATGCGAATAGACAACAAGACTTCGTTGTGTTGAATGTTTTACATTCATTTGGAAGGGAAATATCATGTTGCTATGGCGGAATTTATGTGAATACCTATGATTTTCCAGGAAAAAACTTTGTTGTCAAAACAGTTTTAAACAGTTATAATTTGAAATACAGAGAATTCCTTTGCCTTATAAATAGTAATGCGGTACGCTTAGTAACACGTCAATTTATCAATACACGCGTAATTTTGTCCTAATTAAAATCTTCTTAAGATTACGGCATTAATGAACGTGTGATAAAATTGAAGATTACGAACGAATCATATATTTTATCTGTAGTGTTGTGACGCCCGGCGTTCAAAGCGGCCGGCTTCTGGGATTGTATTAATTTAAGTGTAGTAGTACTTAAACATTATAACAGTAAGTAACACGTTTTTTTATTATGAAATGTAGGCGAAATACATAGTAAAATGAATGAATGTAGTACTTGTAGGAATAACCCTCCTTTCGGGAGTCGGGTAAAATACATGGAAAACGTTAGAACAACGAAATTTGTGAAAAGGTAGAACTCAGATCACAAACTATTTAATCATTACAGGGAATTAAATACACTTTAGAATATTATGTATAAAAAAGTTATTGAACCGACTACTAATGAGTATTGTAAACAACGAGGTTATAAATATTTTATACGGGTGTTGTCCTTGTAGAGTTTTGGCGCTAATTTCGAATAGGTATTAGAATTTAGAAAAGTTCATCACGTTGTATGTAAACGGAATTGGGTTGTCAATTGTAAAATACTGCATTATACAAAACGTGTTGCTAAGCGCAAAACTCGAGAACAGCTGACGGCTGAACCAATTTTTTTAAATATTCGTTAAAGTCCAATAGAGGTTTTTATGAATAGAACAAAAACGGAAAAATCGACATTCAGAAAAAAACTATTATGACTATTTTTCTTTATTTTCTTTCAATCAATAATTGGACAGGACAAAGTCTGACGGGGTCAGTTAGTAATATAAATAATAACGTCATTACTAATATGTATAACAATGCCAGCCAATAGCCATTACATCAACCCAAATCATAAATGTGCGCGGCTTTCTATAATATGACAGTTATGTTTATTGTACCGTAAACCTGAGTTCTAAATAAACGATATAATTATTTAAAAAAATCACTCCTTTAGCAATGCTGCCAGACTGGCTGAAGCACCGCCTGATACAATGGCTGGAGGATCACAGAGAGTTCGTGGTGGCAGTGTTCTGCCTGCCCGCCAGCTTTTTGTTCAGTGTGCTGCTGCGCGTCAGGGCATACCTACGGAAGCGAAGCAGTGACCCTCTGCGACACCAGAGCGCTGTCAGGTTGATACAGAGCCAGGTCAGTGTGGAAGAGGAAAATTTATCCAAAGGAAAAAATCGTGCTTTTAGTGATGGGTAAATCCCTGAGTTTGTTTTGGCGTTTTTTTATTCAGAAGTAGCCAGTTAGGTAATGCAGACTTCAGCTAGTTTAAAAAATATGATGCGTAAAAGTGATTCTAATATCCTAATTGCAAAACAAATGACTTCATTTCGTTTCAATATTTTCAAGTCGTATGTTTTCTAGCTTTATATTAACGCCACTTTCAATATCGATAATGCCGATTACCTGTTAAAAGTTACTGTGTTACAAAGATAAATCTCTATAAGATCACATTTTGTCTATCTGTCTTGATATCGCACACACATATTGCTAGTAAAAAAACATAAAGCTGTCAATGCGATCCTCAGAATAAAGCTTAAGATAACCCATTTGCTTTAGGAATAATTTAAAAGAGTTCTTCAACGCACTCAATATATTTAAAAAAAATTTGGTTCGAAAAGACTTCAATATTCGAAAAACACCGAATCCCCCGATCTTCTAGCTCTTATCACCACACAAAACCATGAATCCTTTCACAACATCGATTAAATTCTACCAACACTCTTCCAGGTCCAACAATGGAACAAGCTACCTCCCAAAGACCGGCGGCTCCTATGCACGTCACGTCCCAACTGGCTGTCCCTCTCCACCACGTTCTTCCAGAAGCATCTCCACCACCAGGTCCCCATCCCGCTGTACGACATCCTCGAACTGGATGAGCAGAACATGACCGTACGGGTGGAGCCCATGGTCACGATTGGGGATATCACGGAGTATCTTATCCCGAAGGGGTATTCGTTAGCTGTGACTATTGAGCTCACTGACGCTACTTTGGGAGGTGGGTTTTTGTCTTTTTATAAGTTAATGTAGTAAATCTATACTAATAGTGGCGAGAATAACGAATAAGCTCAAAAACTACTGGACCGATTATAATAATTCTTTCACCATTACAAATATACGTAAGCAATGGTTAAGGCTTTGTGGTCCATGGTCACGATAGGGGATATCATTGATATTATATATCTTATTCCGAAGAGGTATTCGTTAGCTGTCACTATTGAGCTCACTGATGCTACTTTGGGAGGTGGGTTTTTGCTTTTTAATGAGGATCTGTAGTTAAGGACGTGGCTGATGGTTTCCCTGATGCCCTGAAGTTCTTGGGTTTGATATATTTTTGTTAGGATTTGGTTACTTGTGCATGTGAGTTTATAAAAGCATGCACGATACAAGAGAAATACACATTATAATAATACCTTGGGCATAAATAATACCATTGTTTCACAGAAAATATAACAATATCTCGTACTCGATAAATTTGAGCAATTTTTCCAAATTAGCAGTACATAAGTAGCACTGAACAACATTTTTAAAACATCTAACCACTCCAAAACTCTTCCAGGTCTAGCATTCGGCACCGGCATGTCAACCCACTCTCACAAGGCCGGCCTCTACCACGAGACCATCACCAGCTACGAAGTGGTCCTGGGAGACGGCTCCCTGGTCACAGCCACCGCAGACAACGAACACAAGGACCTGTACCAAGCCCTGCCGTGGTGCCACGGCAGCCTCGGCTTCCTCGTCGCACTAACCCTCAGAATCGTCAAAATAAAACCCTACATCAAAATCAAATATATCCCCGTTAAAGGCCAGAAAAACTACTGCGATATGATTCGAGAACTTTCTGGAACTTACGAAGCTGTACCAAAACAATTCCCTGATTATATTGAAGGAACTATTTACAGTAAAGATGAGGCGGTCATCATGGTCGGAGATTACGCAGACTACGACCCGAATATACCTGTCAACAGCTGCTCGAAGTGGTACAAGCCTTGGTTCTACAAACACGTGGAGACGTTTCTGAAGAAGGGCGAATCTGAAGAGTTGATTCCACTGAGAGACTACCTGCTAAGGCACAACAGAGCTATATTCTGGGTGGTAGAGGATATGTTGTCTTTCGGAAATGATACTCTATTCCGTTACCTCTTCGGATGGCTGCTGCCCCCTAAGCCAGCCTTCCTCAAGTTCACCACAACTCCTGGAGTAAGAGCTTACACCTTCACGAAGCAGGTCTTCCAAGACATCGTCCTACCTATTAAAGAACTAGAAAGACAAATCGAGATAGCGAGCGTCTTATTCGAGAAGTTTCCTTTACTGGTCTATCCGTGCAAGATTATTGATCACGGTCCATCGTCAGGTCAGTTGAAGAGACCTGACGCTAAGTACCTCGTTCCTGGGACTAACTACGCAATGTATAACGATTTGGGTGTTTACGGGGTACCGGGGAAGGTGAAGGAAAAGAAGCCATATAACCCTGTGACTGCTATGAGGAAGATGGAGGAGTTCACGAGAGAAGTGGGGGGTTACTCCTTCTTATATGCAGATATTTTCATGACTCGCGAGGAGTTTGAAGTGATGTTCGATTTGTCCTTGTATGAGCAAGTGAGGAAGAAGTACGGCGCAATTGGTGCATTCCCTCATCTGTATGATAAGGTGAAGCCTGAGATCGATGTGTTTGAGATAGGAGAGAGCAATGCTATTGATTGATTTTAGTGTAAGAATAAAAATGTAATAATGTTAGTTAAGTATCCATACTAATATTATAAATGGGAAAGTGTGTCTGTCTGTCTGTCTGTTTGTCTTTCTTTCACGGCAAAATAAAGCGACGGATTGACGTGATTTTTTAAGTGGAGATAGTTGAAGGGATGGAGAGTAACATAGGCTACTTTTTGTCTCTTTCTAACGCGAGCGAAGCCGCGGGCAGAAGCTAGTTTTGTTATATGGAGATTTATATCACAATAATTATATCTTATTTTAATACAAAAGTAGAAGTTTTATTTTCCCAATTTGTTTCCATCTGTCCTAGATATGACAAAAATATCGTACCTTTAACGAAACGACAGAGTCAATGTTTTAACTGAGGCATAGAGTTTGTGAAGTTGGGTTAGGTTAAAAGCTTGATAACTTTTTGATAATGCGAGTCGTATGGTCTCATCTTGCAAACATTTTACATGAAAATATTTTTGGTGATTATTTTATTTGATAAGACCAAATAAACTTACGATATTTAATCAGTCTATAGTCTACTTTACACGTACCTTCAAGTTAGAGATATGCCTGAACACGAAGGGATTGTTGATGGCGATCTGCCGCCGGATGCGGTCGTTCATGGCGTTGACGTAGGTCTGGTACACCGCCATGCACTTCTTGGCCAGCGACGACGCGTAGTAGATGGGGATGTCCTGCAGCTCTGGGTGGAACGACCAGTACTCGTCTGTGGGCAAGTGGGCGGTGTCAGTGAAAGGTTGATAGCTCGGCTTGTGGTTATACGATAACATGGGCCTAACACAGTCGTCGGCAACCTGCGGCTCTTTGGGTGTAGAGCTACGGCTCTTTAGTCCCATACGAAGTAGTATGATTGTAGGCAAGAAAAAAATTATGTGTAGCTCTTTAAAAATTTTGTTATTTAATATTTTTAACTATTCCAAGTCAAAAGGTTTGCCGACCTTTGGCTTAACAGAATTAAGTACTGCCTCTAAGGTGAATTAGAGGAGAATAACATTTGGCTTAGTCAAGGTTTAAAAAGATAAAATGTGGAGTGAGTGAAGTAAAAGCTGAAAAAGTTATGAATCCCGGTTGATATTCGACTATGTATCGCGCGTTAGTTATTATTACTTTTTGTGATATTGCTGAAATAGAAATTTACACATGTAGTAAGGGAAAGTGGAAATTTTTTTTTCGCTGTTCTTTTCTGACTAATTTCATCGCTTGACATAAGACAGTTAAATCGTTTCTCCGGGATTCGTCGAGCTTCATTGCTCGGCGATTTCTGGCGGACTTTCCTGTTTATTCTGGCTATCAGGAGTTGCAGTAGTTGGGAAGTGGTAACTGGTAGATAATGCCCAAGGCATTAAGTCCGCCGTCGTGGATTGTTTTTTTACATGTGCATAAAGTTTAATAATATCAGTTTATGACTGTCTCACTGCAGGGCAAAGACCTCTTCTCATACGGGGAAGGTAAAACATAAAGTTATAAATAAACTAACTAAGGTTATACGGGAGACGGGCCTGTTAGTCTAGTGGTTAGTGACCCTGACTGCTAAGCTGAAGGTTGTGGGTTTGATTCCCACCCAGGACAAACTTTGTGTGATGAGCATGATTGTTTGTTCTGTGTCTGGGTGTAATTTATCTAAAATATGTATGTATTTATAAAGTATATCAGTTGTCTGGTTACCTTAACACAAGCTCTGCTTAGCTTGGGATCAGATGACCATGTGTGAGATCTCCTAAAAAAAAAATAGAGCGGTGGGATTGTACCAAATACGTAGAATACGTACCCAGTATGAGCAGTAGCTCCTGTGCACGTCCGAGCGCGAACACGGGGATGAGGCAGCGTCCGCCGCGCTGCACGATCTCGCTCACCAGCCCCGTGAAGCGAGACTCGCGCTCCTCGCGCTTCTCGTGGATGTGCGTGCCGTACGTCGACTCCTGGACACGCAACAAGGTAACGTGAATAAGAAAAGGATCAAGATTAGAGGAGACTAATTTTATATCAACAAAATCTCACTGTAATTAGAACATCAGGGTGTACTGTAGGTATTTCAGCCGCCATCAAATGTCTGTCCTCTTGCCTCGAAAAATCTCCTGTGTACAATATCTGAAAGAGAAAAAGACTTCATAGTGCATACAAATTCTCACTACGCATGGGATAATCTACCTCCCCTTAAAGACTCAGGGATGGAGACCTGTGCCCCAGGCCCCCAGCATGGGAAAATACATGCGAAACAAAATCAATAATCTTATCTCCAGTTAATGACATACCTTAACACCAGCAATTTCGATCATGAACATAGCAGCTCCAAGCACATGTCCAGCATTGTAAGCCCAGAACCGAACCCCCCTCACATCCTTCTCCTCGTGGAAGTTAATGGTCTCTATGCGGTCCATGGATCCTTCCAGGTCTGACTCGGTGTACAGCATCTGTTCTGTTGATATGTTGCTGGGGAAGATAGCTGTTATTAGCGTAGTGTCCTTTGGAGCAGATTGACCTTTTGACCATAGTCATGTATAGATGACAAACTATATTTCGGCATATATTGTGGCCAGCACGGGTCAAAATCCTGTGTCAAACTTCTAAACTTATTTAAAGAGCTTGCAGCTGAAAGCACGATTTCGCTGTTTTGGCATTGCTGTCACAAGGTAATAGCGGGTATTTTATACTTTGCATCAAAACTGTTTAGACATGGAATTATATATGTAAGCAGTAGTTACTTATTATCTATCTCAGTTTATGTTGTCTTGTCTTTACCATGTTTTCTTACATTCACGGACAATAATCTAGTAATAAGGAACCTCTACCTCTAAAACATATTCTTAATAAAAAGAAATGAGTTACCTGACTTTAATATAATCAGAGACGAGCCACCTGTAGATGGCCTTAGTAGCGTGCGTCATGAACACGCGGCCTTTGAATGAGGTCTTCGTGAGGAACCAGGGCAGAGCCCCGCTGTGGTCTAGGTGGAAACTAGGGAACAACAATCAGTTTATTCTAGGGACATACATACAGAGAGGAAAAGGCCATTTTAGCAGATATTATGATCATTATATAGAAAATCATACAATACCTACATGTTGACAAATCACAAAATCCCAAACTAGGTAGGGCATTTTGTGATTTTCAATGTGTGTTTTTCGAAATTATCTACTAAAGTGGCCTTTTCAGCCTTGCATTATTTTTTTTTGTAATTACTTAAAATATATAATATATATATATTTTTTTCTCTTCTCTAAGTATATCTGCCACCAATCTTGTTATTTTTATCAGATGTTGATTAGAGTATGATATACAGGATCATGTTTCGTGGTAGTGGAAGAATTGAGATGCTAGAGTTGCTATAAACCTTGCCCAGACAGTGTACAACAATATTGGTTTTAGGCAGTGATGGGCGTAACTAGTTATTTATGTAATCTAATTAATAATTGAATTACATATTAACTTGAAATGTAATTTAATTACATATTATTTAATTACATTGTAATTAGATTACTTTGGATGTGTTATGAAATTAATTACAATGTATTTAATTACGAAGTAATTTGATTACATTGTAACCTAATTACATCGTATTTAATTATAATGTGCGGGGGAGAACCGGGTACTCTAATACCTCTATAAATGTTTAATTACATTTTAACAGATTACCTAGTAATCTATTATAATGTAATTAGATTAACTTGTAATTTAATTACTTTGTATTTAATTACAGTATGTACTCATTTGCAATAAATTACTTAAGTAATCTGTTACAAAGTATTTCAATTACTAATTACAATGTAACTGTAATTTGTAATTGTTAAGAAATCAGAAATCAGAAATCAGAAATTTTTATTTGTATAGAATGTAGGTATTACAATTAGATGGTACAACAGTGCAAGAATCCTTGTACATTCTACCTTTCGGCATACAAACATTTGTGAGTCACACATGGCAAAGAAATACATATTTATAGCTCAAGATTAAAAAAGATTATATACGATGAAAAATACAATTATCATAATACATCGTTCAGAAAATCGTTTACAGAATAATAGCATTTACGTAACAGAAAGTCGGTTAACCGTTTTTTGAATATTTTTAATGGTTGTTCTTTTAGATCATTGGGTAACTTATTGTATATCAAGGGTGCCATACATATGACGTTTTTTTTTAACAGTGTGGTATTATAGCCACCGGTGCACAATAATTTTTGATACTGAGATCTCATACAGTTAGTCCTTTTTCGAGTATCATTTAACGATGGAAACAGGTTACGGTTGTTTTTGACAAAGAGAGCTGTTTCAAGAATGTACAAACATGGAAAGGTTAACAATTTGTGTAATTTGAACATAGGAACACAGCTGTCTGTAACCTGCAAGTTGAAAATTGATCTTAAACATCGTTTTTGGGCTTTGAAAATGCTTTCTCTTTCGCTACTGTTCCCCCAAAATATAATGCCAAATCTTAAGGTTGAAATCACGAGGCCATGGTAAGCTACAAGTACTGTATTAGTGTTGACCTTTTTTGAAAGATTGAACAGAATGTAGGCGTAGGTACTTAATCGTTTACAAATATTTTCAGCTTGAGGTCTCCATGTCAATTGATTGTCAATCCAGATTCCTAAAAACTTTGCTACTTTGACAGTTTCAATCTTATATCCATTATAATTGGCGTTTAAGTCTTCCGGACAAATTCGTTGGTGAAAATGCATGATGTTAGTTTTTTTTAAGTTTATTATTAAATTATTATAATTGAGCCAGTTAACTGTAGATTTAAGAGCCTCGTTAATATCATTTTCATAGTATTCTCTATTGGTACATTTAATTAATGCTGTACTGTCGTCAGCAAACAATATAACTGGGTGGTCTAATTGAAGTGGCAGGTCGTTAATATAAATTAAAAATAAAAGCGGACCGAGGACGCTTCCTTGTGGGACGCCATTTTTGATTTTCCTGTAGGAAGATCTGAATTTTACTTCACGTTTTAGGTTTGAGCAAATATTAGAAATTTCAGTATATTGAATTCGGTCTGTAAGATAAGATTTAATTAGATTTAATGCATTTCCTCGAATTCCGTAGGCGTGTAGTTTGTATAAAAGTGTCTCATGATCTACGTAGTCGAACGCTTTGGTCATATCTGTGAAAATGGCGCAAATAGGCCTTTTCTTATCTACGTTTACCATTACAGTTTTTAATAAATCGAATATGGCCATGTTAATATTTTTATTTTTACGAAAACCCTTTTGTTCGTCACGTAGTATGTTGAATTTCAATAGGAAATTGTAAATTAATTCATACAAGATTTTTTCTATAACTTTAGAGAACACGGGTATAAGGGCAATCGGTCTGTAATTCGACATATCTTCTTTATTATTTTTTTTGTGAAGAGGTTTTACAATTACGGTTTTGAGACCTTTAGGAAATACTCCAGAAGATATACTTGCATTAGTGATGTGACATAGAGGACCAGAAATTACATCCGAAACGTATTTTATAACTTTTGTTGTAATGCCGTCGTAACCAAAACTCTTTTTATTCTTTAGCAGTTTAATGATCCTTGACACGTCTTGAGGTACTACTGGGGACACAAAAATCGAATTGGGGTTATGATCTATTTTCTTGATATCATAAGAAGAAGATTTTGGCAAATCTAAGACTTGATCAATGAAAAAGTCGTTGAATGATTCAGCTATGTCTTGAGGGTTAGTTACTATTAAGTCATGTTTATTTATCATAGAGATGGGTTCCTTAAAGTTATTGCTATTATTTATTATTTGCCACGCTGTTTTTGATTTATTTTTGGAATTCAGGAGTAAGTGATTATTTTGGGCTTTTTGAGTTAACTTTACGATTTTTTTAAATTTTCTTGAATAATTATGAAACTTTTGTTTGTTTTCCGCTGTGGGTTTTATTCTTGCCTGCCACAGTAGATAGCGTTGTCTTTTACTGCATATACGAATACCCCGTGATATCCATTTAATTGACTTTCCAAATTTTATTCTTATACATTTTAGGGGAAAACACAAATTGTATAGTAGGAGAAATAAATCTAAGAACATATCATATGCTAAGTTTGGGTCTTCAGTATTATATACTTCTGAAAAAGTTAAAGATAGCAAATGTTTTTTAAATTTTAATAGATTTTCATCCGATATATCTCGTATACTTTTACGCCAAGATTTTATCCGACATGACTTACTTACCTTAATGTTTAAAATTTGAGCTGTGTGATCGGATAGCGCTAGGTCTATTACTTCCCATTTACATTTTTGTTTAAGATTGTGAGCAAAATTATCCAGACAAGTATTGCTGTTAAGCCTGGTAGGTACATTTATTTCTAATTTGAGGTTATAGCTTAAAAGAAAGCATTCAAATTCCAATGTCAATCTATTTCTTATCATTGTATTTACATTAAAGTCACCACACAAGACTATTTTAGGACCATTTTTGGTACAAATATTTTTTAATATATTGTTTAAGATTTCATAAAATTTGCTTAAGTTGCACATTTTTGGGGTCTATATACACACAATACTATGACATTTTGTTCAACAAGTTTTATAGCGCAACATTCTATTATACCTGCTATCGAGTGTCTCATTATGTCTGGTAATTCTTTATATTCAAGCATTTGTTTTATCAATATACATGCTCCACCGCGCTTTATGTTATTTCTAGAGTAGTATGCTGCTAATTTATAATTTGGAACGTTTATCAGTTTCTCATGGCCAGACATTATGAAATGCTCAGTTATACATAAGATGTCAATATTTATTTGTTTAGATAATAGTTCTTGAATATGAACTGTTAATATATCCGACTTATTTAACAGACCAGCAATATTTTGATGCATAATATAAATGTGATCAAACAAGAAAAAGATCAGAGTTTGAGTTTACAATATGATCGTGGTCAATTTTTAATTCTGATTCAGTATACGTAAAAGACTGTTCTTGATCGATCATAATTAGCGATAGCAAATGATTGAATACATTCCTCATACCATTATTATTGAGTCTTCCAGTATAAGTGGAGAACATGGTAGAATCATAGGCTAAATCAAAATTAGAGTCCAGTAACTTGGCGTACTTGTGTGTGTGAATATCTAAATAAAGTAGATTGCTAAACATCTCAATACGGGAATTAAACATTACAGAATTTATAAAGAATTTAAAAGTCGGTAAACAAATAACTATATTAGTGTGTTGAATTTTTTGTAAGGTGGACCGTATATCTGAAATTAAGTTGAAATAGTTCATCGATTTCCGAAAATCCTCCTCTCCGATGAAAATGACACAGAAATCATTTTTGGAATAGTCCTTTAACTTAATGTGTAAATCACTAATAAGATGCATAATTCCGCAGTTTGGAGATATATAATGACATATCTGCGAGTTTTTGAGTGTTTCTTCAGCAATAGATAAGGTTTTGTTCGTCTTGTTGGCACTAACAATGCATAATTTGTTTCTTTTGCTTAATTGGGTGTTTCCTACTGACTCAGTCACATCCATATCACTGCGAGGCGACGACGACAATGCGATGTTTTCGACTCTGTTTACAACTTTTTGTGTACTGGGAACTTCATTTTGGACTATTTTTTTTTTCTCCTTAGACTTAGTGCGTGGGGTTACAATTTTAGAACTTTTGCGAGGTGTGTCAATTTCCTGTGTCAGCTTACTTGAAGCTTTTTTTAGTATTTCATGTTTGGACGTTAAATCAGTAACAGTTTTTTTAAGTTCGCTGTTTTCAATTGACAAATTATTAATTTCTTCATGTGCGGCGTTCAACTGCAAGGTTAATGATTCAATTTGTTGTTTAAATTCTTGGACCTGAGTGTAGTTTTCATCCACCGATGTGTTTGGTACACTACTAGTGGTGCCATCTAGGTTTGAATTATTCATACTATTATCACAAGACATTTCTGTTATAGATCGTGTGCGTGTTTTTCTAAATGTAATATTGTCGAAGAAATTATTCATTGTAAGTTCTATAAGCAAATAGCTTTAAAAAATGTAGAAAAAGAACACGCCTCTGATGGGGATCGAACTGCCGGACAGTGGGCGCAACAATTATGAGGCCGATCACACGACCACTAGACCAGCTGACAGTTGAAAGACGCGACGAAATTATACTCCACTTGGCTATATTTACTATTTTGAATTAGGGTATATGGTTAATTATTCAAAAAGTTTTTTCTTGACGGTTATTGTTTTGTAAATTGTTGAATATTTTTATCACTTTTTTAATATTTTAACACCAGTAAAAGTTATAGTAACCACTTTACTTAGGAAGAAATGTTAGTTTTTGTTGTTGTTTTCTTAATGCAATCGCAATAAAGGTTAATCTAAATACTTTTTGCCCATCACTGGTTTTAGGACAGATCAGTGGATCAGAAGGTTGTTGTCTTTGCTCAGCTTGCTATTTCAAGTAATCAGCAGTCAAAAATGTAAATAAGGTTCTTTTAAAAGAGCCCACATTTATTTAACAGTTATAATTATATTCCCGCATACTTACTGTGATATTAGAAGCAGGTCCACTTCATCAGCCTCTATGAGATCCACAAAGGGTAAGGCATCCATTCCTGATAATCCTGGGTGAATGCCACAGTCCAGCTAAAAATGTACATTATTATTAAACTAGCTTGATTGCATTTAATTATGCAATAACAAAAACTATTCTACCACTATTAGTGTTTGCAATTTGTGATTGTCCCTTGAATGGTCTTGGTAATATGTATGAAGGTACATTTAATGACAAATGAACAAAGAATATTTTATTATTAAATGTAAGACTAAGCCAGGCATCCTACAAGTTAAAATAAAGAGGTATTCTGAGTAACGGGCTTTGTATTGTTATACCAAACCTTTCATGAAAATTTTTAAGAAATATTTTGAACCAACCATTATTTTCTTCCCCTTAAACTCCAGCATTATGCAGGACCTGCCTACTTCCTGACCAGCACCCCTAAAGTGAAAAAAAAAACATAATGGTCACAAACAGTAAAAACATACAATAACCTGCGATTTTTTTTGCATTTTTTGCGTGCAATTTATTTGATTGTCACATATTACAGAGACGATATTCTTTCAGGTCGGTTAACCAAACTTTAAAACTGAGTCGCAGGCCTAGTGCAAAATAATAATGATAAACATCAAAACAAAAATATATTTACAAGGGTCTTATCGTCAGTTGGTCGCTCTCTTCCATGGGCACCGGATCGGTGCCTTTCCTCGGGTTAGTAGTCATGATTGTTAGTTTTAAATGACGACTATTTGCTCAATAGTCTTGTTATAGTTTTTATTTTTGAGAAATACAATTTCAACGCAGCATAAATAACCGGTGACATACAGTACAGCACAGTACAGGTTATGAAAATGTTGCCCCACTAAATTCAATTAATTTAACCTCTTAGTTTAGTCTAGATCAGGAGTGGCCAACCGGTCGATCGCGATCGACCAGTCGATCGCGACTGCTAGTCCAGTCGATCGTAGCTAGGCAAAAAATTTAAATATTTGTTCAGGTTTGTAGTTGGCAATTTCCAGGTATGTGTTTGGTAGATCGCACAGGGTTTCCTTAGTAAATAGTAGACCTTAGGTCTACTCAAGTTGGCCACCCCTGGTCTAGATGTAAAAAATCAATAATCTGATAGAAATAGCAACGATGTCTTTTTATTAAAGTATTGATTTTAGACATCTAAAGATCGTGATTTCATGGATATTACCATAAAATGGTAAAATATAATGTTGGTATTAAATAAATTATATTCCTAACCCTATTTCATTTATTCCTATGTCATAAATAGAAACTACTATGCAATGCAAGTTTCATGTTTTTAAAGATTGTCAGACATCATCCCAGAAGAGTGACCTTGGTGGTTGTCTGGCATATAACATATTTAAATATTTCTACCAAAATTTTATTGTCATTACTAAGTGGTCACCCCAATACATAATGTCATTTTTTTCCGTTCCGTAATTCCGTTATTATTTTGTTGGACCTTACAAAAGCGGAAAATATAAAAAGAATTAAAGAGACAAATATACAACAAAAATTACTACACCAGTAGATAAAAGTAATACATATTAAGTTAGACTAACTACCTAGCACCAAGATGCTTCTGGCTTATCATTACTTCTTGGCTACCAATAATGAGAATAAGTTCCTGCTTAGAATGAAATGCAGGTATCTGACTGACAGAAAATATGAGTGTCACAGGGACAGCCGGACAGATGCCACTGACACTGACATATTCCGAATCCGTAAAAACACACGACAGCAGTGTGACCATATGTGGCAGGATCCTGCCTTTTTGGCAGTTTTAGCCCGTCATTTTACTCTCTGGCACATTTGTTTGACGTTTTAGAAATCCGGCAGTATTTGGCAGTATTAGCAATATAAGCTGACAGATTTGGAAGTATAGCCGCTACAGTCCACAAAAAGAGTAGGATGCAGTATCGAGAAGGGAAAAAAAGTAAATAGGAATTTTAAAATGCCTATGGCAACCTCATCAGGACAAAAACGCGGAATAGATAAACACGTAATAAATATTTTACATGCTATACAGGGCATTAGTGAATATGGTGACTGCGTTTCATTCCAGCCAACTAAAGAAATGATTAAACAAATGACAAACAAAAGCGCTGTATAAAGAAAGTGATCAAGAAGAATACGATGCATGATGAATGTATAATTTAATTCAGTTAACTTTTAGACTTTTAGATCAATTATTTTACATAAAACTCCAAAAAATAATGTGTCTTTTTATTTTAATTTTTTAAATTATATTGGCATTTTTTTGGCATTTTTTTGCTTTAGATTTTGGCAGGATTAATCAGTTTTCTTGCCTAAGTGGGGCAGGATCTCTAATTTGAAGTTGGTCACACTGCACGACAGCGTGTGAATTGCAATACGCATTTTTGGTTATATGATAAAATAAATCATTTTATGAAAGAAAATGCCTAAACCGACACTTTTCGACGAAGACTCCGACGAGGAAGTTGCACTCAAAACTGAAAATGAGTACGCCAAAAAGTACGATAAGTGGCGCGAAAAGGAAGAACTTCATAAACGTAAGCATGATCATATTTGTGTTTTCCAGAAGTCTTAAATGCACCTCTCTAGCTGGAATAGCACAATTCCAGCAAACTGCAAGCTCTTTGATCGTTAACCCATTATACTCATGTTTCAGTGGAACAAAAGTATGGCTCCAAGCCCCTAAATGCCGATGGTTCGGTCTCAACAGACAGTGAAGATGAGAGTGATGAGCCGCCGGAAGTGTCCGAGGAGATGGAGACACAGTTCCTTAAGACATTGGCCTTACTAAAGACTAAAGATCCAAGGATTTATGACCCTCAGTTTAAATTTTTTGATGGCACTGAGAAAAAAGAGCCAGGTATATAAAACAAATTTCATTGGTATTGGATGTGTTTAACAGTACATACTTACTGCATATCCATTATAACACATTGTCAGCCGTTCTGCTCCCCTTTAGTCTTTCACAATGCACCATTTAGTCCTCAGCACCAACGGGACCACATTTTATTCATTAGCTCTATGTTCAATTTTTTTTTCTCAATTATTGAATACCAAAGTATTTTCAATTCCATACTATAACTATGCCATAGGGCTTCAGGGTAGTTATCATTTTTATCATGGTGTAAAATAATACCTTTACTAAAATAATAAATAAATAAATATCTTGGGACAATTCACACACGGCCATCTGATCCTAAGCTTGTGTTATGGTAACCAGATAACTGATATACATACTTATATAATTGATAAATACATACATATTATAGATAAATATCACCCAGACGCAGAACAAACAATCATGCTCATCACACAAAGTTTGTCCTGGGTAAAAAAAAAATGATTACAGAGAAAGAGACAAAGACCAAACAGCTGACATTTGCTGACAGTGACGAGGATGATGATGAGGACGGCAACATCTTCAGCATTGAGAAGAAAGCTGAGATAGCAGAGGACACCAAGAAGGAGAGGAAAACATCTGAGACTAAGGTATGAATGTTGCTACACACTGTAACCAAGGCTTTACTTATTTTTCTAGATAGACTAGAAAAAAAAACTGCAGTCCCACTCCTGGACAAAGGCCTCCCCCAACTCCTTCCAGGCTCAGACTCCCTGTTCCTTCGTTTCCTAAAACTAGCTCTTATGTCACATATGAGCTTTATTCAATTTCAATTTTAAAAAATATTCTTGGAGATCTAGTATTGCCCCAATGTTCAATAATATGAAATGAGTTTTTGTTTTTGCTTTATTTTTATTATCTTGCTTTATTAAAAAAAACAATACTGTATACTATACAAGCTTTGGCAGCAGCTTTTGTCCATAAATTTAATTTATTGTAGTCAAGCAGCTGCAGAGAGAGGCTTTGCCTTCACTTGTCAATTGTCCTGTGCAGACACATAGCTGAATGAGCCATATTGACACATATTGTTATATCCTAAAATTTAACATTTTAAACTTAGACTATTTTGTTACCATTTACCTAAAATTTCATTTATGTTACAGG
The DNA here is from genome assembly GCA_033675125.1 of Athetis lepigone. NCBI lineage: Eukaryota > Metazoa > Arthropoda > Insecta > Lepidoptera > Noctuidae > Athetis > Athetis lepigone. The sequence goes on along the minus strand of CM066230.1, from coordinate 19,720,043 downwards.
AGACAAAACTAAAAGAATACCTGATAGGCCAAGCGGAGCACATAGATGACGAGGTGGAGAAAGACCTGGCGCCGCTGAAGGCGCTCTGGTCTGACCCCAAGCTCAATGAGGGAGAGGCCTTCCTCAGAGACTATATCTTGAATAAACCGTAAGTTATTAACAAAAATTTCAATCGTTTATTAACTTAGCGCACTCATCTTTCCATTTAAAATATCAAATACTAGCTTCTGCCCGCGGCTTCGCTCGCGTTAGAAAGAGACAAAAAGTAGCCTATGTTACTCTCCATCCCATCAACTATCTCCACATAAAAAATCACGTCAATCCGTCGCTCCGTTTTGCCGTGAAAGAAAGACAAACATACAGACAGACACACTTTCCCATTTATAATATTAGTATGGATATAGAAAGATGAGTATTTATGGAAATTTCCTCCATTAAAAAAAAATGGGTTTTTTTTAATGAAGAGTGTTTTATTTTGTTAACATTTAAAGTTGGGTTTAAAAACCCCACACAAGATTTAGATTAGAGACATTATTTTACTGTTACTTGTTTAAAGATAAAGATAAATTTATTCGAGTGAGTTCTAGCTCTGTACAATTTATTTTTGGCTGCTAATCTGAGTTGCACTTGTTAGGTGATTTAAGCACACAACACAAATAGCCTGGTGGTGGAAAATGTTTAAGGCTATTTGTGTGCTTAAAATTACCTTAAACTTATTTTTTTTTCACTATTTTCTCGCTAGTTACCTCCAAGATGGCGACGTGGGTGAAGCAGAGGACAAGATCAGAGACGACGAGGAGTTGGAGGCGGATGAAGAACGAGTGGAGGAACAGGGCAAGTTCGAGAGGGCATACAACTTCCGCTTCGAGGAGCCCGACCAGGAGTATGTGAGTATTTAGTATATTTGCCCCATTTTAACCCCCATTAGGTGAAGGGTTCCTCTTCCGGGGATCATACCATACTCGTAGTATTGCTTTTATTAACTTAATTTTAGATTTGAGAATTTTATCTTGATTAACCCTTCAACGACCAACCGACAGCCGGCTGTCGGGCTGCTATTGTCTTTCCATTGTGTCTCAAGTCACGTGTGTTCCAAGGATTAAAGTAAAAAACTCAATCCAACCAGTTATAAATATTAGCATCTCAAACAAGTAACTCAAATTTGGGTTAAAGCTCGCCATTGTACATATAAGTCATATATTTTTGCTATTTTAAATGTATTGTTTTTCTTGTGCAATAAAGAATAAAGCAAATAAACAAGCTTACTGTGACACATCAGACTCCAGTGGTCAAAAACCAGCACCATGTGGTTGCTTCTATGTACTGTATTTCAGATTTCTACATTGTCTTCATAATCAAAAACCAGTCAAAAGTTTTTAAGGCACTTTGAATTACCAAGAGTCAGTTAATTCGATAAAAAGTTGAAGCTAGATTGTGATACAAATAGTTTATCTCTATTAGAAAAGACTTACTTCCAAGACTTCTTCCTCTCCTTTCTTTTCTCTCTTCCCAATCAATTTGTTCAATACACTTATAAAATTAATAGTGTCCGACCGAAGGTCTATTTTTGGCCGAAGCCGAAGCCGAAGCCGATTAATCGGCAATCACCACAACCTTCGGCCGAAGCCGAAGCCGAAGCCGAAGGTTTGTAATCTCTCAGTAATTAATTTTGTTCAATAGTGGTGCTGATTCTCTTGTTCACAAACTTAACTAAATTTAAGTTAAATGCATCTTTCTTTTTCCATTTCTAAAAGAAAAGAACAGAAGATACATTTTAGTTTAATCCTGTCAAATTAAAGAAAATGGACGTATATTTAGACGCTATGTTTTAAAATCGCGTCTAAATTATGTGTCTAAATTTGACAGGACTTAGGTAACTAATATTTGATCTTCTGTCCTTTTCTTAATTGTATGAAAAGAGAAAGAAGCACTTAACTTAAATTTACGTTAGTTTGCGAACAAGAGAATCGGCAATTCGGCACCATTGTCTACAAGCTACAACACAGTATTTTACCATCAATTGACGTACTTTTTATGAGTTGTTAAAACGATATTCTCCCATCGATGTTGTATGGCAAAACACCTTATGTCACTAAGTAAACAGCTCAATATTGTCTAACTATTTATTGATTGCAAAGCATCTCAAAATCTAATTTTACGGTAAATTGAATATGAGCCAGATTTTTAGGGCTCAAATTAGGAGATTTTTTATAGTTTTATTTTTTCCTTTTCTTTAAGAAATAGAAAGAGAAAGATGCATTTAACTTAAATTTAGGTTAGTTTGTAAATACGACCGGTCCGTCGCTCTCTCACTCTGTCTTTCGTAACAGTTCGTTCAATCTCGACGGTTGTTCGGACCTTCGGCTAAGCCTTCGGCTTCGGCCGGGTTTTGGGCCGAAGCCGAAGGTTTCGCCGAAGATGGTATTTTTGGCCGAAGGTGGCGAAGCCGAAGCCGAAGCCGAAGCTTCGGTCGGACACTAAAAATTAACCAACACACTATTCCAGTTAAAACGCTTCCCCCGCACGATGAACTACATCCGTCCCAAAGACGATCGTCGTGCGAAGAAGCGCGCCGAGGTGCGCACTCGCAAAGAAGACGAGAAGAAGAAGAAGATGGAGGAGATCGCGCGGATGAAGGCGCTCAAGCTCAAGGAGATACAGGAGAAGATCGCCAGGATCAAGGAGGTCACCGGCAATGACGAACTGGCTTTCAAGGTATGTGGAACAGAAACAGCTATTGGAGCGACAGCAACAGTGGGCTGGTAGAGACACTTTGTGAATAGTGTTGTTGTAACCATGTAGCTACTTGAATAATGAATTGTAAGTGCTTTGTGATGACATTAAAAACATGTCATTTGTGACAAGTCTGTCCCAAGTTATGCATTTGTGCAGTCTTCAAAATTCAAAGCATTTATTTCACTTAGACCATTTACAGGTACTTATTAATTGTCAAAAGAGTGGGTCGGTTAGTCAGAAAAGAAAAGTGACGCTAATTGCCTGTTCCAAAACGTAGATCTCTATGGAGAAGAACAGGCAAGAAACTCCACGGACACTCTTTAAAAAAAAATCATGTTTTACAAAATCTTGGTTTCATTTTTTTTTTGTTGCTTCTACATGTGAAAACAATGTAAGTATGTAACAAAATAATTAATTAAACCACTTGACCGTTATTAGAAGCTTAAATAATGAGATAGGCACTTCCGTTTTCCGATTGCGTTTTACCTCTCTTTCTACCTTATATGTCTGTCTCTTTCGCACCCCTCCCATCACCACCAGGCGTGGTGGGGTTGGTACCTGTTGGTAGCCTGCCTCACCGTGCCTCATTGGCTTGAAAATTTCCGTTGCGTTAACTTGTGCTCAGTGCTACTATATACCTATTTATTTCCTAATACATACCTATTTATTTCCTAATACATAAGTACTTAGTTTTATGTGTCTTGTGTTCAAGAAGTGAAATAAATATAGCACGTAAGTTGCACAAGTACTTTATTTGCATTAACGGTTTTACCGTTCGAAAATTTTATTTTAATTTCATTTATTTTTCTACCTTACAATTCTGAAAAAGTGTTTTCTTTAAGTGTTTTTCTTCGTTATCTAGTTAAATTGGTTTCTATAATGGATAACAACCACAATGTTCACCCTAATGAGCCGGGAATAGCTAGTACGTCTGGCAGGGCCGTCTTAAGCCTATTCTGCGCCGGGGTGCGGGACTCAGCCTGCGCCCTCGTTTTTTTAGGATACATTTTATATCATCACCTCTCTAGCCTTTTCCCAACTATGTTGGGGTCGGCTTCCTGCCTAACCGGATACTATCAGACCTCCATAACCCAGTTACTGGGTACGAATACCCCTTGGTTAGACTGGCTACGTAACGACTGTCAATGTTCTAGGAATGACAACCGCGACCAACGGCTTTACGTGCTTTCCGAGGTCAGTGATGTCCAAGATAAACTTTAGAAAGTACATTATATGAATTGAAAAAGCCAGATTCGGGCAACCTCTTTAACGAAAGGCGGGCCTTATCCACGGGGCCATCATGACATCCTGGACATAATTTAAATGATCACCAAAAAAATATTTCTGACTACCAAAATGGATTAATGATCACCAAATTTTGCTTAGGTTACATTAGGTTAGAACTGTGACGGCGAGGCGTTGGAGGAGTGGGTGGTCACGACCGGCTTGACCGTCCTGAATCGCGCGTGCGTTCGGCAGCGAGAAGGTTCTATAGTGGACATCTCGTTCGCTAGCCGCGCAGTCGCGGGCCGAGTCCACGACTGGCGTGTCGCCGTGGAGGTGAAGACATTTCCGGATCACAGATATATCCGTTTCGATGTCTCCCCCCAGACCACTAGCGGCCGCAGTCCAGTGGCCCTACGAACGGACGGTCCGCGCTGGGCACGCAAGCATATCAAATGTACCCGTCGACGTCGAAGGGGAGGCGCAGTGGTTCCGCGGGGCAATGATGCAAATTTCCGACGCGTCCATGCCTCGGGTCCTCGGATGTAGATGTAAGCGCCAGGTGTACTGGTGGTATGCCGAAATCGCGCAATTGCGCGTCTCGTGCGTTGAGGTCAGGCGCCAGCATACCCGATACCGCGCGGCAAAGAGGGCTCTGTGGCTGGCCATTGGCAACGCGAAGACGCAAGCCAGGGAGGAGACACAGGAGTTGGAGACACTAGATAGGAAACCGTGGGGGCGTCCGTATCGGTCGGTACAAGGAAAACTCGGTCCTTGGGCGCCCCCACTTACGGAGAGTCGAAACCCGAGCTGTTGGATAAGGTGGCTGCAGCCCGCTTACCAGCACGAGCCGATGGCTCTGCCCACAGCCACAGAGCCTGATATAGAAGAGGACGCCGGCGTACCAGAGGTGACACAGGCAGAGATGAAGGCAGCCGTGATGCGGCCCCGGGCTAAGAACGTTGCCCCGGGGCCCGATGGGATCCACGGCTGTGTGTTGGCCTTTGCTCTAAAGGAGCTTGAGCCTCAACTGAGAGGACTCTACACTGCGTGCCTTGAGCAGGGCAAGTTTACCGTTCAGTGGAAGTCTGGTCGTATGGTCCTGCTCAGAAAGGTGGGGCGCCCTGCGGACTCACCGTCCGCGTACCGGCTCATAGTGTTGTAGACGAGGTGGGGAAGTTGTTAGAGCGGATTATCGCAGCCTGCCTCGTCAGTCACTTATGCGGAGAAGGGCCGGACCTAGCCGAATATCAGTTCGGGTTTCGGCACGGGCGCTCCACCATCACCGCAATAACGCGGGTAAGAGTCCTGGTGGAAGAAGTAAGAGTCCTGGGGCGGGGTGCTGTTGGCGGTATCCTTGAACATCTCCAACGCCTTCAACACCCTGCCGTGGAGTTGTATTCAGGAGGCACCGCGATATCATCGAGTGCCCCTTACCTCCGCCGCCTCGTTGGGGCTTACTTGAGCGCGTACGCTGCCCTCCTCCGGCCCTCCTTAATGGGTCCAGGGGCGATGGACTTGGGGACGTCCGTCGCCCGTATTCAACTGGACCCGAGGTGGCGGCGCGTACTGTTCCCGCGCGCCCTTCTTCGATGTTGTGGGGGAGTCATACATATTCTATATCAACATACAACCAGACAATGAGCTGCAAATTGCAAAAATACGTAAGATAATTTGAATTTCGCGGGCTACCTTTAACATCCACCTTAAGTGCGAGCGCCCGGACGGCTATAACAAGTCAATAACAAGCGCCAAAAGTGTAATAGAAGAAAATATCAACATACAACCAGACAATGAGCTGCAAATTGCAAAAATACGTAAGATAATTTGAATTTCGCGGGCTACCTTTAACATCCACCTTAAGTGCGAGCGCCCGGACGGCTATAACAAGTCAATAACAAGCGCCAAAAGTGTAATAGAAGAAAAAAATATTATTGTTGATGACCATTTTTTCTTGCTTGCCCATTCAAATTTGTCGTAAGTAACAAGTACAATAAGTTCAATTAAATATCCAAAAATTCAGCGCTCAACAGGCGCCCCCGGGCGCTCCGCGCCCGGGTGCACCGCACCCCTTGCACCCCCTGGTAAAGACGGCCCTGACGTCTGGTGTTAAGACTGTTAAACATCCTAATATTAATCATCGCCGGTCAAGCAGTACTAGTAGTTCAAGCTCATCGGATTCATCTTGTACTTCACAATCTTCGCGAGATTCGAAAAATAAGAAAAAGAAAACTAGACGTAATCGGTCTAAAAAGCATAGAAAAAATCGCCGTCTTTTAGAAAAATTATCTAAAGAAGTGGGTGAACTCAGAAAAAGTTTCGTTAATTTCGATAACAGGAATTTAGAAAATATTGACGAGGATTTATATATTTCGGATGTCAGTCGTGATCTTTACGATGACTATTGTGTGGACGCCTCGCAGGCGTTGCCATCGGCCTGTAATTTAACGAATAGTGTTGTTCCAAATTTGAATTTTGAGTTCGAGACTAAACTTAAAGATCCCGCGGTACCAATAGCACCTCAAGCTTATTTAAAAATGTTAGATGAAGTGCAACGTGTTGATAGCAATACGTGGTCGGATGTACGTTACGCTGACACACAAAAATTGTATAATTATTCACCGGGATTTACAGAATTAGAAACAAACGAAGAGGTTAAGGCATATGATAACACGCGCCACCTAACTTATGCCGATAAATCATATGCAGCAATAACTTTTTGTATTTTGAAACAAAAGGAAGTTGTCCTCAACGGCTTTCGCAATTTATTATTGTGGTCTCAGACGCCTGAGGCATCGTTAACCGATCTTAATAGTAAAATCAATGAACTTTTTATTAACGTAGAATTTCATAAAGTATCTACGGATCTACTTCAAATGGCTTGTGGTCACAGGGCTGAAGCTATAGAAATGAGGAGAGATGGGGTTCTCAAACAGGCTAGGGATCCATTATTAAAAGCTTCATTAAAGAAAATACCCCCATCTAGAACTCATATTTTTACTAGTGAAGCATTTACCAATGCCTTAGAAAAAACAGGCGGGGTAAGAAGGGCTTTCTGGCCCGTAAAGCAGTCTAGTAGCGGCAATGCTTCGCGAGAAAGCCTTCAAGTACTGCTCGGCACCCCTCGCAGGGGCACGCCTCTCAAAATGTACCATCGCGTGGTACTGTTGGTTATAACTGCTGTGAGTCCGCTCCGGCGGCATACATGCATGGTCACCAAAACCAACCCTCGCAGGGTGGTCACTCTTACCATTGTCCTTCGAAGGGACGTGTACACTCTAATGTGGAACATGCTCATAATAGAGGTGATTCCTTTCGAGCCCGCGGTTCGAAATCACGACTTCGGAATCAAAGAGGTACAAAGCGTTCCTTTTCTCCCTCTTACAATAAGGGCAGCAAAAGACAAAGACAATGACTGTCCGCAGTTCCAAGCGGGGTGTTTAGCACATTACCTCGATCACTGGATAATAATAGGAGCTCCGGACTTTATTCTAAAAATAATATAGGGGTATCGCATACCCTTTCAACAAAAGCCGCCGATGAGAATACCAAACTTAAAATACGATCGGTACCGCACACCACAATCGTCGGCCATGTCGACAGTCATCTCTCAGATGATACTACAAGGCGTTTTGAAAGCAGTGGCCGCTTTGCCAAGCTCGCCTCTTTTTCTGGTACCGAAAAACGAAACGAAAAACGACGGGACAATACGCCCAATATTCAACCTGAGACTATTAAATCAATATGTTCTAACGGATCGTTTTCGTTTGATAAACATGTACCGTGTTCCCGATTTTCTTCAAAATCGAGATTGGATGCGCAAAGTGGACTTATCCCAAGCTTATTTCAATTTACCGATTGCCAAATCGCACAGAAGGTTCCTACGTTTGATCTACAAAGAGGAATTGTTGGAAATGACCTGCCTCCCATTCGGCCTCAGTACAGCGCCGAAAGTTTTCGCATGCCTAACGAATTGGGTAGCACAAATTCTTCGGGAAATAGGGCTAAGAATCATTGTTTACCTGGACAACTTCTTGGTTGCCCAACAAGACCCAGAAATCCTAAGGAAGCACTTAGATGTGCTGTTAGAAACTCTCCAATTCGTAGGATTTCAAATCAACTTCGAGAAACTGTGCTGGTTCCACAACAATGCATAACTTTTCTAGGCATTGTCTGGGACCCTTGGACCAATCAAAAGTATTTACCAAGAGAAAAGTCTGCTGCTATAGAGGAGAAAATCTCTCAGTTCATAAAGACTGGCCATGCCACGTTAAAGGAGCTCCAAAGCCTAGTCGGGCTACAAAATTTTGCCAGCTTTGCTGTCCCGCGAGGCAGGTTAAACCACAGAGCGACTCTCTGTTACCTCAACACCATTTTGGTGTCTGCTGCATCAACCAGACACGATCTGCCGCCCACTGTAATAGAAGAAATGTTTTGGTGGCTAAGAAACCGCAATTTTGCGACTCCATTTCATATCCCACCCCCAACTCATTTTCTAACCACCGATGCATCGGATGTGGCATGGGGGGCTCAGCTCGACAACCTTGCCATTCGGGGACTTGGGACACAGAGGAACAGCTCTTCCATTGCAACAGAAAAAAGTTGTTAACTATACAGCAGGTCCTAAAAATTCACGCACCGAGTATGGTTCACGGATCACTTCTAATCCAATCAGACAACCATACTGCGATTTCTTATCTCCGAAACGAGGGGGGGACGAAATCTCAACCGCTAACGAGCCTATGCCATCAAATGCTGAACCAAATACTGGACGAACACCAGATTCAGTTTCGCATTTACCACATTTCGGGGAGATTCAACAACCACGCGGATTGCTTATCCAGACACCGTCTACCTCCGGAGTGGCACCTACTTCCAAATTGCACGGAAATGATCTTTGCGAGAATGGGAACCCCCGTCATCGATCTTTTTGCACCTCAGACTGCTCGAGTAGTGGCGAACTACGCGACGCTAGACCTCTACGACTAGGAAGCCAGGATTCACGATGCGTTCAGCGTACCTTGGAATTTCCCATTAGCGTGGGTGTTTCCGCCAGCATTCCTGATGCCTCGAGTCCTAAGACACCTGAACAACGCCTCAGGAGTTTACCTAGTCGTAGCATCTCGCTGGGAGAAAGTTTTCTGGAGGGCCGACCTCAAATCTCGGGCCATAGCAGCACCGTTCTCACTCACCAACCTCCAACGATTTTTAGTCGACACGAGGACAGGCCTACCACCCCCAAAAGTCCAGGACATGGTTCTGGAGGTTTGGAAGATTGGGGGTGGTCAGAGAGAGTAAAATTATGGAACCCTAATCAAATATCTTTACTGAAAGCGTCCTGGCGGCCTTCCACTTGGAAGACGTACAAATCAGCTTGGAATCGCTGGCTGGTATGGGCTAAGCAAAATAAAATTAATCCATTGTACCCAGATGGAGCTCAACTAGCTCAATTTCTAGCTGATCTTCACCTTACTTTTAAGTTCTCATACAATACTATCCTTCTCCACAAATCAGTAGTGTCCACATTATGCAATACTGAATTATCTGGTAAATTAAGTGAAGATATTTTAGTTAAACATATATTAAAATCTATATCTTTAAAAAATCCTAAGCCTACAACAAAAGTTCCTATCTGGGATATTAACATACTTGCAGACTATCTGAGCCGTTATTCTATAGATAGTGATAATATTTTTCAGACTGTTCGGCATACGGCAACTTTATTAATATTGTGTTCAGGTCGCAGAATCCTGACGTTGTTAGATGTTAGTAATAAACACTGCTTTATTGAAAATAATTATATAATATTTTGGCCTCTTTTTGGTTCAAAAACAGACTCTAGAGAGCATAGGCAATCAGGGTGGAAGTTTATATTTAATTCAGAGCAACAAAACCTAAACCCAGTTTACTGGATCAATAGAACCATTTCTAGTTTAAATCAAAGACGTAATGAATCTGGGTCGACTAATTTGTTTATAACTTTGCGAGGACAGCCGAAACCTGCATCTCGCACCGTTATTGCGGGGTGGATAAAAACGCTTATGAGAGATGCTGGTATATCAGCAACTCCGGGTAGTGTACGTTCCGCAGTAGCATCCAGGAACTGGATTGACAATTTTTCCTTGGATGAAATTCTTGCTAGAGGAAACTGGAAATCAGCGAAAACCTTCCAAAAATTCTATCATCGTGAAATCATCGTAAACAATAGAAGTAATAATTCATCTGTTACTACATTTTTTGATCCTGTACATTAAAATATATCACCCGTTTTGTTGATTTACTCGCATACCTAGTTGTGATCTGCAATCGTTGTAAATTATATTTCTACTGATTCTGGTTTAATTTCAACAAGTGTACTAATAAAGTTTTTTTTTATATAAATAAACAAGATTTCTTTCGCACACAATATGAATTTTAATTTCATCTTTCCCTTAGTCACATTGGCTCTTTCACCACTCACCAGGCGATAACAAACTCTCATTATTTAAGCTTCTAATAACGGTCAAGTGGTTTAATAGACGCGTTTTACCTGAAATAAAACGCATATTAAACTACTTACCTTATTAGAAGCTTAATTTTTATTTCTGCCTGGTACTTATAATAATTTCGACGCAATGAAGCACGGTGAGGCAGGCTACCAACAGGTACCAACCCCACCACGCCTGGTGGTGATGGGAGGGGTGCGAAAGAGACAGACATATAAGGTAGAAAGAGAGGTAAAACGCAATCGGAAAACGGAAGTGCCTATCTCATTATTTAAGCTTCTAATAAGGTAAGTAGTTTAATATGCGTTTTATTTCAGGTAAAACGCGTCTAATAAAAAGTCAAATATAAAAAGTCATGGCAGTTAAGATCTATTCACCATGCTGATCTATTCACCATAGCACACTTCGAAGGCATATTATTTCCTTTCTAAAACTATATTTTCATACAATTGAATGACGACATGTTGTTTTTTATGGTGTTATTATGGCACAATTAAAACTTTTTTTTTGCCGAATTGGTTCAATTTTTCTTTTTAAAGTAATTTAAAGAAAATCCGAATTGGTCTGGACCAATTCGGAAAAAAAACTAAGCACAAAACTCAACAACGACTGGTCGTTGTTGAGTTTTGTGCTTAGTTTTTTTTAACTAGCTCGTACTATTCCATTGCTGGGCAAAGGCCTCCCATTCCTTCAATCTGTCGCGACTTTGCGCTACGTTTTCCCAATCCTCAAGAAAGCAAGTTATTTTTTTTTTATATACAAATATTCTCTTTACAAAGACCTTGTCCAGAAAGGGCGAATTCACCGCGAAACGTTTCGCGCGTTGGCGAGATACTAGACACCAATACACCGACACAAGCATCGCGCGAATAAAAATAATTCGCGCGTGATTCGCGCGAGTCGAGATACTAGGGCCGCCTTGTTGCGTCCCGATTTCGCACGAATTTCAGACCTGCACTCGGCAGGTGCACGTATAATGGAGAAAGAGAGGGAAATGGAGCGCCAACATTTTGATACGGAATTGTTTATAGTCTCGCGCGTAGGTACGCTCTTCCTGGGCGAACCGGTCGCGCGTTATACGCGCGAGAGAATCGCGGCGAATTCGCCCTTCCTGGGCAAGGTCATACTCTTCCTGATAGTCGTGTCTGTTTGCAGGAGTCGGACCTGGAGAGCGAGTTCGACCCGGCGGAGCACGACCGGCGCATGCGCGAGATCTTCGACGAGCAGTACTATGGAGACGCCGACCAGGAGAAACCTGTGTTCCCGGACCTGGATGATGAACTGGAGATTGGTGAGTGCTGAAATTAAGGAAGCTCTTAGATATTACTAGCTTTTGCCCGCGACTTCGTCCGCGTGGAATAGTTCCCGTTCCCGCGGGATTTCCGAGATGAAAACTATCCTATGTCCTTTCTCGGGTCCCAGACTATATCTGTACCAAATTTCATTCAAATCGGTTCAGTGGTTTAGGCGTGAAGAAGAGACAGACAGAGTTACTTTCGCATTTATAATATTAGTATGGATATATTAAACTTGGTTGCGGAACAACTATGTCAACCTGATCCAAAAATCTTAGCGACTTTTTAGATTAGGTTTCTTAAACCTTGATGACGTGGAGCTAGTTCACAAGCTACAAGCCACCGAGCAGATTGTAAACTCGCTCCGTGTTATTGAGCTTTTTTACAATCTACTTTGGAGTAGCCAATTGTAAAAAAACCGGCCAAGTGCGAGTCCGACTCGCGCACGAAGGGTTCCGTACTATCATCTATAATAGACAAGTTTCTACCTGTTTATTAAGGTCGAGTAAAAATTGCTTAAAAATTACGTTTGTTATTTACTTTATTGTTATACCCACTTGTTACTAGCGTCCTTTTAAAAGGACGGCACATAAACAAAAATATTGTGATTAATGCGAGTAAAATAAACAAACTTTGGTAGTGATATTTGAAAGGTGCATTGTTTAGCAGTATAATACATGCAACAACAGTGAACTTACTTATTATTACTAATAAGTTTTAATACGTTTATTTTTCTAAAATTTTATCACGACCGTAATGAGGGTAGTTTTTTTTAATATTATTACAATTATATATTTTTTGCCGATGAATTATCAAACATTAATATCTCTATTTTGTAAATTGAAGGAAATATAAATTCCAAGTATTGATTTGAATTACTTTACGAGCGAATTTATTTGGTGTCCTTTATAAAGCCCAATAGTAATATCTACTACTACTCTCTATACGCGAATGTTTTTTTTTTATTAGGAAAGTTTTTGGAAAATAATGGAAAAATATTTTTTATATAATTATTGAAGAGTTGGAATATGATGAAGAAGCTCCTAATCCTGAGAGCATTACAATTTTCCTACCTGAAAGTCGTAATGCTGACTTCATCTATGGAGATTATTGAGATGAAAATCAGGCTTAGATCCAAAGTTTACATGGTACCCAACTAAACTATTTTTAGCTCAAGGTTATTATCTGCATTTGTCGGACGATAGAGCTAGTGAATTTGAAATAAGCCTAGTCGAAGTTCCTAAAAAAACATATTAGCAGCTCCAGCCGAACGAATTTCACAACTTAACAAAAGGTGCATACAAGTTTACAAGAAATTATAGGGAGATAGATATACAATGAAAATATAGGGGTTGAGGGAACGGCAGATAAATATACCTATTGGTTTAGGTACATGACACGTCCTTATGGGGTTAAAATGGTATAGCATAAAGATCTATCACTCACTAGATAAGGCAACACAACAACAACCCAATGCCACAAAATCTGGCAACTTTACTTCACAGCAGAGATTCAGATTGTTTGCAATTTCTAAGAACTGTTGCAATTTCTCTTCTTGACATCTACTGCAGATTATAAATCAGAAAATAAGATGGCATTGGACAAGACACGCATCTTATAAAATATCGAGAAAATTTGTCATAAAAATGCAAAATTTTCGTGAAAAATATGTAAATTTAAATACCTCCAAAGGAATGTTTTGTAATTTATCATACAACATACCTCTGTTTTTAATAATATTTTTATTTATTAAATTGATTTTGCAATTATGTTCATGTGTAATAGTATTAAATATTCTATTTCAAGTTCTCTTTAAACACCATGAACAAGTAGTGTTTATTACTACTGTCCTTTTAAAAGGACACCATTTTCCTGGTTTTCCAATATATTGTGATTTTTTTTGTATTTTTTTTTGTATTTTTCCTAATCATCTGATCATGTAAGGATACAAATATGTGAATTTCATCGCTATTTGACAAAAAATGTGTATTCAGTAATAAGTGGGTTAATTATTTATTTTAAAAGGTAATTTAATTGAAGCGTCTACCTGTTACCGTTTTTAATATTGAGCAAAGAAATACGAAAAAAACACGTTTATTGTATGGCGACCCCCCTTAATATTTTATTTTTGTTAATTTTTAGTAATTGTTGTTGGGTGGTATTTAAAAAATATCCTTTTTCTAGGCAATAAGATTCCGAATTTCCATCAAAATTACTGATTGCACAGCAAAATATTCAACTCAAAATATCACTAAACACACTACAATTTATTTTCGCAGAGTACAGCGATTTTTCCTAAAGCAAAAGCTTTTTAATCAATGCACAGCTAATAATCTTAAAGCACATTATACATGTTAACTCTTTTTCTTTTAAATATAGCTTCTATTTTTATATTATTTACAGTAGTTTTTCTAAATAAAACAGCATTTTATTAGTCACAGTCGACTTATTATTTATTAATTACCACATAATGAGATCAGCAAAAAAAAAAATATAAAATTTGATACAAAACTGTAATTTATTGAATTATTAAAGCGGGTCTTGCTTTCGCGGGGCGTCCACGCCTCCTTTTTTGCCCAATAGGCACATTTTTAGCTTCTGCAGGTGGCGCCACGAACTTAAAATTCCACAATAAATCACTTAAAATCATGGAGATATAGCCTACCTATATCTCCAACCTAGTCTAGTACCAAATAAATGTTTTTGTATGTACCATAATAGGTTTTTCCTAATAAGTATTTAACCAACAACCAATTATTCTAAAACAGAGCAAAGAAACTAAAATGTTTGCTTGGCAAAAGAGGATATCTCGTTGTGTGGTCACACTTCTAACCTAACCCCACCAACCATTTCTATCTCTATCTTACTTGCTCGCGCCACTCTGCACTCCAGTGACGAAAAAGCGCCCCAGTCGCGAATCTTTTTCAGTTAATTTGTTCTGCTTTTAAAAATAATGCAATGTGACAGGATTTCTTTGTTATAATAATTATAAAATTTGCTGATCATGGCTTCTTGAAAATTAAGACAAATATGATGAACAGGTTTGGTTGTACTTACTGGTTAATATGCGACTGGGATAGTTATTTTGCTATGAAATATGGAAATTTTGCTGTGCAGTCAGTATTTATTATTTATTTATTTATTTACACTTTATGCACAACGGTACACAGGCGGACTTAATGCCAAAGGCATTCTCTCCCAGTCAACCTAGGGTGGTGAAGAGATAGCATAGTAGGTGCATTTATGGTGGTAAAACTAAAAAGATAGAAGTATAATAGATAACAAAAAAAAAATACATAATAATATACATAATAACTACATACATAATTGATGTGCTCACAGCTCCTTTGAGTGAATTCGCAAAGGTATTGTTATTTATTTTATGTTACGAACGGGAGTAGTTTTTGTAATTTTATTTTATATAGGTATGTGTTAATTTATGTTTATGTTTTTGTTGATGTTTTTCTTTTATTAGTTAGTTATAATTGTAATTTTATCATTAAGTAAGTAGTTTAGTATTTTTAATTTGTAATTAGAATAAGCCACTTTATCGCATTGGGCGTAAGCCTGTAATGGTATTGTAAGGGAGATAATAATAAATAAATAAATAAATAAATAAGTAAATAAATACATATATCTATAATATATATTTATATATAAGTGAAAGTAAATTATGAAAGAACTCTGCTTAATGCTGTAAATGAATCTTCAATTTCCGCTTAAATGCATATCGACTAGTCGCCGTCCTAATATCAAGAGGAAGCGCATTCCAGAGAAGAATGGCCTGAATGTAAAAAGAAGAATGAACAAAATCAGAAGTATGGGTAGGGCAAAGCAGGAGGAGATTTTTGGAAGAGCGCAGATTTCTAGCATGGGAAGAACAAAGATATTGGAAGTGAGACATAAGATAAGAAGGCGAAGAAGGAGAGTTGAGCAAGGAGTAAAGCATTGTCAAAGCACGCAAACTTCTCCTTTGACGAATGGGCAACCATTTGAGATCAGCCCTAAAATTCGATACATGGTCGTATTTCCTTAGGTTGAATATAAACCTAATACAGTTGTTTAGTGTCCTATCCAGCTTATCCAACAGGACTGCATTCAGATCAAAGTAACACACATCACCATAGTCGATAATAGGGAAAATTAAGGTCTGCACAAGCATAGTTTTCGTCTTAACAGGCAAAAAGTATTTATGCTATGTATGTAGTATTTTTGTACAAAAATAAATTTAACTGTATTGCATTATGAGAAAATAAGTAATGTAATATTGATGTATAATTTCGAATTATCTGCAGTTTGAGTTTGTTAAACATTTAGTTCATTTGTAGTGAAGTAAGTTATTTGATGTAAAAAAGAATATAAATGATGAGTATGTATTGATAGGTGATTATTTATTTGATATGCAATTACAATATCCCTTTGTTGTTATAGCGACAACGGAAATGCATCATTTGTAAAATTTCAGCTTCCTAGGTATTACGGTTTATGAGATACAGCCTGGAGACAGACAGACAGACAGTGGAGGCTTAGTAATAGGGTCCCGTTTTATCCTATGGGTACGGAACCCTAAAAAGCTGCTTGAAAAATAGAAAGCCGGACTAATTTACTCGCCATTAGTTGGCGTGTTGGCCTGTAAACAACTAGTTACCTAGCTGTGTGTCATCATTGCTGCTAGTCTTACTATTTGATGACTTTTTCCCCAGCTAAAAATATGTTTAGATAAATAAAATTAATTTTGATGTGATGACAAACATTAAGTTTTCATAACACTTTCTGTATAATTTTGCAGAGAACTGGGAGAAGTACCAGCCTCAACAGGAAGATGATGACGAGGACCAGCAGGCTGATGATGAGGGACATTGTGAGGATGAAGACTTTAATGTAAGACTATTGTATTGCCTAGACTGACCCTCAAGTTCAATGAGAAAATATCGATCTAAGTTACAGTAGAAACTGGATTAATTGTACTATTGTTGTTGTTAGGCATCCGGAATGGAATTTACCAAGAAATACGCTTTTTGAAATATTAGTTTGAAACATTACATACTTGGAACGCAATTATTATTATAATTAATGTAGAATATGTAAACAAATATAGTCTTCAATGCTTTGACACCAGATTTGATGTCAGCCAAGAATGAATATTGTGGCAATGTCGAAGGTTCTTGGTATAGCAGCTATTTTTTGACTAAGTATAGGAGATTGATATTGACCACTCAAATGTAGGCAACAAATGAATCTTCATATTAATCTTTATATTTCAAAACACTAGATGGACGCCGACTACGATCCAAAGAAGGCGCGCGAGAATCTGCTAGAAGAAGTAAAGAAGACTCTCGGCAAGAAGAGAAGAAATAGAAAGAAGAAGTCTAAGCTAGCCGCTTTACTGTCTTCTGAGAAACCCAAATTCGTGCCAACGGTGGCAGATAAGACGTATGACCAGTACATGGAAGAATATTATAAGATGGACTGTGAAGATGTGATTGGTGGAGACCTGCCTACCAGGTTCAAGTATAGGGAGGTCGTGCCGTGCGATTATGGACTTACTGTGGAAGAGGTAAGGTGTCTTTTGTTTTACTGTTTGGTTAGATAATCTTAGACACTCCCATTTGTGTATTGCCATAAAAGTAAGGTGTACAATCTTTTGTCTTCTAGCTGTTAGGATGTTTAGCTAGATAATATGGTATACTCTCAGTTGTGCATTGCCATAACATTGCCCCTATTGTTACTGTTAAGTTAGTACAGAAGTTGTTTTTTTTTTATTGAACTTAATGTACGAACAGAGTATAGTTCGCGTCACGTAATTTTGCCCCTCTGAAGTTCGTCGCAATTGGCTGCGCAGTAGTTGACTTTACAACCAAACGTGCACGGCGCATGCGCGGTTTTTGAAAGATGGCGCTTGTAATGGCGTCTCTGTCACTTGCATACGTTCGATGCTTACTTCTGCCCTGCTTGCTCAATGCGAAAGTACTGTTGTTGCCAAAACTGTTAAACTTTGTTATGGTTTTTAATTATATTGTTTTCACCGCCACAACATAAATCAAACTAATAACTGCTATTATAAATACAGTAAAATATTGCCCGTTTAGAAGCAGCTTTACAATCGCAATGTTTACAACTTAATACGATTCTGTAATAAAACAAAAATAAAACACCGAACGTAACATTTTTGTACGTGATTGTACCTGCGCGGTCGTCACAAAAGCCTAACTTCAGAGGGGCAAGCTTACGTGACGCGAACTATACATAGGCGGACTTAATGCCTTAGGCATTTTCTACCAGTCTACCTTAGGTTGAGACGTTGTTCTTATGTCATGATTGTAATCATGAAATATTCGAACAGAAAATGCTGTACATATAGGCACACTTATCAATCAATATAGTTGCTATTCTAGCTAGAGGTAGTAGGTACTATTCCCAAGACAATTTTTTGTGTGATGCGCATGATTATCTGTTCTTTCTGAGTGTAATTTACCTATAATTTGTATGTATCTAAAGGTGCGATTAAACGACGCGGGCTAGCCCGATCCTACGCGAGCCGAGCCGTCCGTGGAGATGCGGCTCGGCTAAATACGGACGCAAGCCTGCTCGTTTAAACGACGCGGGGTAGCACGATCCTACGCCAGCCGAGCCGTCCGTGGCAACGCCGCTACACATCGCCTTCCTTCGTCGCGCGCTCTGTGTTATCTGTTTAGACGGCGCGTATCAACACAAGCCGAGCCGCAGATGGCGCGCGCGCCTTTGATCTGTGTCGAAAAAACCGACAAGTGATGGATCGTGCGAACTTTGCCGAGCCGCGCCGAGCGCAGTTGTTTACACAGCGCGTGGCGCGGCGAACCACGAGCGGAGCCAGGCTCGGGCCTCGGCTCGCGTGTTTGCGCGCCGTTTAAACGGACCTTAATAAATGAACACCGACGGGCTTTTGGTCTAGTGGTTAGTGACCTTGCCTGCTAAGCTGGAGGTCGTGGGTTCGATTTCCACACAGGACACACTTTTTGGGATAAACATTGTCTGTTCTGTTTGAATAAAGATAAATTACTATCTATAATTAAAATGTATTTATAAATTAAACAAGAATGTATATCAGTCGTCTAGTTACCATAGCACAGACTGCCTAGTTTAGAATTATATGACCATATGTCAGTTATTCCAGGATATTACTTGACTCGTTCCAGATCCTGCTGGCAGATGACAAGGAGCTGACGCAGTGGGTGCCGCTGAAGAGGCTGCTGAAGCACCGCGCGCCAGGCCTCGAGCTCGGGGACGTGCGGAACTTCGCGCAGAAGGCCGCAGACCTGCGCCTCAAGAGGAAGATACTGCCCAGTCTGTTTAAAGACCTGCCCGAGTAAGTACCTTGACGTATTTTTCTGAACTAACCACGAGGTACGGGGTTTTCTAGTTACTGGGTTGTAGTCTTATAGGTAGTCCCGACATGTTAATCACTGGTATTAAAATTAGTAAAAACAAATAGCATCTTCTTTTTACTTAATTATACTATAAGTCATTTTCAATTGACTCAAATAAAAATTACAAAAAATATGAACTGCTTAGCTTACCAAAGTATATCTTTTTTTCAGAGACCCTGAAATAATAGTGCCTATAGAAGAAACGAAAAAGAAAAAAAAGAAGAAGAAAAAGAACAAACAGAAGAAAGCAGAAGATTCCGTTACAGAGGATGCTGAGCAAGAAAATGAAGCAGAACCAGCAGATCAAGACATGGAAGATCAAAACACAAGCAGTGAAGTCACTAATAGTCCCAAAAAGAAAAAGAAAAATAAACATAAAGCTCCTGAAGAAGCAAACACCACACAGAATGAAGAAGTAACAAATACCGAAGATAATGGAGAAGTAAAACAAAATAAAAAGAAGAAAAAACATAAAACTGACGAGGTAGCAAACGCCACACATAATGAAGAAGAAACTAATACAGAAGAGAATGGAGAAGTAAAACAAAAGAAGAAGAAGAAACACAAAGCAGATGGTTTCGTTGTTGAGTCTGTAGGACATGCTGAACCTAGTCAACTGAGTACTGTGAATGGTACTGGAAATACCACTGTAACTCCTAAAAAGATAAAAAAAGAAAAATTACATAATAATTTTGTACCAACTAATAACAACAGTGAAAGTTCCAATACAAATAATAAAGATAAAAATTTAAAACGTAAAGCAGACAGTAATACAACTGACCAGCCAAACCAAAAGAAAAAGAAAGGCAATAAGAAAGATTTAAAAAAGAATTTCAAACAAAATGATAAATTCAAAAACAAAGTGAGTCAGCCTATGAACCCTATGCTCAATCTTTCGGATGAACGGCTAAAAGCCTATGGTTTGAATCCTAAAAAGTATAAGAATTTCAACAAATTCAAGAAGTTTTAATCAATCCTTATATTTATGTACAGTTGTAAATTATATATCTGATAGTTGCAGTGTAAATAAATATTATTTTATATAAGGTCTTGTTTTATTTTAAAGAAAATAAAAAATTCGTTTAGATATAACAAATTAGAAATAACTGAACCAGTTGTTTGCAATAATGATGATTGCTCATGGAATGAACATTGGATTTTTGGAATGGACAAAAACAAACTTGACTGCAAAAGAGTGGTTTGAATTTTCCGCCTCCAAAAGCAAGCAGTCTATGTAACCGATGTTACCAGTTACAATTTTTCCAAACAAAAGGTATATAGAAATTATGCACAGGTAAAGCCGCAAACACACTTAAGTGCCTGCCTTAAAAACTAGTTTCGTATAATTTTTTTTTCACATTAGCTTTTACCTGCGTCTTCATCCTATGTCCTTTCTCGGGTCCCAGTCCCAGACTATATCATGCTGTACCAAATTTTTTTCAAATTGGTTCAATGGTTTAGGCTTGAAGAAGAGACAGACAGAGTTACTTTCGCATTTAAAATATTAGTATGGATATAGTAATACCTAGAGAGCATAATTGAACAATCGTAGATCCTTTCCCGAATTCACGAGTCTTCCCTCAGCCGTAGCTTGTGTTGAATTTGTTAATATTATTATGGGATTATTTGTTTAAAAAACAGAGATGTGTATTTTATTGGAATAAAGTTTGTTAACCTATTTGGCATAACTCACTTAGCGTAAACTTTTTTAAACGAACATTGTTAAGGTATAAAAAATATTCAATATAATTGTTTTTTGGTCTAATGTTTTTATATCCGAATTTAAATGATTGTTTTCAGTTCAGTACATATACATCATAACGGGTAGTAAAAAAACCATAGTGTCTGTACCTAAATAAATAGATGTACTTAAGAACCCATCCATGGTAGGAACTGGCAACAATAACTGCCAAGAAAAAAAAAGTCTTCTTCTCTTTGACAAGTTTGACAACTCTCTTTTTCGGCGAGCCGTGTTATCGGAACAAGGTGATTATTATAAAATTGTGTTTTATTTGTAAATTTTGTGAAATAAGTGCTAAAGTATATTTGATCTGTTATTGAATAACGTAGTGTGTAATTATTATTGGCAAGTATTGTACGATTTTGGAGATATAAATGGATTTTGCGATCATAACCTACAAATGCCTTCGAGTAGATCATGTCGATTTTTTAATAAGTCGGTGTGAGTGGACATAAAGGCTATAGTAATGCCCCGAGCATTGATTCCCAAGTGCATTGGAGTCTAAAATGCAGCCCATTTAGGCGTTTGGCACTTGCAACGGTTTGTGGCGACAACTTCTCATCTACACAATGTTTACGAGAAAAGTGATATGCTAACGATAGCAAGGTGGTCAGCCTTGCCTTTTGTTTCTAATAAATATGTCCATAATCGTGTATCTAATCTGTGCGTGACGAGTTACAAGTATGGTTTCGCCCATAATGTTTTATATCAAGTCCTCGTGTTACTTATCCTTCTATTCAACACATTGCAGCTCGCCAAGATGGTGAACAACAGAGTACCGTCGGTATTCTCGAAGACCTATGTCACTCCACGGCGTCCCTTCGAGAAGGCTCGTCTGGACCAGGAGTTGAAGATCATCGGCGAGTATGGTCTGCGCAACAAACGTGAAGTGTGGCGCGTCAAGTACACGCTGGCGCGCATCCGTAAGGCTGCCCGTGAGCTGTTGACCCTCGAGGAGAAAGACCCTAAGAGGCTGTTTGAAGGTAAGAAATTATCAAGTCAAAGGTTAATCTGATACTACCTGAAAGACTACATATCCCATGCATTTTTATGACATGTGGCACTTTATGGATTCAAGAACATTCTATTATCTATTTTAGTAGTTAGAATAGTTGGAAAGAGACCTCAACATTGTTTGGTAAAGGCTATAGGGTGATGATGAGAGTATGCACACTGCACATGTAATCTTTTTAGGTTATTTTATGTTAAAACCAGTCTTTAAAATATGTCAGTCAGTGGGTAGTCTTTTAAATATGGGTTCATTGGCTACATTGAAATATTTTTTGTCTATAAAATGATGAAAAAATCTGGCAACCTCTTATCTGAAGAATAATTGTTGATTTCTAATACTCTGACAATTTCCGACAGTATCATAAAGAATAACCCTATTGTTACACATTTAACAAAGTCTGTTCACATTTTCAGGCAATGCACTCCTGCGTCGTCTGGTCAGGATCGGAGTGTTGGATGAGAAACAGATGAAGCTTGATTACGTGCTCGGTCTTAAGATTGAGGACTTCTTGGAGCGCCGTCTGCAGACCCAGGTGTTCAAGGCTGGTCTTGCCAAGTCCATCCATCATGCCCGCATTCTCATCAGGCAGAGGCATATTCGGTAAGAAGAGATAACCATGTATTACTACTAAAAATGAATAAAACCATCTATATTTAAAATGTAACTATATACTGAGTAGAGTTGATGTTTATCAGCATATAATATGAACCTCAAACGCAGGTGATCTCGTGCGCTCGGCGGCGGCAGCTGCCCGACGAACCTTATTCTAAAGACCACTTGGCTCCCAACCCAGTTGGGGTCAATGTCTTGAAATGTTTATATGCTCAGATTTGAGCTTGCAGGTAAGGTAACAGTGGTACTCTTTAGCCAGTGCTATTACATAATTCAGTGCTGTGCCTTGGTCAAAGGTTAACTGCTGTCATTATTAACTTTATTATAAATTTTTAATTTTAATTTTTCGATTCATAAAATTTCCAAGTACTGTACTTTACCCAAGTGATTTATTACGCAATGTAGCATGTAGTTTGTGCGGTAAGATTTCGCATTCATTTGTGGACGTAGCACTAATAAAAATAAATGTTGACTTGAATTCAAAACAATTTTTTAATTATTAAGAATTCATAATTTGAACAACAGTAATTAAAATAATGTACAAAAGCCCCGCGAAACCACTATTTTTTAACTAACAAGCTAAAAACTTGTCCTCAGCGTCCGCAAGCAGGTGGTGAACATTCCGTCGTTCATCGTGCGCCTGGACAGCGGCAAGCACATCGACTTCTCGCTGAAGTCGCCCTTCGGCGGCGGCCGCCCCGGACGTGTCAAGAGGAAGAACCTGCGCAAGGGACAGGGCGGAGGCGCCGCGGCCGATGAGGAGGAGGATTAGACCAATAAATGACGTTTATTATCTATTTTGGAGACTTTTATTTTGTAAATGTAGCCTGTTACCACCATAAAACAATAGAAATCAAAATAGGGATGACGACAACATTAAAAAAATGTCATTCTGTTTAGTCCGTCTGATAGATCAGCCAAAAATACGGAACACGTATTTTTTGCTTGATCAAATCAATAAAAAAATACAAAGATAAAGAGCAACAAAGTTCCGGAGTGGGGGCTTTTGACGTCATCGTCCTGCAAAATATGTATCAGATCGTGACGTCATGCGCAACTTTAACTCACTGTATCTTCGTCATTCTTCGTTACGAGAAAAAATAATTATCTATCTGATGGACTAATTACTTTGTTTTTGTCGTCTCGCCTATTCACTAGATAACATACTGCCAAATTGTTTAGTGGGGAAGCTACCCTGCGCCTGCGTCACCTCCAAGGCTGGTTTGGCAGATAAACCCTACTTACCTTTAGGTTCATAACGACAACTTCCCAAAACGTTCACACTCCCAAAACGTCTACTTCCCAAAATGGTAATTCCCTAAATGTCTATTTCCCATTTCGTCTACTTTCCCATAACGACCAATTCCCAAATAGTCTGTTTCTCAAAACGACTACTCCCAAAACGTCTACTTCTCAAAATTCACCACTTGTCCAAAATTTTTCTGAAAACTTTTTATAGTCCTTTTTTAACAGACTTCAAAAAAAAGGAGGGGGTTCTCAATTCGTCGGAATCTTTTTTTTTATTTTTTATGTAAGTTCACCCATTACTCAAAGACGCCTGGACAGATGTGAAAAATATTTTTTTTGTTTAATAGGGTATACTTCCCAGGTGGTCCCATTGTCATGAGGTCAGGATCTGATGATGGAAACCCTGAGAAATCGAGGGCAACTTTGGAAAGTTGTAGGCATGCATAGGTTAAAAACTTAACACGTAGGTGTATGTTTAAAAGCATTTTAAAATAGTAAAGGATTAAAGCTGACCTGATGATGGAGACGAGAGACAGTTGAGGGAACTCCGCAACGATATGTATTAACTACGTCGTGTTTGGGCTTATTATATTCGTATTGACGAGGACTTTCCACTAATATAGGTATAGTCATTGAAAAGCTAAAAATAAAAAAACTTGATGGAAGGCGCTTTTTAAATCAATGGCGCTAAATGTAGAATGTTTGGCCACCTTTAAAATCAGTTCTTCAATATTAGGAAGAGGATAGGCGTCTAGTTCTGTGAATCGATTTATAGTTCTGGAGTAATCGATTACAAGGCGTTTCTTGTGATTCACGTTCTTCGTGATTAGTACCTGCGCCCGCCATGGTGATCGGCTCTCTTCAATGACACCTTCATTTAAAAGATTCCTAATCTCCTCCTCAATAAAACGTCGGTCATCATCACTATATCTTCGTGACTTAATAGCAATCGGTTTGCAGTCGGGAGACAGATTGGCGAAAAAAAGTTATATAAATGTTTATACAACATAAATAAATAAATAATTAAATACAACTTAATAATTTGTTTTACAACTACCCACTGTATACAAATATTAACAATGTTGACTTTCATAAAAATATCTTGAACTTAAAATAGGTTTCCGGTTAAACATTGACTATCTAATTATGATTTTAGAAAATATTTTTTATACAAAAATTCAAATTCCCACTGGAACCCGTAAAATTTTGATTAAAAAAAACTATTTAGAAAGTGGACGTTTTGAGAGTTGACCTTATGGGAAGTGGACTTTTCGGGAATTATCGATTTGTCGTCGTTATGGGAAAGTAGACGAAATGGGAAATAGACATTTAGGGAATTACCATTTTGGGAAGTAGACGTTTTGGGAGTGTGAACGTTTAGGGAAGTTGTCGTTATGAACCTAAAGGACTTAGCGAGCTGCTTGCTCCTGCTTAGCACTTGCTTTGGTTTGGTCAGTAGGTAGTCTGCTTTGGCTAATAGATATCTACTGACGTGCTAAAGAATATTCATCTCTGCATTGTGCGGGTCGCATTGGTACCAAGACATAAGCTAAATTACCTTTACCTACCTGTCGCGTTTTTCATACTTGTTTACAGACTGCTCACTACGTAAAAGCTATTTCAGGGTCACATTTTTTGACCCTGAAATACCTAGCTCAGCTACTTATACAAATTAACTATCCTAAACTAAGAGCTTAGATGTCGGTCTGCCAGCCACCTGCGCTGAGGATCTAATGGATCCATAGATAGAACAGATTAGAACTTACAATAAAATTCTCGTATTAGCAAACCGACGCACGAATCTAGCGACTGAAGCAAGCCCCGTGAACATGGCAGGACGCCGAAGAACACCAGAATCGGCGCGTCTTGAAACAAAGGTCTCTGATCAAGGTGGTATCTACGACTAAAAATAAAAAAATACTGTTGAACAACTAAAACTACTGTTGTTGATAATTCTAATCTTGTTTGGCAGTTCACTCCGTATGGAGTTGTGGGCGGAATACGATTAGGTATCGTCATTCACCAAGACGTGGTGGTGCATTGGTTAAAGCGGCGGCCACTTATAAAAGGTTCGAATCCGGGAAATAGGTACATACCCAAGTAACACATCAAAGCATTATAACGGCCGACTTACAGCATTTTTGTATAGTTTTCGCATTTTGATTTAGTTCCATAGTAGCATTACAAACGTTTATACGGCTACTGTAATGCTTATTTGGGCACAAATTATACGGCTTTAGATCCTTAATATGTTCACAATAGTTGTTTAATCGCATTACAGGTGCATTATATTAGCATTATTGTAGTCAAATAAAGTACCAGTTGCATTAAAGAAGCATTATTGTGGTCAAAGAAAGTACCATTTGCATTAAAGAAACATTATTACGGTCAACGAAGTTGCCAATCGCATTACAGAAGCATTACACTAGCAATGACATTGATAGTGAAGATGCTTATTACATTACAAAAGCATTATACCAGCATTAGAATGTAGTAAAAGAATGATTGGAGCTACATAAGGGTTCACAGTTAGAACTTAAATAAATCCTACATCATTGCAAAAACGTATCTAATGCCACGGTACTAATTGTTATAATACTCTAAACGTCCCGTCGTTGCAATTAACTTTGGCTCGCAATATAATATGAACGAAGACGTCAAAACTCAGTGCGTGACACCATTTTTAAAACAAACTTTATAATACTGGGTTAGGTTTTTACTCTTTTTTATTTCATACCTTCAAATATTACTGCGCAATGTAGTTTACTGTAAATATCTATATAAGTTTCTTTGAAAATTTTCACGCGCCTTTGTTATTTTGTGATTTTGATATAAAATGTTATTGTATGAAATAACCAAAACAATTTTGTATTCTTAGTATAGAACGAATTTTGCATAATTAACATAACAGTATTGGTTGGGAAGTATTGGATTAAGTTAATAATTATTATATAGGTCTATTTCTTTTATAAATGGGTTAGAAGGATAATATTTTTAGGTTATAAAATATTTACAAAATGGTGGCAGCCTATAGCAGCCCGGTGAGCGTTTAAAAAGGCTACTTAATGCCGCCAGCAGTATAAATACTCACACATATACAATTATTAAGGCCAGAGGCCAGAGAGAAGAATTTTGATGAACCACTGTAGTGCCATTGACTATAAAGTAGTTCTATATGAGTTCACCGATATACCAGTAGACTTGATGTAGACTGAATTGGTGCCATTACTTGAACGGCATTTTGGGGATCTTTGAGCAAAACAATAAAACCCATTTCAGAATTTTTGTACAACTTTAATCCGTATGGATGGATATTGAAGATATTATATTTTTCAATATCCAAAGTTAAGTATAAAAACACACGAACAACGAAATACAGATATAATTATTCACCCTGTAGATTTGTGACAAATTTCAATAACTTAGGACTCATCGGTTGATCGGCAATGTCATGTAGTAAGGTACACAAGTAAAGAAAAAACTCCGAAATCCGGAAATTTTTAGTTATTTTTTTTTTTCAAATATTGTTGATGAATGTAGGTGTCCATTTTACGGAACCCTTGTTGCGCGAGTCCGACTCGCACTTGACCAGCTTTATTATAAACGTATGCTAAACACACGGTTACGTAATACACACAGATGTCGACAAATGGTTTTACGAATGCAATAAATTGAATGTATATGCAGCTTTACACATTTCAATAACTCACTTATATTCGTTTAAAGAGCTGTTAGCAGTACAACAGCACTCAGTTGATCTTTAAAAATACAAGCATCACATAGGTTTACGTTCATGCTGTTCAGCAGCACTAGGCTTTTACTTAGCACTTAGATGTGCTATTACACAACAAAGGGCACTAAATACAGCTCAAAGCCGTTTAACGAATTCGGTGCATTATAATGATACAAGTTTATGCTATTAACCACCATTAGGCATTATCTTAATACTTTAAAATGCTATTGTAGATCCTAAGGCACTAAAAACAGCTAAAAGTTGTATAGAGAATTTTCGTGGCATTATAATGGTTCATATTTATGCTATTAAACAACATTGAGCATTTATTTACTACTTAAAAATGCTACTGTATATCCAAATGCACTAAAAACAGCTGAAAGCTTTACAACAGCATTATGGTGTGCTGCACTGAAACTAAAGGCTTCACAAAAGCATTTTGATATACCATTATCCAACCGTTATACAGTATAAAGCATCTAAACGGTTTTGAAATGCCTATATAAAGCGTCAAGATGCTCGGTGAACTTATATAAAAGTTTATACGGGCCTTAAGTTTTACATAAGTTTAATTTTCGTTTGTTAAAATGCTTTCTGTGTTACTTGGGTACCTACCGTATTTTTTTCTTTGATCGCGAGGACAAAGACGGTTTTTTTTACCAGGCGTAGGAGAGAAATATGAGTATGGTAAGGCCTCTTGATAAGAGGCCGTACCCTGCAGTGAAATTGTAATAGGATTGGAATGGTCATTTTTAGGGTTCCGTAGTCAACTAGGAACCCTTATAGTTTCGCCATGTCTGTCCGTCCGTCCTCGCTTAATCTCTGTGACCGTTAGCACTAGAAAGCTGAAATTTGGTACCAATATGTATATCAATCACGCCGACAAAGTGCGAAAATAAAAATTAGAAAATATTGTTTTATTAGGGTAGCCCCCCTATATGTAAAGAGGGAAGTGTTTTTTTTTTAATTTCTACCCTTACGTGTGATATATTGTTAGATAGGTATTTAAAAATGAATAGGGGTTTACTAAAATCATTTCTTGATAATGTCAATAATTTCGGAAATAATCGCTCCAAAAGGAAAAATCAAAGCGTCCCCCCCCCCCTCTAACTTTTGACCCGTGGGTTTAAAAAATATGAAAAAAATCTGGAAAGTAGAACTTTATAAGGACTTTCTAGGAAAATTATTTTGAACTTGATAGAAAAAACAGTTATTGTACAAAAAAGACAAAAAGATTGTACAAAATAATTTCTGCGTACTTAGTATGTCAACGTAACAAAAGCCTTTTGACGTGACAACGTCTTAAATTAGGTTGCGGCTGGGAGTCACTTATGAAAAAGTGTAACGCTCGGTAACGTTACGATTAGAGGTTGCAAAAATTCGATAATTTTAATTTTCGAATATTCGAATATTTTTTCAGTGCTATTCGAATTTTATTCGAATATTCGAATATTTAAGAAAAAATAATAAAACACAGAATGTCAGCGTTTATTGGTTTAGGAATTATATTTTTATGCAGATAAGTAAACCTAGCACAATAATTATTTACTTATTCAACAAAATTTTTAAACAATTATACATGAAAATGTTAATCAAAACAATTATAATTTTTTTAAACAAATTTAAAAGTCTCTCTCTCGGTAATAATAAAAACAAAATAAATATCTTTTTTTCGGTGAGTGGGAAATCATCAAATGACTACTTCCGTCCTGGGAGCGGCGGGAGGGCGTGTCAGACTTTTACTGACTAAAACCCACTCATGTTCCTTCGATTGCCCTTTATGTTCCAGGGTCACGGTAACTAATTTAAACATTCCGCAACCCCGGCAGGCGTGGCCTTGTTGGGCCCCTTCTTGTGCTGACTTCTTCTCTTTGAGGCGCGCGTGGAACAAAACACGCCGTTGACGCGGTCCTGGTCCTAGCCGGGCGGCGAGCTACCCATCGCTCGCCATCCGCAGAACCCGGCCTACGGTGGCCGGTAGTCGTCTTGCGACTCTCGACGTCTTCGCCTGGATCTTAGTCAGGGGCGAGAGGCTCGTCGTTGCCTCTCGCGCGCCGCCGCTTCCTTCACTAGCATAACTGCTTCGCAGAAGGAGGCGACGGCATCCCATTCCGTCTCGCCCCGAAGCATGGCCTGAACCAGCGCCGGGTGCGAGAGGTCACCGCCGCCGATCACCTCTACGAGGACACGATCGCCTCTACGAGAAATAAATGTCTTTCTCTCTTGTTAATAATTAAACAAAAAGTATCACATACATACGTAAATGTGTCGTAAAAACGTTACTGTAGTATTTTCATAATATGCAATATTACACTGAAAAATCAGATTCATCAAATATAATTCGGAAATAAATCAGATTTACTTATTATAACATTTTTAAACAAATTCAACTCTTCTGATAATAAGAACAAAATAAACATCTCTCGCTCGTTAATAATAAAAAGAAAAACTATCACATGTCACTAAAAAATCAAATTCGTCAGTATTAATTCGGAAAAAAATCAATTTTAAAGTCGTTCTCTCCCTTTAATAATAAAAACAAAATAAAAGTATCTAAAATCACTTCAAAAAAGAAAATGCACCACTTTACACATAAATAACAACGTGTTCTGTAAGTGACAAAATGGCGTCGAGTCAAGCAGTGTTGCGAACAACAATTTTCAAGCTCTGATAGAGCGTGAAAATTGTTAGACATTACATAGTCTTGAAACTGATATTTTTTTTGGTAATATTCGAATATTCGAATAAATATTTATTTACTATTCGAATATAAATTTGGGAAGAGTATTCGAATAATTCGAATATTCGAATATTCGATTGCAACCTCTAGTTACGATGAGTCACCGAACGAGAGAGAGGCCCGCCGAATGCCTTGCGTCTCTCTCCCACTCAACTATGATCGATATGAAAGACGTTGTCACGTAAAATCTTCGCCCGTAAAACCGACTTTACAGGCAACCATTTTTTTTTTATTTAAACATTTAAGTGGGAACACTTATTGTGACGGACGGGAAACTACGGAACCCTACATTGAGCGTGGCCCGACACGCTCTTGGCCGGTTTTTTTAAATTAAATTTATTTGTCTGCGGAAATATCTTCTCGATTTCGGGCAAAATAATAGCACCTGCGGGCTAGATAAAGCGTCCACAAACATACACCACACAAATGATTTGAATCGTACGGATCATACAATTTAATTCAGCCTTACGTTCATAGACAGGACGGGGTCACGGGATGCTTCAGCAGGACTATGAGTGTTGAGGCAAGTTTTACTAACCTAGTCAGCGTTTCCGTTATTTCAGAGTTTCCACATCGCCTTCCCTGCACCTAATAGGAAAGAGAAGTATGTGGGTATGCTAAAAGGATACAAATGTAAATTTTAATATAGTGCGGATTTCATAACGCATGCGGGATTGCTCCGCATTTTCAATTCGTAATTTTCTGCATGCGGGGCAATCCCGGATGCTTTATGAAATCCGTACGATATTAAAAACATCCTAAGTAGTATCACCAACACATTATTCAAGAAAGGTTTGACTTACAGGCCGTCGTGAGGGAGATATTCTATTCGAACTATTAGTAGCAACTAGCAACCAGAGTTCAAAAATTTCGAATCCGGCAAATACCTATCTGAGACATCACTGGCATTGAAGAAAACCTGGAAAAAAGGCTTCGATCATTAACGCGCACTGGCCAGTATTTTGGGAAACACACAAATACGCATAATTGCGTGTTAGATGCGACATAATATGAACCTTATCCTAATAAGTTTAGAGTATACTTTGTGTAATCCAACCCAAGTAACACAAACAAAATTAAATATGAATAGGTAAGGTGGTGTAGGTATTGAACATCTTCCTGTATAATTATAGAACAGTAAATAGGCAATAAAACACTGATTATAACATTGTACAATATATACTTACGCAACAAACAACTAATAATTTACTATATTTTCATATTATTATATTCAACATACTAATTACAATTATATTTAATTGGTATCGTCTTACAATCAGTTAACATTTGGTACGCTCTATTTTATTACATATAATAGTTATGTACTTACTAACTAATTAATTACATACATAATACAAACTATATAAATAATGCACTGTAGGTACTTTAGTACCTACTACATAATGTACTAGAATCGAGTAAGATATTTTAATATACAGGGTGTCCCACGGCTATGCCACATGGAGGGAAAGTACTTTAAATCTTGTAGATAGAACATTTTACTGAAAGAAGACATTATTTGAATTTTAAAAACAATTTATACTGCTTTCATAGATTTTCAAATAATTAAATGGTTGGGCCGGGAACCGAACTTGCTCCACGAGAAAAAATAATCACCCTGTAGTTTTATCATACCAATCGAAAGGTTTCATCATAAGGATTATTTTTTGCTAAATAACATAGTGTCACAAATAAAAGGAAGACCGTGAAATTTAACATTTGATGTAAAGTTTTGTTCAGGAAAGTTAAAAGCTTACATTTCCGTAAGGACATACAATTGACAATCATAACTACTTATAACTAATTAATCTACCTACTTGAGTAGTACGCATCATTTAAATAAATAAATATCCACCACAACAAGACTAAAAAATCGTCAGGGAACGAAAAAAACAAAGTTTATCACTTCGTATTCAAGAAGAAGGGACCAGTAGTAGAATTAGTAGTAGGGCATTTGAAAAATTTACTAATTTTGTATTAAAAATGTTAGAATTCATGGTCTTTCTTTTATTTTTGACACTATGTTATTTAGCGAAAAACAATCCTTGTGATGAAGCCTTTCGATCGGTAGGATAAAACTACAGGCTGATTAATTTTCTCGAGTAACAGGTTCGATTCCCGGTTCAACTAAGTAATTATTAAAATATCTATGAAAGCAGTTTAAAATGTTTTCAAAATTCAAATAATGTCTTCTTTCAGTAAAATGTTCTATCTACAATATTTAAGGTTCCTTTTCTCTATGTGGCATTGCCGTGGGACACCCTGTATAACAATATATATGTACTTATTGATATTTTTCTCTGGACTAACAATACTTTGGGTATTTAGTTTGAACGGCCCAAACCGTAGTGATTTTTGTTTAACTTAGGTGATTTTTGTTTACGCTCAAATGGCCTGCGGGCCATTCGGTTTGGGCCGTTCAGACTAAATACCCAATGCTTTATCTTTCCTAGTGTGTGCATACTCTGTCTACCAAGACATAGAACCAGTTAATAATATAGGTACTTACCGCTTAAAACCGGTTAACTCGATTTTGTTTGGAACATTTTTTAAAACCTTTATTAACCAGACCATTTCACAACAGGAATACAGTACGGGTTTGAGACCGGTTCTTATGGACGAAACCTTTAAATAAACTATAGGTAAGTATAACAATTTAAACCGAAAAGGTTTTTGAGGCAAATACGTACGACGCGGCGACGGTTAAAAAATTTAACCATCATCAAAGAGTTGGTGCTGCGTGTAGTACGCTCTTTTGAAAATATTAAAGAAATAAACTTAAGTATTTAATAAATGCTTGTACAGTTTCAATTGATCAACAAAAAATTACAAGGTTTGGTGTTTTTAATCATAGTTACGAGTGCAAAATATAAAATATTAATAAAAATGCGTATATTTGCAGTAAAGTCATAGTTTTTTTCATACTTAAAAACAATACTTAGTATTATTTCTTAGTATACCAGTAGTACGCAGGGTGTGGGAAATGGGTAAAATCCCTCCCCGCTCTCCCCCGACTCAAAAGCCGGGTAAAATTATTATAACATCAAAAATTATAGTATTAATATTATGGTTGTCTAGATATATATACATAATTTATTGCGAAGTATGAACTAGCATACGCTTAGTGAATTTACAAAAGGGATAATATTATTTGAGCCTCAAAATTCTAAATGATTTATTAACAAATAAACAATGTATTTAAAACTAAAAAAATACTTCGTTAATATACTACTAGACTTACAACCAATCTACAAGGGCACAATGCCCTAAAGCGATGGGCTACAATATCATACGTCGTTGCCCTCAGCTACCTTATTATTATTCTTTAAGTTCTCGGTGTCCTGGTCACCTCTATCCCCTCTCTCATTGATCTGCGCGAGGCAAAGGGCCACGATGCGCTCCAGACCTCTAGCGGTCTCCTCCGGCGAGTATACGTCCATGACAGGCACGTGAACGAAGAGGGTGCGTGTGTTGTCTATGCTTAGGGAGGTGTAGTACGTGTACTCGCACAGGTATCTGGAATAGACAAAGATTGTGTGATAAAAAGGTAATAATGATACCAGCTTGTTACTGCCCCAGTGCAGGGCAATGGCCTCTTCTCATACGGAGAAGGCACGAGAATTGATCACCACGCTTGCTTAAGGTGGATTGGCGATTTGGAACTTATATTCATTACAAGTCATGGTTTCCTCACGATGTTTTCTTTCACCAATTTTAAAGGTAAGGCCTGTAATGTCTGTACTTCAAAAGCATTAACCATCAAGCGCCTGTATCATTTTATATTCACTATATGTGTTCAGTTCCTGTATTGCTACATGAGTCGTTGCTTATTAATAAGTAAGTAGTCTTTTATTCCACAAAAATTTAATGTACTTTTATAAAAAAAAAAATTTCCTATTAGCGCGTCTAATTAAAAAAAAAACACTTAAACTGCAGCTAACAACTACTGAAAGTGTATTCAGCACTATACTATTGTCATAGAGAAGATCAAGACTTCTCTATGACTATAAATATTCCCAAAGAATTTTTCCCTAGACTAATAAAGATTTGGGTTCGATTCCCACCCAGGACAAACTTTGTGTGATTAGCATGAATGTTTGTTCTGTGTCTGGGTGTAATTTATCTATAATATGTATGTATTTATAAAGTACTAGCTTCTGCCCGCGGCTTCGCTCGCGTTAGAAAGAGACAAAAAGTAGCCTATGTTACTCTCCATCCCTTCAACGATCTCCACTTAAAAAATCACATCAATCCGTCGCTCCGTTTTGCCGTGAAAGAAAGACAAACAGACAGACAGACAGACACTCTTTCCCATTTATAATATTAGTATGGATGTAAGTTTGTATATCAGTTATCTGGTTGGTCTGGACCGTGTGTGAGTTGTCCCGAGATATTTATTATATTTTTTTTTTCTAGCTTCTGCTGTTTCACTGCTGGGCAAAGGCCTCGAACAGGTCTTTCCAGAATCTCTTCGCCCTCGCCTCCTTACCTGACTCTCGTAGTGCCCGTCAACATCATCTCGCAACCTTTTTAGGGTTCCGTACCTCAAAAGGTAAAAACGGAACCCTTATAGGATCACTTTGTTGTCCGTCTGTCCGTCCGTCCGGCTGTCAAGACCCTTTTTCTCAGAAACGCGTCGAGATATCAAGCTGAAATTAATATCACATACTCGGGTCTGCTATCTCTTAAAGCAGTGAAAAAAAATCAAGTTTTTAAATCAACGCAATAAAAAGATACGGCGGTTTATATTGCAAATTTGGACATTTGCAAGGACACCAAAACCTATAGGGTACTTCCCATTGACCTAGAATCATGAAATTTGGCAAAAAGCAAGGTCATGTAGCACAAGTAAAGGGAAAACTCCGAAAACCGTGAATTTGTAATTAGTTCACACCAGGCGTCCGTCTGTCCGTCTGTCTGTCAAGAACCTTTTTCTCATAAACGCGTCGAGATATCAAGCTGAAATTAATATCACATACTTAGGTCTGCTATCTCTCACAGCAGTGAAAAAATCAAGTTTCTAAATCAATGCAATAAAAAAATACGGCGGTTTATATTGCATATTTTGATATTTTCAAGAGAATCAAAACTCAAAACCTATAGGGTACTTCCCATTGACCTAGAATCATGAAATTTGGCAAAAGGCAAGGTCATGTAGCACAAGTAAAGGGAAAACTCCGAAAACCGTAAATTTGTAGTTAGTTGACATCAGGCGTCCGTCTGTCTGTCAAGAACCTTTTTCTCAGAAACGCGTCGAGATATCAAGCTGAAATTAATATCACATACTCAGGTCTGCTATCTCTCAAAGCAGTGAAAAAATCAAGTTTCTAAATCAACGCAATAAAAAGATACGGAGGTTTATATTGCATATTTAGACATTTTCAAGGGAATCAAAACTCAAAACCTATAGGGTACTTCCCATTGACCTAGAATTGTGAAATTTGGCAAGAAGCAAGGTCATGTAGCACAAGTAAAGGGAAAACTCTGAAAACCGTAAATTTGTAGTTAGTTCACATCAGGCGTCCGTCTGTCCGTCTGTCTGTCAAGAACCTTTTTCTCAGGAACGCGTCGAGATATCAAACTGAAATTAATATCACATACTCAAGTCTGCTATCTCCCAAAGCAGTGAAAAAATCAAGTTTCTAAATCAACGCAATAAAAAGATACGGCGGTTTATATTGCATATTTAGACATTTTCAAGGGAATCAAAACTCAAAACCTATAGGGTACTTCCCATTGACCAAGAATCATGAAATATGGCAAGAAGCAACGTCATGTAGCAAAAGTAAAGGGAAAACTCTGAAAACCGTAAATTTGTAGTTATTTCACTAAAAAACAAATTAACGGAACCCTCGTTGCGCGAGTAGAACTCGCACTTGACCGGTTTTTTTTTTGGTCCGGTCTTGGCAAAGAAAAAGTAGAGAATTGATATTAAAATAAAATAGTAAGCAAGCCAAATCACATATTACATAACTGTGCAGATGTGATGTGTAATAATATAGACCATAGAAAAATAATAGATGAATTGTACCACAATGTGGTGAATGTGCTTAGGGACGCTGCGGTGGCGACCTCTAAGAAAACAATAAGTGTAATTAAAAAGAAAAGACATGTACCAGGGTGGAACAAATATTGCAAAGAGGCATATGATGAGGCTAGGCTTCGGTTTCATGAGTGGGTCGACCAGGGTAAAAATACGTCAGGTCAGGCTTACGAACGCATGTGTAAATCACGAAGTTTGTTTAAACATAAGCTTAAGTGGTGTAGGAATAATGAAACTCAGATTAAGATGGACATTCTTGCATCACAACATGCCACAAATAATTTTAGTAAATTTTGGAAGGAAACCAATAAATTGAATCCGAGGCCGAGTGTTCCAGTCAGTGTAGAGGGGGTTAGTGACGCCGACCAGATTGCCAACTTATTCAGGGAACACTTTGAGGTACATTCTCCTTTGTCACCCGCGACGATGGCTGCCGAGGTGGGGGGTACTTGTATGGGGACACCACCCGATCGGATCACTGCAAAACAAGTTGCCAAAGTGATCAGAAGCATGAAGCGAGGAAAATCTCCGGGCCATGACTCGCTCAGCATAGAACACTTGCAGCACGCTGGTGGGCATCTGTCGAGGGTGCTCGCTATGTTATTTACTTTCTGCATAAGGCATTCGTACCTCCCTGAGGCAATGATGAGAACTATAGTTGTACCAATGATAAAGAGCAAGACGGGAGACGCCTCTAAATTATGTAACTACAGACCTATCTCACTTGCGACAGTCATTGCTAAAGTGTTGGACGGTATAATTGATATTCAGTTAAGACAACATCTACAGCTTCATGACGGACAGTTTGGCTTTCGCCCTGGCTTGTCAACAGAAATGGCTATACTGAATCTCAAGCATACCGTCCGATACTACACTGACAGAAGCACACCTGTCTATGCCTGCTTCTTAGATTTATCAAAAGCATTTGATCTTGTGGCATATGACAGGTTGTGGCAAAAGTTGTCAGAAGATACGGGTCTTCCTACTGGGTACGTGCGTCTCCTTAAGTATTGGTACGGCAATCAGAGCAATTATGTGCGGTGGTCGGGGTCACTATCGGCTGAGTACCGGTTGGAATGTGGGGTGAGGCAAGGCGGGTTAACCTCACCGTCTCTTTTCAACTTGTATATTGACCGTCTGATTCGGGAACTCAGTAGCACCGGTGTTGGATGTTCGATTGATGGTGTTGTTGTCAACAACATCAGTTATGCGGATGACATGGTGCTGCTGAGTCCATCGATCAGTGCCCTTCGAAAATTGATGGCAATCTGTGAGCGGTATGCGGTGGCCCATGGGCTCAGATATAACGCCACTAAAAGTGAGTTCATGGTGTTTAAAGCAGGGTCTAAAACTTACGACACTGTACCACAGGTCATGCTGAATGGCAGTGTCCTTAAAAAAGTAACAAAGTTCAAGTATCTGGGCCACTGGGTCACCGAGTCACTTGTAGATGACATGGATATAGATAGGGAGCGCAGGGCTTTGACGGTTAGAGCTAACATGCTGGCTCGTAGGTTCGCACGATGTACTGCGGAAGTAAAAGCTACGTTGTTTAGGGCCTTCTGCCAATCGTTTTACACGTGCAGCCTATGGGTCAAGCATACGAAAAAATCGTATGACACCCTGCGTGTCCTCTATAATAACGCTTTCAGGGCGCTGATGAAGCTGCCTCGCTACTGTAGTGCGTCGGGTATGTTTGCGGACGCAAACATTGATGGTTTTGCGGCGATTATTCGCAAGAGAGTTGTGTCCCTAATGCGCCGCGTACGAGGCAGTTCCAACAGCTACCTTCAGCTGTTCGCCTGGAGGATGGATCTGGATCTGGATTGTCCAATAATGCGGTACTGGACCAGGTTGCATGTTGAGCACTCTGGATCCAAACCCAAATATAGGCTAAGGTAGTACATGTCATATTATAATATATATTGTTTTATTTCATAATGTGTCGTGTATTTAATTTTAATTTAATTTAATGTATTTGACTTATTGTAATTTGATGTGTTTTTTATTTTTATTATTTATTGGATTGGTAATATTATTATTTTATAATGTATATAATTTTAAATTTAATTTTATAATTGACTAGGTATGTATTATTATATCGTGTTTTTTATCTATTTTTATTATTAATGACATGTGGAACTTGTAAGAATTGTTATTCTATTTTTGGTATAATTTATCTATGCATATGGACTGGTTTCTGCAATAAATGAATTTTAATGAATTTTTTTTTTTTTTTTTTTTTTAATTTTAATTTAATTTAATTTAAAATCGCCAATCCGCCTTAAGTAAGCTTGGTGATCAATGCTCGTGCCTTCTCTGTATGACAAGAGGGATTCCTTTGCCCTGCAGTGAATGGGACAATATTTAATAGGCTGGTCTTACTTTTGGTTAAGCAAGCCAGCTGCTAAAGTCTTCTGGCCCTGCCTATGTTTATTTATTCCTATGGTAGGTACTCTCTAGTCCAGGAACAGTACTGTACTGTAGGTTATTATGACAGTTACATACATTCAGCGTGCATGACGTCCGGTTGACCGCAATACGTCACAAATAATTTAAAGGGTTTTAGATTTTTCTGCATAGTTACATAGAAACGGTACTATAAAACGGTTATCTAATCAGTGACGTATTGAAATAATTATTACTACACTACAGTCATATTGCAAGTTCTTTTCCTGTTCGTCAGCAAAACGGTTGTTACTATACAGCTATAGAAATAAGTGTTGGACTCCGATAGTGCGAACTCGGAACTGCATTATAATTCTGACCATATAAATAAAATGGAGGAGAGTATAGAATATAAAGCTTTTTACAAGCTCAATTAGATGATCAAAATTAATTTGAATTTGTGATAAACGCAGATATGCCTCTATGCCTCTGAGCAGAGCGGATCCTCGGTTCTATCCCTTTCAGTGGGGAAGCTGCCCTAGAGGTTTTTTTTTGGGGAGTGGGAAATCATCAAATGACTGCTCCCGTCCTGGGTGCGGCGGGAGGGCGTGTCAGACTTTTACTGACTAAAACCCACTCATGTTCCTTCGGTTGCCCTTTATGTTCCAGTGTCACGGTAACTATTATAAACATTCCGCAACTCCGGCAGGCGTTGGCCCTGTTGACTTCTCTTCTGACTTATATATTGTTCTCGTGCTGACTTCTCTTTGAGGCGCGCGTGGAACACTAACGCGCCGTCGACGCGGGCCTGGTCGTCGCTCGCCGTCCGCAGAACCGCGCCTACGGTGGCCGGTAGTCGTCTTACGACTCTCGACGTCTTCACCTGGGTCTTAGTCCGGGGCGAGAGGCTCGTCGTTGCCTCTCGCACGCCGCCGCTTCCTTCACTAGCATAACTGCTTCGCAGAAGGAGGCGACGGCATCCCATTCCGTCTCGCTCCGAAGCATGGCCTGAACCAGCGCCGGGCGCAAGAGGTCACCGCCGCCGATCGCCTCTACGAGGACACGTCGATGGCTCGCCCATGCGGGGCACACCTCCACCGTGTGCTCGACCGTGTCCTTCAGGCGACCGTTGCTGCAGTGGTGACACCCAGGCGTCGCTTCCGGCCGGATCCGACACAGGAACCTCCTGAACTGACCATGTCCGGTGAGGACCTGTGTCAAGCGAAACGAGAGAGCGCCGTGGCGCCTCTCCAGTCACTCCTCAAAGAGGGGTCTTACCGCCGCTATTACGGCGTGCCCGCCCTAGAGGTTCAATATCTAAATTTGAATCGTGCGGGGGGCGTTCGAGCATAAGCCCCTCACCCCCCCCCCCCCTTCTCCCGCCATTCTCGCTGAATAACAAATGGAAAGAGAAAAACAGAATAACACGCAAAATGTGGTTGCGCAATAGCCTCTGGGAAATACAAGCGTAATGTTATAATATGCATGTAAAACAACAAGATTTAATTCTTTTGAGTGAGAAAAGCCATTGTAAAATAAAATCTATAGTTTATTAAGATAACACTATCAGAACAACTGTGCAATGCTGCATATCTGTCAGCTCTGTGATAATGAGATAAATATGTTACAAAACAACTTTTATCTAAGAGTGATGTGCTATTGTTTAGATGAACAAAGACAATGGGTCTTCTTTGTTACAGTTATTATTACATAACAAATAATTTATAACTATTTTATAATTCAGAATTTCGGACCCATCATGAGCTTATTTTCCTACAGACATTCAAATACAGTTAAGTAGACGTAATGCGAAAACATTTAATAAATTATTATTAAAAGCTTATCACGTGATGCTATTTTGACAGTTCTAACCGATTTAATATGGGTCATGATATATTATTACGCTACCAACCACGAGAGCAATGCCGTAATAAAAAACCGGTAGCTAGTAGTTTATTATAAGTTACTTTAACAATTAAACCTTACAACGACCAAGCGACAGCCGGCTGTCGGGCAGCTATTGTCTGTCTATTGTGTCTCGAATCACGTGTGTTCGAACGTTTAAGATCTCACCTGCCAGCATCCATGGACACTTCAGCTCTGTATCTCTCATCCGGCGGGTTGTCTCCATTAAATTCTTTGCAGATTTGTTCCACGTTGAGCTTGGTCTGCAGCCTCATGGCTCCCTCGGCCAGGCACTCCCAGTTGGCGGGTATCTTGTCGCAGTAGTCCTTCCGCTGGTAGCCTTTCCTATGGGCCTGGGACTCTAGCTGCAGGCACTGGCCCTTGCCTGATACACCCACGTGGATCATCAGCTGGAGATTATACAAAAGATATTTTTAAATGTATTTTGCTACCAATTTTTTGTTAATGTCAATTCATTGTTAATTTGAGGTTGATTGATGTTATAAAAGTACAGGCTGTTGCTTTTTTCTAAGACAGTTTAATTCTTAGGTGAGACATTTGAAAATCATTGAATGCAGTTTTATTTATTTTCAAAAATAAAGGTATATTTCCTTTGAGTAAAATATATTATCTTAACAATTTTAAGTACTTTTCTTTCAGGGCCTATCAAAGCTTTCCATCATGTACTTATATACTTAAATGAATTTATGACGATTATTGTGATATGCAGGAAAAAGTCAGTGAGTATGTAATAATTTTAATTGTGTGACGTATAGTTGTTACATCAAGGTATTATTGTGGTTGGAGAATTGACTTGTGGTTTTAATTAGAATACCACATTATGTTGAATGAGTATATTAGGTAATTAATAAACTGAAGTTCAAGTTGGGTTCAGGGAAATAAAAATTTTAACTACTAAAGTTAGGCTTACTAATATATGTAGATGATAGGCTAAATGCAGGCCTGGTAATTAATTTCAAAGCTGAAATGTAATTTTTTTCTGTTCCTTCCACAGATCTTTTTACGGGATTTTGCTTTGCTTGTAGAAAACTCAACAATTCTGAGTTAACCTCACCATTGTACATAAATAACATGTATTTTGCTATGGCACATAAAATAAAAAAAAAAGGTACAAAATGTTTTATTTTATGTGCAATATAGAATAAGAATAGCTAATGAATAATTTATTTTTTGCATCTTTACTATTAAAGTATGTAATTTTAGAAGCTATTAGAAAATCACAAATATGCTTGAATTTGTTCTCTTGCTTGGTAAATAAATGATTAAATTGTAAATATTTTGACACATCTCACACAATGCTATTTAATTCCAAAACAGGAAGAGCTTGTTCAATGGTAACCAGACAAAGAATACACATTCAATACACATAATAATTAAATAAACCCTTAACACTCTTTAACACATGAGAAAACTCTTTAACACATGCATTCTGCCTATCTTTACATATGGCTGCCAAACGTGGGCACTAACCAAGGCACAATGATGAGATTAAGTGTGACCCAGAGAGCCATGGAAAGAAGCATCTTAAAGAAAAGAAGAATAGATAAAGTAAATAATAACTATCTGAGGAACAAGGACAATTGTTAAACACAATGTAATGTAATTTAAACACTGTGAGTTCTGATATAAGGCTATAAATAAATAAATAAATTACACCCAGACACAAACAATCATGCTTATTACATAAAGCTTCGTTTTTTGGGGATTAAAATGTTGGAAATGGACCCAGAACCTCTAGCTTAGCGGTCATAGTACAAACAGGCTAGTTCAACTTTTATTATAGTGATATTATTACTAAACATAGTGTTGTCCTTCTGCCTCACAGTTTAATAAGCAGGCCTATGACCAACATTTTTCGATCGTATTTCTATTGACGGTATACTTAATACCTGATACCATTAAC
This sequence comes from Athetis lepigone, assembly GCA_033675125.1. NCBI lineage: Eukaryota > Metazoa > Arthropoda > Insecta > Lepidoptera > Noctuidae > Athetis > Athetis lepigone. The sequence continues at coordinate 19,677,551 of CM066230.1, read as the reverse complement.
AAAATAAAGTTTCTTCAATGGAAAACCTTCTGTGACTGTGATCTTATTGAAATTTCAACGGTTTTTTTTTTTAATAAAAATTTACCTAGTTTATAGAAGTCAGCACGACTTTTAGAAAGTAGTTACAAGTATCTACTCACCTTAGGAGTGTGGGTCTCCCACAGCGCGGGCACATACTCGTCGACGTTGTCATACGTCACCGACAACTCTATCTGCACCAGCTCCACGTTATGCTTCTTCTCAATCTCATCTTTGTTCATAATCTTCACGGCTTCCCAGCTAGCGTTCACAGGGTGGTTCACATACGGTCCGAACCCAGTTATGAGGACCATAGGCCTCATCCAGTAATCGAGCTCGTTGGTCATGATCCCTAAGACTACCCACTGACCTAAATGTTAAATAATAAACTATACAGGCTACTCTGTTTCTTGAGATCGACTGATTTCTATTTGATTTGATAGAGTTTGTTTATTTTAATTTAAAAGTCAAGTGACAGCTTGTCATTTGTCGACAGCCCTGTTATCGGTCAGCTGATGAGCTGACTTTTACTGCGTATATGTTGGCAGTTCTGATTTTGAGAAGTGATAACTGATAAGGTGCCTTTAGAATTTAGAATCGATTAGTATATAGTAATCTGTGATCCTGATCCTTGATCATAGTATTTATAGTCTGTAATTGTAAAAAAAAGATTTTTTATAGAATATGTATAATAAGTACACGCTTCTGTTCTGTTGGATACAGGAATCTTCTCCCAGTGTTTGCGTCAGTACCGCAAAAAAATATTTTATCGTGTAACGAAGTAAGTAAACGGAACGCATTGCGAGAGACTAAAAAAAAGACTGTCCCTAGAGTAGGTACTAGAAAATTCAAATTGGCTTACACCAGAGATCGGCAACCTTTTGAGATGGAAGAGTCAAAAATATTAATTAGCAGCAGAGCCACATATTTTTTTCTTTACTACTTCGTATGGGACTAAAGAGCCTTACTTAAATAAACAAAAAAGTAGTTAACACTTCATGAATTATGTTGTTTTTTTTTTAATATTTCTTTTATATTAGCGTTTGGGTATATTCGAAAGTGAAGCCCCACTGAGGTATTTGATATTGTCGCGGGCCGCACAATTACTATAGTGGCGGGCCACAGTTTGACGACCACTGGTGTAGAGGAAGCAATACAAGCCATTCTATTATTTCTGCAAAGTTTATCACCTGGACTAGGTACCATCGTTGGGGGAGGGGGAGGGGGGATTATTCGCACTGTAATGTAAAGGGGAGGCAGGTATAAAAAAAAATTGCTCATCATTTTATTTTAGCACTAATTTGGACTTTCAACATTAAGCCGAGGACGAACGGACATAGGGAAACAATATGGGTTTCTTATGTACCATTTTGGTACGGAACCCTAAAATGGGGATGAATATTAAACTAAACAATTTTACAAATTATATATATAGTATTTGTTTTAAATAATTAAATATACATAAAATATAAAGTTGAATCCAAAAATAACACGTCAGCAAAAGATTATGTTACCAGGGCCGTCAGATACAATTAAAGTTTTTTCATTGGATTATTTTAATTAAACCTTAAGTTTGTAGCTAGAAAGTAATTTGTTCTTCAATCCATTGAAATTTCATTTAGATACTAACATCAATCGGTGTTCAAGAAAACCTTAATTATATCTTATGGCCCTGGTAACATATCTCTTTTGCTGACCGTACATATACTTAAATTTTTAAACCTCTCTCAAAGAAAGACCTCTTTCAAAGAAAGTCTTCAGCGCCTGACTGTATCGTATCCATGAAGGTATTTGTATCCTACGCCAATTACTATTATTATAACGTTAAATTGAAGTTATCAAAATAATAAGATTTTAAAAATATAAGTTCTGGTGCAAAATAGCACAACCAAATGGTGAATAGTTATAATTATAATGTTGGTACGTTTATTACGCAATTTTTAGATAAAAAGACATCAAAATTGTTACATTTGTTCACAAATTGTATCTTCGTCACGCCTGAACCACTGAACCGATTTAAATGAAATTTGGTATAGATATAGTCCGGGACCCGGGAAAGGTCATAGGATAGGAATCATCCCGAAAATCCCCCGGGATCGGGAGTTATTCCACGCGGACGAAGTCGCGGACAAAAGCTAGTAGAATATAAGTTAGAATTACTAACTTTTAAACTTTCGCGTTTCATTATAACAACATAATATTATTAAATCGGGTATTATTCGGGGTGGTTATTATTAAGTTAGAATTAATTTGTACTACGTTATAGGTAGTAACTATTTATTAATCTGTGGTTATAGTTAGTTCGTCAGCTGTGCAAGACATGCTTGTAGGATGCGCTCGAGTCCTTGAGCAATAAGTTCGTACGAACACCCCTCGGAGGGAACATGCACGAACAACGTCTTCGAACAGCCGCCACAGGCCAGCGACGTGTAGTATGTGTACTCGCACAGGTACCTGAAACAGTCAATTCAGGGATATTGATTCTATAATTTCAGGAATATTTATTTTATTTTATATGGGGCTTTCATGTCTTAGTCCAGTTCACTTGTTCAACCTTTGAACACACGTCATTTGAGACAATAGAAAGACAATAGCAGCACGACCGCCGGCTGTCGCTTGGTTGAAAGGTTATTAGTGGGAACTCGGTAAATTCCTAACAAAACATTTGAAAACAATGACTGTTTAAGGAGTCATCGCTTTTATTTATCACTTTTAGGTACCTAGTCTAATAATAACTTCAATAACTGAATAACAGAAAAAGAAACAATGAGTCAATAGTTGCTCAACAAGGGCTTTTCCGAAGCCATATTTATTTTCCCGTCACACCGTTAAGCTACCTAGGTAAAACTCGGTAAGGCTCGAGCAGACCAAATATGAGTATGCGTAGACGTAAGCGTAAACGTGCGCGTACCACTGAGTTGTAATGTATGGAACTGTATAAGACAGGACACACCGCTTGCGTGCACGTGGACGTGATGACGTTACGCAAGCGGTGTGTCCTGTCTTATACCGTTCCATACATTGCAACTCAGTGGTACGCGCACGTTTACGTCACGTTGACGCTTACGTCTACGCATACGCATTCGGTGTGCTCGAGCCTTTATTCATTTCGGGCTCAGAAGCAGAAGTATATTCACAGTTTACCAATATAGGTAAAGGACCGGAGCGTGTTAGACCTCTGAAGGTAGATACTGTGTGCGTATGAGCTTCTATATTTTTTTTTACTAGGGCGTCTCTCTGTTCAGCTCGCAAAGGCTGTTTACTGCTTAACCGGACAATCTGGCTACCAAGAGTGACTCTAGGCGTCCAGCCAGCGCATTAACTTATCTAAACGACAGCTGTCGCTCTAGGTTTCACTTTCATCCGCTTTATTAGTTTACTCCGTCCCGTAGGACGTAGCGTGACTATAAGTAGTCTTCCTCGATAAATGGGCTATTCAACACCAAGAAATTTTTAAATCGGACTGGATTGAGATTTCAGATTAGCGCGTTCTAAAAAACAAACTATTCAGCCTATAATATAAGCACAGATATAAGTATAGATTTGTGCACTGCGCAGCGCACCGACTTTGCTTGATGCCTTTAAACCCATTGGACGGAAAATTGCAAAAAACGTACGAAAATTTGAATTTCGCAGGCTACCGTGAAGCATCCCCAGGGGATGGAATGACTTTTTCATGAAATAGGCAAGCAATCGCGTTAAATTCACTTTGATGATTTAAAATATTATAATTCTGTAATTAATGGCCTATTACAGTCGCAAATCATTCTATAAGTATTAGCAATTCAGCATACACCCAGTCACTGAGCTGCAAATTGGAAAAATACGTAAGAAAATGTATTTCTCGGGATACCTTTAACATCTACCTTAAATGGTACGGGTACGACCTAGCTAGGTATTGTAGAAATGCCTTAAAAACTTGCTTCTAAGTTCTAAGTATTTTCTAATATTATCTTGGAGAATATTAAAAAAGTAAGGCCACTAGGCCATTATAAATAAGGCCACTGCCTTACTATTGTATGAACTACGAAAGGAAGAGGTTTATAAACCACGTTCGACTTACCGGCCAGCATCACCAGACTTCTCCGCCCAGAGCTGTTCACTGGGGGGCTTATTATTGAACTCCTTGCACAGCAAGTCCACGTCCAGCTCCGTACAGATGGTGGTGGGGCCGTCAGAACAGTTCTTGAAGTCGGCCGGGCAAGAGTTGCAGGTGTCGGGAATCTCGTATTTTTCTTTATTCGCCAGCGTTTCCAGTTGGAAACATGAAATGTTTTTCGCCCCAACGTGGATCGTTAACTGAAGAATACAGTTGCGATTAAGTCGGGATATCACAAGGAATAAAGTGTTAAGGTGAGGTGGGGTAAGACTAACATACTTTTCTGCCAGACAGCAAAGATCGATTTTCATGGTTAAGTTATTTGACTTACCTCTGAGATAATAAAATCACTTATACCTAAATACTACACGTGTTAATTAAATAATGGACATATTTCCGTTAATGCATTCAGAACGTACATTATGAATAAATTGTAAAACAGTTAAAACTGCTAGTCTTGCCCCACCAATTGGGGTAAGAATAACAGTAATGTATTTTTATTGAAAACGTACACTTATTGGGGTTTCTAAAGAAAAAATGCAAATGAAAAAAGTAGTTGAATTTTATTTGAACTCTACAACAACGAAACAACGTTCAGTTTTGCGGCAATTCGTTTATAACACGATTTGGGGCAAGACAAACATACAATCAAAATCAGAGGAGCAGAACCTTTTGTGTGTGATGTGTCAATAGCATACCTAGGGTGCGTGAACGTTAGACATAAATTAAAAAGACACAGGAATAAGTTGAATTAAACTTTATTTCAGTACTTACTAAATAAAAATCTTACGTTAACAAAACACTCACAATATAAATTAAGCTATAAGCTCTATAAGCTGTCAACTCACCGTTCTTGACTTTCTCTACAGCTTGCAGCAACTGTTCTCTTGTATATGTAGCTGCCCTATCCGTCTTCCGAACATAATTTCGTACTATTTTGTCCGTCGTCGTCTGTAAAGAATGAAACATTTTACTCCATCTCGCTAGGTACCTAAACGACGACACAATCTTGCTTTATAAGTGTTTTTAATTTAGAACTCTGCGAGTTGGCTTATTGGTTAATTTAGTGTCTCAATATTTATATTAAGCTAGCTGTCTTTACTGCTCCGCTCCCGTAGGTCGTAACGTGATGATATATAGTCTATAGCCTTCCTCGATAACTAATCTATCTCACACTAAAAGAATTTTTCAAATCGGACCAGTAGTTCCTGAGATTAGCGCGTTCAAACAAATAGACAAACTCTTTAGCTTTATAATATTAGTATAGATTTTTTGACACTACTGGCATGATTAACTAGTATTGTTGCAATCAATTTTACTTATATCTGGGGCTGTCTTTAGTACCTACTTACCATTGACCATTAACTAGTTGAAAAAAAAATACCCTAAGTATACCAAAATGTTGATTATACCTGACTTGGGGAAAGACTAACACATGTTTGTCTTACCCCGGGCAAACTGATAGTCTTCCCCCACTTTGATATTTGTAGGTTGTGTTTTGGTTTCGTAAAATATTAGAAGAAATCGTTTGTTTAATGTTAAAATGATACAGTAACTTAAAAGACAATATTAATATGTTGCTACTTACGTTCAAGACTCCTCCGATTAGCGCTATTTTCACCAAACATCTAAGGAATTCTTTGAGCTCTGCCACGTGCAAAAATATTTTTTCACAACTGACCAAAGACTACTATAGTATACTGGTACTGACATTTTCGTTTCGTTATGTTGGTGACATTAACGATCAGAAGTGCCATCTGTGTTTTAAGTTGAGAACTTTTTCATTCGAACTGTTTTATCGACATAGCAAATTAAAAAAGAAGGCGGTACTTTTCGAGATATTTGAAAGTGATAGTCATGCCCCACTGATAGTCTTACCCCACCTTACCTTATTTTGATTATAAATAATGTGTATATACTCTGCGAATGGTTTTATTAATCCGTACTAATATTATAAATGCGAAAGTAACTCTGTCTGTCTGTCTCTTCTTCACGCCTTAACCACTAAACCGATATGAATGAAATTTGGTACAGATATAGTCTGGGACCCAAGAAAAGACATAAGATAGTTTTTATCCCGGAAATCCCCCGGGAACGGGAAACTTTTATTCCACGCGGACGAAGTCGCGGGCAAAAGCTAGTTCAAAATAAAAATATAGGAATTCTACAATAAAGTCACCTCCTGTCCTTATTACATTTAATGTTTTAAACCTTCGAACACATGGTTGTGATTCGAGACACAACAGAAATACAATAGCAGCGCGACAGCTGGCTCTCGCTTGGGCGTTGAAAGGTTAAAAAAACCGGCCAAGAGCGTGTCGGGCCACGCTCAATGTAGGGTTCCGTAGTTTCCCGTCCGTCACAATAAGTGTTCCCACTTATAAGTTTAAAAAAAAGGCTATTTGTTACGTTGACATACTAAGTACGCAGAAATTATTTTGTACAATCTTTTTGTCTTTTGTACAAAAACTGTTCTTTCTATCAAGTTCAAAATAATTTTCCTAGAAAGTCCTTATAAAGTTCTACTTTCCAGTTTTTTTTCATATTTTTTAAACCTACGGGTCAAAAGTTAGAGGGGGGGGGGGGACGCTTTGATTTTTCCTTTTGGAGCGATTATTTCCGAAATTATTAACATTATCAAAAAATGATTTTAGTAAACCCCTATTCATTTTTCAATACCTATCTAAGAATATATCACACGACAGGGTGGAAATTAAAAAAAAAATCACTTCCCTCTTTACATATACGGGGGCTACCCTAATAAAACATTTTTTTCCAATTTTTATTTTACCACTTTGTCGGCGTGATTGATATACATATTGGTACCAAATTTCAGCATTTTAGCGCTAACGGTCACAGAGATTAAGCGAGGACGGACGGACAGACAGACAGACATGGCGAAACTATAAGGGTTCCTAGTTGACTACAGAACCCTAAAAAGACACTTCGTTTCCCAAAATAAATAAAAGAGTGAATGGGTGGTACTCACGTCTGGCTGAAGTTTCCGCCAAAGCTTGGGCACGGATTGGTCGACAACGGAGTACTCCACACATATTTCTTCTTTAAAAAGAATAATATTATATTTGTTCTCAATTTCTTCTTGGTTCATACAATTCACGCCTTCCCAACTAGAGTTTATTGGAACGCCAGGGAAAGGGCCAAATCCTGTTATTAAAACTCTTTTCGTGCTCATTGTGGGAAATATTGTGATTCCTGGATGTTATACAGTGACACTTGTATCACTTGTATGGCCCAGTCTAGTGGCATTAGTTATAGCGGGTACGTGACTGCACTATTTGTTTATGTGTAATCCTTTTTATATGATCGAAAATTGACGTAAAACATAAGTAATTACGTTAATAAGTTTTATTTATGAACGAGTTTCCTTAACGGTGTTTATACAATTTGCTTTTTCATTAAATACTGGTGCCGATTCTCTTGTGCACAAACTATCGTAAATTTAAGTCAAGTGCATCTTTCTCTTTCCATTCCTTAAAGAAAAGGACAGAAGATACATTTTAGTTTAATCCTGTCAAATTAGACAGCGCCTGATGAAAATTGACGTATATTTAGACGCCATGTTTTTAAATTGCGTCTAAATTATCTATGGAGTGTCTAAATTTGACAGGACTTAACTAATATTTGATCTTCTGTCCTTTTCTTAATTAAAAGGAAAGAGTAAGATGCACTTAACTTAAATTTACGATAGTTTGTGCACAAGAGAATCGGCACCAATATTGTTCTTACGCAAGTAGGTCGATTATTTAGAAATGGAAAGAGAAAGATGCATTTAACTTAATTTTAGTTAAGTTTATGAACAAGAGAATCAGCGTCCGACAGCGGGCTGTCGGTTGGTCGTTGAAAGGGCTAGCTAGTTAAAACACACTCCTCATCAGAAAAATCGAAAGCCTTTCGTTTTTTTTGGTGTCCTATGGACGATACTGACCTACGAAGTAACTTACTCCGTGATACTGACTTAATATGGGGGCTCGATTTAGGATTCCGGTACTGCCCGGGAGTGTAAATTCCTAAATATAGACATTTTTCTGATAACCCTTACAAGAAATAAACTTGCAAGGTGTTTACGAAATAATGAATTAATGACTTGGCGACAAATATTGTTTGCAGGGTTACATATAGATTTATATTTATTACCAAACCAACTATTAAGCGGCTTCTAAAAAACGCTCTTTAGGTTTTGATTTTGAAAGGAATAAGAATTCATGATTATTATTTTATAATCTATAAATCCGTACTTAATATTATAAATGCGAAAGTAACTCTGTCTGTCTGTCTCTTCTTCACGCCTAAACCACTGAATAGATTTAAATGAAATTTGGTACAGATATAGTCTGGGACCCGAGAAAGGACATAGGATAGTTTTCATCCCGGAAATCCCCCGGGGAACAGGAGTTATTATTCCACGCGGACGAAGTCGCGGGCAAAAGCTAGTATTTTATAAAAGAGGCTGGAAAGCGAAAACGGCAGTTCTCAATAAATTAGACCAATTCAATCCAACATTAAGAATTACGAATTAGAATTAAGAATTGTTTATTTGAATTTATAACAATCATTACACGTTTAAATGAAGCCCTGACTCCAGAGCTAGATTCTGTATTTCAGGAGTCAGTTTCTTCTTCCTAAATACACGGTGCTATTATATTATGCAATAATTAAATTTTTAACAACATTATAAACGATTAAACTTTTTACAACACGAAAAATTAACAGAATGAATTTATATATTTGTTAGAACATGGTATTAGTAGTCACAGCATTAGAACATTAAAGGTCATACCTAGGTATATAGAGCTCGTTAATAAGTTGTTTTTTTCTCAGTAACGCCTTCATTTGTGAAATCTATTATTAAATCATTAACTATCTTACCTGCCAGCATCATTTATTGATATTTTGCATGGCTTATCCTGCTGAGGGTTCCGACAGAATACACGATTGTAGTCTCTGCAGATGGCGGCGACGTCAGTTGTGCGACAAGAACGTTGGGTCCAGGACGCAAGTGCTGGTAGTGGAACACCGCCTGTGTCTCCAACACAAAGCAAGAGTAGTCGGAAACACCACACACGCACACACTCGCACACGCACACTACACACACTCACACATGCACACGCATGCACGTACACCAAAGAGATTGACGTACACACACTCGCACACACGCATATACAATCTTTCACATTTATAAGTAACTAGCTGTCCCCTGCGGTTTCACCCGCGTTTTATCAGATTTTTGATTACTAAAAAAAGAAGATAAAAGGTGTTCTATGCCCGTCCCCTGGTCCTAAGCTGCTTCCCCACCAATTTTCAGCCAAATCGGTTCTGCCGTTCTTGAGTTTTAAAATGTGTAACTAACACAACTTTCTTTTATACTAGGTGTATTTTTGGTCTTGCTCAACCCGCTAGGAGATGATTCTACTCATAAAAACAAACAACTTTCATTATGGAACCAACTCTGAAATCGCCAAAAAAATATCAGCTGGTTCATACATTATAGTCCGAGGGCATTGAACTTTTCTTAGTAACAGCTGATATTTTTTTCGCGATTTCAGAATTGGTTCCATAACAAAAGTTGTTTGTTTTCATGGGTAGAATCATCTCCTAACGGGTTGAGCAAGACCAAAAATACACCTTGTATATACCTATAATAGATCGTATAATCGTCAAAACCTTAAAAAGTTAGGACTTGCATAAATGTTTAACCGCAATTAAAATACAATTTAATTTTCACCATATACGTCGCTGTTTCAGCTAGTACGTCATCCTACATCGACACGATATCTTCCTTCCTATTGTTCCTGTACAAGTTACTCATTCGTACTGTGGTAACATAAATATTTAATTAAACATACAATATATATAAATCTGCTGCTTATCAAGGGCAGCATTCACTCGACATCAGAGTGTCATAGAACTTGAACCTGCTACTTTTTACTTAACCAATTACTTATTTAGTGTCTAAAGTTCAAAATGCCTACCTTTATTCTAATCAACGAAGAAATTAACGCTAGCAAACATACAAAGAGTGATCGTAAAAGCGTTTTGATGACCGGATTTGGGCCCTTCGATGGCTACGAAACGAATCCAAGCTGGAATGGAGTTGAACATTTGAATAAGGAAGAGATTGAAAGTAAATACAACATTAATTTGACCAAACATCGCATTTCTGTGAAATACAAGAGTGTGAATCAGATTATCCCAAAGTTATGGAACAGTGTTCGGCCTGATGTGAGTATAGTACGATTTCCCATTTGCTCACTATCAGTGTGCCTTTAAGGTACACTTTATCATCTCGCATAAGCAGCTAGCTAGAGTTCTATTGAACATTTAGATATTATAGATACCACCTTTTTACTATAGTCAGTTCTATAAATCTCAAAATGTGGCTATTACTAGGATAGAGAAAAAAAGTAACCGCCTTCAGACATCCGAAAAAAATGGCTTTAAAATTCGGAAGCTGATGGTGCCTTCTGTTCTGTTTCTTGTTTTGCATTGCTACCGACTTCCGAATTATAGGTTTGTTTTAGTTTTTAAAGGCGGTTATTTTTTTTAAAAAAAAAGAAGCTTTACTTTTTATTGTCTAATTTTATTGTCTAAATATATAGTCCAAATCTAATCCAGTTATAGGTTGACGCTAAACTAAACATAATTAAGTTGTCGATAATTATACCAAAGTAAAATAGAAGACAAAAATGTTCACAAAATCAAACTACTGGGCCAAAAGTATGTAAATATTGGGCACGCCGTAATAGCGGCGCCCAAGTAACACAGAAAGCATTTTAACAAACGAAAATTAAACTTATGTAAAACTTAAGGCCCGTATAAACTTTTATATAAGTTCACCGAGCATCTTGACGCTTTATATAGGCATTTCAAAACCGTTTAGATGCTTTATACTGTATAACGGTTGGATAATGGTATATCAAAATGCTTTTGTGAAGCTTTTAGTTTCAGTGCAGCAAACCACAATGCTGTTGTACAGCTTTCAGCTGTTTTTAGTGCATTTGGATTTACAGTAGCATTTTTAAGTAGTAAATAAATGCTCAATGGTGCTTAATAGCATAAATATGAACCATTATAATGCCACGAAAATCCTCTATACAACTTTTAGCTGTTTTCAGTGCCTTAGGGTCAACAATAGCATTTTAAAGTAGTAAGATAATGCCTAATGCTGGTTAATAGCATAAACTTGTATCATTATAATGCACCGAAATTCGTTAAACGGCTTTAAGCTGTATTTAGTGCCCTTTGTTGTGTAATAGCACATCTAAGTGCTAAGTAAAAGCCTAGTGTTGCTGAACAGCATGAACGTGAACCAATGTAATGCTTGTATTTTTAAAGATCAACTGAGTGCTGTTGTACTGCTAACAGCTCTTTAAACAAATACAAGTGAGTTATTGAAATGTGTAAAGCTGCATATACATTCAATTTACTGCATTCGTAAAACCATTTGTCGACATCAGTGTGTATTGCGTAACCGTGTGTTTAGCATACGTTATAATGAAGCTGGTCAAGTGTGAGTCGGACTCGCGCAACAAGGGTTCCGTAAAATGGATACCTTCATTCATCAACAATATTTAAAAAAATAAAAAAAAACTTCAAACCGGATTTCGGAGTTTTTCCTTTACTTGTGCTACATGAGATTGCCGATCAAGTGATGAGGCCTAAGTTATTGAGAGTTGTCACAAATCTACGGGGTGAATATCTATATTTTTATCTGTATTCTGTTATGTTTGTGTGTTTTTATTCCTAACTTTGGATATTGAAAATTATATTATCTTCAATATCCATCCATACGGATTTAAGATGTACAAAAATTCTGAAATGGGTTTTATAGTTTTGCTCAAAGATCCCTAAAATTCCGTTCAAGTAATGGCACCAATTCAGTCTACATCAAGTTTACTGGTATATCGGTGAACTCATATAGAACTACTTTATAGTCAATGGCACTACAGTAGTTCATCAAAAGTCTTCTCTCTGGCCTCTGGCCTTTATAATTGTACATGTGTGAGTATTTATACTGCTGCCGGCATTAAGTAGCCTTGTTACACGCTCACCGGGGTGCTATAGGCTGCCACCATTTTGTAAATATTTTATAACCTAAAAATATTATCCTTCTAACCCATTTATAAAAGTAATAGACCTATATAATAATACTTAACTTAATCCAATACTTCCCAACCAATACTGTTATGTTAATTATGTAAAATTCGTTCTATACTAAGAATACAAAATTATTTTGGTTATTTCACACAATAACATTTTATATCAAAATCACAAAATATCAAAGGCGCGTGAAAATTTTCAAAGAAACTTATATAGATATTTACAGTAAACTACATTGCGCAGTAATATTTGAAGGTATGAAATAAAAAAAGAGTCAAAACCTAACCCAGTATTATAAATTTTGTTTTAAAAATGGTGTCACGCACTGAGTTTTGACGTCTTCGTTCATATTATATTGCGAGCCAAAGTTGAAAAATTGCAACGACGGGACGTTCAGAGTATTATAACAATTAGTACCGTGGCATTAGATACGTTTTTGCAATGATGTAGGGTTTATTTAAGTTCTAACTGTGAACCCTTATGTAGCTCCAATCATTCTTTTACTACATTCTAATGCTGGTATAATGCTTTTGTAATGTAATTAGCATCTTCACTATCAATGTCATAGCCAGTGTAATGCTTCTGTAATGCGATTGGCAACTTCGTCGACCGTAATAATGTTTCTTTAATGCAACTGGTACTTTCTTTGACCACAATAATGCTTCTTTAATGCCAATGGTACTTTATTTGACCACAATAATGCTAATATAATGCGCCTGTAATGCGATTAAACAACTAATGTGAACATATTAAGGATCTAAAGCCGTATAATTTGTGCCCAAATAAGCATTACAGTAGCCGTATAAACGTTTGTAATGCTACTATGGAACTAAATCAAAATGCGAAAACGATACAAAAATGCTGTAAGTCGGCCGTTATAATGCTTTGATGTGTTACTTGGGCGGTAAGACCCTTCTTTGAGGGGTGGCTGGAGAGGCGCCACGGCGGTCTCACGTTTCGCTTGACACAGGTCCTCACCGGACATGGTCAGTTTGGGAGGTTCCTGTGTCGGATTCGAGCGGAAGCGACGCCTGGGTGTCACCACTGCAGCAATGGTTGCCTGGAAGACACGGTTGAGCACACGGTGGAGGTGAGCCGCGCATGGGCGGACCATCGACGTGTCCTCGTAGAGGCGACCGGCGGCGGTGACCTTTCGCGCCCGGCGCTGGTTCAGGCCATGCTTCGGGGCGAGACGGAATGGGATGCCGTCGCCTCCTTCTGCGAAGCAGTTATGCTAGTGAAGGAAGCGGCGGCGCGCGAGAGGCAACGACGAGCCTCTCGCCCCGGACTAAGACCCAGGCGAAGACGTCGAGAGTCGCAAGACGACTACCGGCCACCGTAGGCGCGGTTCTGCGGACGGCGAGCGATGGGTAGCTCGCCGCCCGGCTAGGGCGAGGCCCGCGTCGACGACGGCGCGTTAGTGTTCCACGCGCGCCTCAAAGAGAAGTCTGCACAGGAAGGGGCCGAACAGGACCAACGCCTGCCGGGGTTGCGGTTTATAATAGTTACCGTGACCCTGGAACATAAAGGGTAACCGAAGGAACATGAGTGGGTTGTAGTCAGTAAAGGTCTGACACGCCCTCCCGCCGCACCCAGGACGGGAGCAGTCATTATGATGATTTCACCTAAAAAAAAACTTTGTAAATATTTTTTAACAATCATATAAATCGGATCATATATTTTTTTTTTAATTTATGATTATATAATTATGTGCATAGAAAAAAAAACCCATCGAATTGAGACCCTCCTCTTTTTTGAAGTTTTTTAATGTTTTTATTTTCAGCTGACTATCCACGTCGGTGTATCCAACTACCCTTGCTTTGTGTTGGAGACACAGGCTAGACGAGTCGGTTACGAGCTGTCTGATACGGACGGGGTGTTCCACTACCAGCACTTGAGTCCTGGACCCAACGTTCTTGTCGCACAACTGGACGTCGCTGCCATCTGCAGAGACTACAATCGTAAGTTCTGTCGGAGCCCTCAGGACGAGCCTTGCAAAATATCAAGCGACGCTGGCAGGTAAGACAGTTCATCATCATCTCCCTAGCCTTTTCCTAACTTTGTTGGGGTTGGCTTTCAGCCTAACCGGATTCAGCTGGATACCAGTGTTTTGTTTACGTTAAGCGACTGCTTTCAGACCTCCACAACCCAGTAAATGGGCGACACGATACCTCTTGGAATGACAACCGTGACCAACGGCTTTTACGTGCTTTCCGAGGCACGGGATGTCAGTGATGCCCAAGATAAACTTTAGAAAGTACATATGAATTGAAAAAGTCACATTGGTCCTTGCCCGGATTCGAACCCACAACCTCACACGATGCATTCAGTCTAGACATCTATTGATATAAAAAGACTGAATGATTGATTGATGTAGAATTTGTTGATGTATAACCCACAGCCCAAACCGCTAATACATGCTGAGACATGAATCTTGGAGTGGAGGGTCGTTCTTTAGGAAGAATTTAAGCATCCACTAAGAAAAGATTTTTGCAAATTTTAACCCTGAAGGGTTAAGCATAGGAGATGGTAGATCGATTATTATGCAGGCAAAAGATTAGATTGCACACTTATAAATTCATGTTTTGTTACAGTTATCTCTGCGAATACATTTATTACTCATCGCTAAGCTACGGAACAAGCCCTACCCTGTTCGTCCATGTTCCGCAGAACTACGAGACGGAACAAATTGCGGAAGGGCTGGAGCGTATCTTAGAATTGTGTCTTCAACAATTAGCTGAGGACGAAGCACAAACATCCGATATTTGTTGAAGAACTATAAAACGCCAGGGTCGTGTTGGAAGTCTCTTAACAGCATTTAGGGACTTCTGGCACAATAGGGATGACAGCAACATTAAAAAATGGCATTCTGTTTATGGTCTTCTGACGTCACTGTTTAGTAAAAAAAAACTTTTTACAAAAAAAAATAACCGCCTTCAAAAACTAAAAACTTAAAAATAACTAAAATTTCGGAAGTCGGTGGCTTTTCTTCTGCCAGTCAATTCGTGTTGCCACCGACTTCCAAAATTTTAGTTATTTTTAAGTTTTTAGTTTTTGAAGGCGGTTATTTTTTTTGTAAAAAGTTTTTTATTTTTTACTTTTTAGTGTCGAGTCCCAATGTCAATGACTAAAGACCTATCCAGGTTGCCAATGTCCATACCAATGTTTCATCCAAGCGTAAAAAAAGCATCAAACGCAGAAAATATACAATAAAACTTCTATAATATGAATGCATTTTTATAATACTCATTGTACCTATAATAAATTGTCGATTCAAAACGACAAATCATAATCAATTTCAATGTAAAACTAACTTCAATGAAGCTGGAACACGAAGTAGCTGCTACAAACCATTTAGGATGGTATCCTTAAACTGTATTTTGTCTTCACTATCGAATCGGCATTATAATCAATCTCGGTGTAAAGGGCTTATCAATACGAATAAAATAAGCCTAAACACTATGTAGCTGCTATCAACCATTAAGGAGTTCCCTTAACTGTACTGCACCTGCATCACGGAGCTTGCAGTGGCAGTCATAACCCATCTCGGTGTAAAGATCTTGTCATCACGAATAAAATGAGCCCAAAGACGAGGTACCTAAGATGTACCGTTTAGGAGTTCCCTTGATTCTCTGTCGTCTCCATCATCAGATCAGCCCTAAACCTCCATGGTATTGTAGTCTCATCAGACATACACATTAATATTAAGTTTTTACCCGATGCTCGCCTACAATTTTCTAGAGATCCCCTTAATTTCTCAGGGTTTCCACCACCAGGTCCTGACCTGGTGACAATGGGACCAAATGACAAGCATACCCTTTCAAATAAAAAAAGAATTTTTGAAATCGGTCCAGGCGTCTTCGAGAAATCGAGTAACAAACATAAAAAAAAAAAAAAAAAAAAACATACAGTCGAATTGAGAACCTCCTCCTTTTTTTGAAGTCGGTTGAAAATTGACCTAGGCGTGACGTCACGAGAAACATCAACGCACTGTATTGTCGTCATTTTTCCTTATGAGAGAAAAGAAAAAATACGTGTCCAAAATGTTTTGATAATCTAACTGATGACGGACTATTGCCTACTTTTTTTTTGTCGTCTCGCCTAATCGTGAATATAGAGCATTACAAAATTTTATAATTTCGACTTCATTACATCTCTGCCCAATTATTATATACCTTACTCTAACTATTGTAGGTATGTTTTATAATATAAACTAAATATTATTTCCGCCTACTTTTCTTTAAATTATATTATAAACCTTGAACTGCCTTAACAAATAATAAAACATTACTTATTTTCTAACAAACATTTCTTGTTATTTGAAACTAGCAGTACCCTCCTCCACTACCTAGTTAAATTATGAAGTAAGTACTGTGTAAGTACTATATCTTATTGGGCATCATATTGGTCGCGTGAAGTTTCACCTCAAATATGCCTGTAAAAATGTTGTTTATTTATAATAGTAACTGATCATAAACTTCGGAATACTCAATGGAACTCCTCATAGCAGACCTATTCAGTGAAATAGCAAGGAAGATACTGGAAGATACCCGATTTAACTTCATTGAACTTTTTTGTTAATGTGTGGAAAATGTTGTAGTTTTAATAGGTATGTGGAAAATGTTGAAGTTATTACATTTACGTTCTATGTAAGTTACTGATAAGTGTAATATGTAAAGTAATATCGTTTTTTTTTCCAATAAAATAAAATAAAATTTTAAAACTGTGAACTTTTTATTGAGAAAACTATCCACTACTACCTCCAGAAATAACATAATTATTCACACTTGTTTTGACTTGGAGAAGTTTCGACCTCTGCAGTTCCATATAAGTTGTACGGGTACTTCCGCAGGATATGTATGCAGTTCACTATGCCTATATAGGTGATACAGTCTCATCAATACTCGACACCGATAACCGTGAGTAATGTAACCGATTCACGATCTTATAATCTCAAATATAAGATCTCAGTCTTAGATCATGTATATAATCTAAGATCTCAGTAGTGTGTGAACTGAATTTCGCCGTTTGAATATGCCAAAGTGGCTCATGTAGAGATGACCCAAGCATTGAAGTACTTTTTATTTGATATTTCCAACTGATGTAGTGTCGTGATGGCCTAGTGGTTAAGGCGCCCGGCTCTCATGCAAGAGGTCGCGGGTTCGACCAAGCACCAATGTGACTTTTTCAATTCATATGTACTTTCTAAAGTTTATCTTAGACATCACAGACATCGTTGAAGGAAAACATCGTGAGGAAACCTGGACTTGTAGTTAATATAAGTCCGAAATCGCCAACCCGTCTTGAGCAAGCGTGGTGATCAATGCTCGTGCCTTCTCTGTATGAGAAGAGGCCTTTGCCCTGCAGTGGGACAGTTATAGGCTGGTATTATTTTATTATTTCCAACTGATAGACAACGATAAGATGCTTTCATATCCGCATCATTGGCGCCTGACGCTTTCGACATATCTTATTTCTTCTTAGTCCATATCTCTATTAAATAAAGGGAAGGAAAAGTGTATCAAATTCGAGAGCTTGTTTCATATAGTTATTTTTATTACATGCCACTGCCACCATTGCATGAAGTACAGCCTGCCTTAGGTTGCAGGTTGTGTTTCTAGTGAGGCTTTTTGTCATATTCGTAAAATAATTTATATTAATAATTTAAGTACAACATCTGAAAACATGCCTATCGTCGACTGATTTTGACTGATCGGAAATCCTTGTGGGTACTTAAAGTTTGGGGGAAAACAGACAGAGGGTTGTGTCGTACTGACTAAAATCCTACGGTTTCTTCGGTTTGTTCCCGTTGTCCCCGTGTGCCATATCCCCGTCACGGGGACAGCGGGACGTGATTAAATTTATTTCCCGTTGTCCCCGTAACGTACATTCGTCTAATGTGTAAACTAAACTAAACTTCAAATTCACAGTAATTTTAAATTTTCACACTTGACTACTTAATTCAATCAAAAGTACTAGGCGCGCAGTAACGTGAAGTGGTAAATGGAAAACGTGCTCCACCACATATTTTAAATTTTCGCACATGACCACTTTACGTTACTGCTCGCCTAGTACTTTTGTTCTCTTAAGTTTTCAATCTTTAATTGAAAAATAACGTCCTGTAACTCTGTGGGACATTTCATTAAATAAAAAATCTTACTTGAAAACAAGGTCTAAATCCTTTATATTAATCTACCGGGACAGCGTACGGGGACAACGGGAACTATTTTCAAATATTTAATTGAAGTACCGCTGTCCCCGTAGGACGGGGACATGGCGTACGGGGACAACGGGAACAAACCGTTTCTTCTACTTCCATGAGTTGGGAGCTAAGTATAGCCATTATACGCCGCCGATTATTAAATATTTAGACTAAAAATTACTTGCTCGAATCGAAACCAAAGTCGAAATCTGTCGAAATAATCTTATGTTTTTCCAAGTGACCAGAGACTATAAAGACATCTCGTCGGACATCACTATTTAAATTAACTCACATCACTCACCTTACTCATTCATTAAAATTTTATTTCATTCAATATCATTCGGTGCGTCAAATGTTGGACGACGTCTTTGGCCTTTGGTTTCATGGCGCGTTTTATCTTGTAAAATGTTCGTTTTGTGTAATAGTTACAAATGTAATTACCTAGCTAAATATCTATTGTAGTGTATTAGTTATAAATTAACTACGGAAATTAAGTAACGTAGAGTCCAGTTAAGTTACAAGGTGTTTACCTTGTTTTAGGTTATGTTAGTGCTTGGTCCATATTTTGCAAATAAAACGTATTTAAAATGACGGACGGAGATTCCAGTGAGAGTGGCAGGGTAGTGGCGATTCCCTGCCCTTTCGTAAAGAGGAGAGTGGAGTGCGCTGGCGCGGCGTTTCTTAGATATTACAATGTAAAGTGCCATGGTGGCGACGCATTGTTTCAAACGCTCAAGTCAAATGAAAAGGCCGAAGAAGTCATCTTTGACGATGACGTCGAGTACCTGCGGAGCCTGGACCCCAAGGACTGGAAGATGCAGGATCACTATGCCGTTCTAGGTATGAAGAACTTGCGTTACAAAGCCACTGATGACGACATAAAACGTGCTTACCGGCAGAAAGTGTTGAAGCACCACCCCGACAAGCGCAAGGCGCAGGGCGAGGAGATCCGCAGCGACGACGACTACTTTACGTGCATCACAAAGGCTTACGAGATCTTGGGCACCCCGGTCAAGCGACGGTCCTACGACTCGATAGACCCTGTCATCGACGACACTGTACCAACACCGAGCGATATCAAGAGAGATGGCTTCTTTAAATCATTTAGTAAACACTTTGAATCAAATGCACGATGGTCTGAGAAGAGGAATGTGCCTTTATTAGGTGACGACAACAGTACCAGGGAACAAGTTGAAAGGTTTTATGCTTTCTGGTATGAGTTTGAGTCGTGGCGCGAGTTCTCTTACCTGGACGAGGAGGAGAAGGAGAGGGGAGCAGATCGGGAGGAGAGGCGGTGGATCGAAAAGCAGAATAAAGCTGCAAGGGCCAAGCTGAAGAAGGAGGAGATGGCCAGGATACGGAGCCTGGTGGATCTTGCGTATGCCAGTGATCCCAGGATCCAGAGGTTCAAGCAGGAGGACAAAGACAAGAAATTGGCTGCTAAACGAGCCAGACAGGTGAGCAATATAGTGTGGACAATGTGATTACTGCATCATTTTTCTACATTGTTTTAGTGTTGTGGCTGAGACAAAGAACAAATATTTCTTAGGCAAAGAAAAATATATATTTATTTATATTTTTAAAATGGTAAACTGAGCTGCCTTTTCAGTGGTGAAATTCTCAGCAATAAGTTGGGCATTCAGTGTATGTTTATTTACAGACAGCATTTGTTAGTACATAATGAATTCCCTTTTACACTAAGAAGTACGATTTTAAAGCTTAGTCCAAAGTAATACTTTAAAAATGCTGAGAAACTGTTATTATCATTTTAATATTCTGATGGGCCTATTGGTGTAGTGGTTAGTGACACTCACTCACTGCTAAGCCAGTGTGGATTTGATTCTCACTCAAAACAAACTTTGTGTGATGTGCATGAATGTTTGTTCTGTGTCTGAGTGTAATTTATCTATAAATTATATAAGTTTGTATATCAGTTGTCTGGTTTAGGATGAGGTAGCCATGTGTGAGTTGACCCAAGATATTCTTTTTTAAGTAATCATTGGTTCTAAAAAATGTATTATGTTAAAGAAATTATTGAGTATTTTTTATCACATTTTTTTTTTAATAATAATCTAAAAGAAAATGAAAAGCTGCTAGAAATGCACCCCCCAATTTTGTAAAAAAAGTGTTTTACAAATAATATAAATTTTAATAAATAAATTCTAGGATGCCGTTCAAGCAAAGAAAGCTGAAGAAGAACGTCTTTTAAAAGAAGCTCAACTTGCCAAGCAGAAGGCGGACGAGGCGGAGCGGGCGCGCATCGAGGTGGCGCGCGCCGAGCGCGAGCAGCAGAAGAAGAACCTGCGCAAGGAGAAGAAGGCTCTGCGCGACATCTGCAAGGCCAACAACTATTACTCCAACACTGAAGATGAGACCGTCGCACACATGGCTGCTGTAGAAAAAATCTGTGAAATGTTAAAAGTAGTGGAACTACAAGACTTCGTAAAGGAACTAGAGAACAAAGGCAGGGATGCCTTTATTAAAACTGTTAAAGATACTGAGGCGAAATTAGAAGCAGAAAGGAAAGCTATATTTGATAACAAGAGGGTAGAAGAACAAAAGGCTAAAAAGGAATCAGCACTCAAACAGCCTATAGAATGGTCTGTTGAGATGACACAACTTCTCATCAAAGCTGTCAACTTGTTCCCAGCCGGCACCAACCAGAGGTGGGAAGTAGTAGCCAACTTCTTAAACCAACACGGCACATTTATCGATGACAGACGGTTTGTAGCAAAAGATGTGTTGAACAAAGCTAAAGATTTACAGAGCTCAGATTTCTCAAAGAGCAGTCTCAAGAAAGCTGCCAATGAGGAAGCATTTGACCAGTTTGAGAAAGAGAAGAAGAAAGGATATAACCACATTGATGAAAGTGGAATATCAAAGAGTGATAATCCTGCAAAAGTAGTGAATGGAACTGCTACACCTAAGCCTGAGGAGGTTGCCAAACCAGAAGACAGAGCTTGGACGAAAACAGAACAAGAGCTGCTTGAGCAGGCCATCAAGACCTTCCCAGTGAGCACACCAGAGCGGTGGGAGAAGATAGCTGACTGTATACCGAACCGTACGAAAAAAGACTGCATGAAACGATACAAGGAGTTAGTTGAATTAGTTAAAGCAAAGAAGCAAGCGGCTAACCTTACTAAATAACACACAACCCTGCTAGTTTTGTATCTAATTGTTTACCAGCTGCCACCAAGTTAATGACCAAAGTAGATAAATATGGGTATTGTAAATTATATTTACATTGGTAAAGTTACTCTGTTGGCTCGTTACAAAGACGTTATAAGAAAAATATAAAGAATATTGTAATTATTGCTTCATGAATTAGTAATTATGAAATAAATTACGGTTTTCTTTTTAAAGAAATTGTAATGCATGTTTTGTTTACTCAAGTACCCTTTGAATTGATCAATCAATAGTTATTTCATTCTATTGTTTTATCTTCCTACATCTGCTCATAAAGATTGGTGATACAAAATACTCAAATTCATATCACTTATTACGTTACTTAGTCGTATGTACCTAGACGGTTTGTGATATTCAATTTAGAAGACAAAATCTATGTATTGGATATTTTAATACGAAGCTTGGCTTGGCAATTTTCTATGAAGAATGTTGAGACGGTTAAAGGGTTGCTCCTTTTATGTATAAAAGATTCATTGATGGAACATAAAATCACAAATGCAGGCAAAATTTTTCAACAAATATATTTCTTCTAGTAATTCTGTATTGTGAAGTAACAAATATTCTGTATTGCTATGTTATTGACGCGCCGGCGGCTGGCTCGCGTGTCGTCGCGGTCGCGTGCGCTCAAATGACACGGTCACTTAGTACTCTGCCTGCCTCACAATCAGCATACCTGTCGTGCAACTTAGGAAGCTGTAAATTATTAATACACCTTTATATAAGTACTTACTAAAATTGTACATAGCAACGCTTGATACATTGTACTTGGTGTTGAATTGTTCGAGCAATTTGTTTACTGACTTCATTACGCCAAATCGTCTCTAATTATATTTCATCAAGACATAGTGTTGCGATGATATAATATTCTACACAGTGGCTTGTCTAAGCAGTGGTTTTTTCATACGATCGAAATGTGGGTAGTAGACCCATAAAACATAAATACAGTGAGCTCTACCTAGTTCCTACCCACAGTCACCATTTTCCATGCTTAGAGCACTTTTTCCGCCAGTAAAGTATGGCAACATGTCCGTTAAAGACACGACAGACGATCATCTTGTGTCATATTTTTATATTTATTTGTTTATTGTGATGATGAATATAGTCAATTTGAAATTTTTACACGATTTTTATTAATTACCTCGCAGAGAGTTCGTCAGGAATTGAGCATATACGATTAACTTAGTCTGCGGAGATATAATTATGGTACCTACGCTTATGTCGCACTGCGCCTGACATAGGGCACGTCAGTGTCGTGATGGCCACATGGCCTAAATCGTTGAGGCTCCCGCCTTATATCTAAGAGGTTGTTCCGGGGTTTTAATCCATCCAATGTGCCAATTTGACAAAAAGGAAAAGGACAACACAGACATCCTGTGCCTCGTAAAACTGTTGGTCCCGAGTCCCGTCAGAACCTAGAAAGTCTGATCAGTCCAATCAACGGTACCAATCTCAGGGTCTGATAGGCAGCCCTTCACATAAAAACACCAGTATCCAGCTGAATCTGGTAAGGCTGAAAGCCAACCCCAATCTAGCTGGGAAAAGGCTAGGCCGGTGATGAAACTACAATAGTAGCAGTCAGAATCAGAGCTGAATTAAGTGCGAGGGTGCATCATCCATAGGCAATCATCCTTCAGTGTCTTACTGCTATAATTTCCCGCCCTACCTTTGTAACCTGGCGTCCCCCACGGCCCCGTGCCGGGGGTTCTTGTGTGTTCACGTGACTGGTTTGACTTTTGGGATGGGAAATTATCAAATGACTTTTCGTTCTGGGCGGAGCAGAAGGGAGTGTCAGACTGCTACTGACTAAACCCAACCCCTTCTTAGCCCTTTGTGTCAGGGGCCGCGATATGTCTTTCGAATAAACCGGCGTCAGCCCCGGGCTGTCTGGTTTGCCTTAGGGATAATCCTCTGGTAGCAGTGATAGTGATGATGATGATGACTGCAAGCACGATTCCATATAAGGAGGATTTATATTGGACTGTGTCATGTTGTAGAGAATGGGATCGTGCCCTTGGCCCGCTACCGTGCACTTTATAATATAGACTGCTTCACATAAAATTTATAATTATGTAGTTTCGCCACGTCCGGGCCTTAACTACTTCAAAAATTGAATCATGTAGAATTGTAGACGAAGTTAGAATCCCCTTTTTGAAAGTTGTTTAAGACTCTAGTGGTCCCTGCAATAACCAGTAGACCGTGATTTCGTGGTGTAAATTTTTGAGAAGTTCAACCTACGAATCGAATCGGTGGTTGTAAAGAATTGCAGAAATCGGTTATGTAAAACTTATTACTCTTTATTCCATAGCAAGACAAAATAGTCAAAGGGGCCTTCAACTCTAAAAGGTAAAGTAGGTTTAGTCAGATCCACCAAGAAAATTTTATGCATGTACAGTCAGCTAAGTAGATCGGTGCAGGAACGTTAGATATAAGTTTCCTCCCAGATTGAAATGAAATTGAAACAAATTAAAGAAGTTGTTATTTTCTGCCTGAATTTATACCCGTATTAGAAAACGATCCTTTGGATTTTGAGAAAACTTAAATAATTTACTTATGGCGGCCCTGCATAATGATTTAATGAACTTATCTTCCACATTCCCACGCTGTGTGACGAAGCACGATGAGTCGAAGGTCGCCGAGACCCTTACAAAACAATCGGGGCGGGACTGACCACGTTGATAGTGGTACCTCAAAGTTCACGTAGTCTGACGTAGTTCATTCAAATACGACATCGACATCTATAAACGTTGCACATATAAAAACTTGTGCTTACCCGTTTACTGATCACTTTACTGTTCAAGTGCACATTCGGCCGCCAATATTATTGTAAGCAAGTTATAAATAGGAAAAATAAAATCCAAGTGAGGTCAAGGGACCGCTAACGAGTCGTTATTACAAGAATTACCGAGTAGTTGGTTGTGCATTTCCGAAGCGGAGTATTTTGAGGCCGGCTCAAGGTCACTGGCCGGCAGGTGCTCCTACAGAGTGTGGGCACGGCTTCTACTTATTGTTATGTATTTATTCCATACACGATGTGCTCAACTATGGGCTATAGTACGCCAAGGCCGATTGACACATTGTTGGCTATGAAGATTGATATTATTTTAAAAGATTTTACCACAAGGAACTATAACAAAGTAATTATGTATGTATTAAGAGTTACGACCTTGTTTTACAAACTTGTGAGTTGTTTAATGTTTGTAACACGTTTCTTCATGGAAGATTCTCATTCATAGACATAAATGTGAACTTGCTAAGATAAGCAAAAAGTTAATTCTCTTAGTACCTACGTACTCTTCCTCTTTTATTATAGATGTCTGACTAAGCATGTAATTATTTCTCATTACCATATAAAAAATACCTATTTGCATGGGAAACTGCGGCAGTAAGTTTTTTAGCTAAGATCCAAAAATACTTTTTCCAGCCTCTAATGTGGCAAATATACTCTTGGCAGGTGGTTATTACAAGATGTCATGAAATGTTTTCGTAAGTTTCTTAATAGGGAATAGGAAGTAAATGGTTACAGATACCATTACCATTAGGATGGGATGACACACGCACGTGCCGCCATTATGTGCATTACCCATTATAAAAACTTTTGCCTGTCCTAGAAGAACTGAAATGACCATTAATATAGATTTTGCTGTACATACAATAACAAAAATTGTGAGAGTGTCGTGATAGTCCAGTGGTAAAGGCATCAGCCTCTAAAATAAATGATGCTGTGGGTTCAAAACTGAGATAGTACCAAAATTTTGTAAATAAGTACCTGAATGTCTGACAGTCCGTCTAACCATGGCTTACCAAGGGGTAGTGTGTTGGGGTTGCGAAATGTTTATAATAGTCACCGTGACCCTGGAACATAAAGGGCAATCGAAAGAACATGAGTGGGTATTAGTCAGTAAAAGTCTGACACCTCCCGCCGCACCCAGGACGGGAGCAGTCATTTGACGATTTCCCACTCATCAAAAAAAAAATGGGTAGTGTGTTACAGTGTTACTCAGTAAGCCCAGTAGCTTTCGACCCTAACATAAGTAGTAGATAATAGGCTAGGGAGATGTTGAAGAGCCGTACCGTTAACTTTCAACTTTAAGGAGTAAACAAAGGCGCCACATTAAGGTAAGAAAGTGTGATGAAAGACATTCCACTAAACATCACTTGAAATTTAGCGATTTGCGATTGAATGGGGCGCAATGCTCTTCATTATTATGTACAATACACAAAGGAAAAGCGTTTAATAAAAGTAGCACAGGAACAACAAACAAGACTTTTAATAAAAGTCGGAAGCCATAACCATTGCACTATCCAGTTATTTTCCATTATTTTCAATCGATAGCGTTAGACTTTTCAATAGATGGATAAAATAAGCGATGCGTATGCATTTGTGTCAGATAGCAATTCAATATTCCTGTCCGCAGTCAGTTTTGGGCATGCGTGCAATGTGCCAAGCATGCATCATGCAGGTATCACTCGCTCAGAATAGAAACGATATGAAATCGAAAACTTTATTTTCCGAGCCTGTTGATATAAATATCATCTATCTACATATATTGTTCGACAGTATAATTTGCAATTCTTTGTACATTTTTAGACTTGGGCGGAGTGAGTTAGTTTAATTAACGCATCTTTGAATAATGACATACCAAATAATTGAGAGGACCAAGTTTTTGACATGCTTCGAAATCCGACAAAAACAATAAAATGTATTATTGCTTACAGAGGTTGTGAGAACGGATTTCACGATTAAAACACGAGTTAAAAGGCACAGGAAGTTTGTGGTTCCTACACTTCAAGGGCTTCATAAAAACTAAAAAATAAAAGTATAACCGACAAGCATCCACACATTCGACAGATAGGCACATAAAATTGTTTGTCACCGACCATCTCATCCGCCCACCATAATTACGGGTCGATTAGCCATAAAATAACACCACATATCCTGTTACAAAACAGAGGACGAGTTTATTCAGATAAAAAAATATAATCATAAACATACATTGACTGAAGTCCAAATAAGTGCCATTATAGTATAAAATGTATGTTAATTTATATTTTTACACGGCCTGTATGATAAAATAGTATTGTAGTATGTACAAAATGCTAGCACATCAAGCTACTACAATGTGTCAATTCAATTATTAGGTTTTCAACTTTATCACTGAAGCTTTTGATTTGGGGTTGATTAGGAAAATTTGACACTTTCAGGTAACTCGACGTACAGTATTGAGCTCTGAAGAGAGTGTAAATAAAGTGGACTACAAACACACAAGAAATGTTAGTAGCCTATAGGCCAAAAGCGTCAGATTTTCCAATAGTGGTAGACAATACTGTATAATTTAAAATTAACATACATCTTTGTTAGACCTAGTTACGTATAGTGTTAGCTTACACTCTGATACGGCTTTGCTTTACATAGAGGTATCTCCAACTTGCAGGCATTTACTCGATGTTACTTTGAAACGCTCGTTAAAAGTTCAGTGTCTTAGAAAAATTGTGCAGCTATTCCTGTCGAATTTCTCAACGTTGCTTAAATATGAATCTAATATAGAAAACAAAGGGATGACGACAACATCAAAAAAATGCCATTCTGTTTAGTCCGTCTGATAGACCAGCTAAAAATACGGGACACGTATTTTTTGCTTGATCAAAATAATAAAGAAATACCAAGATAAAGAGCAACAAAATTCCGGAGGCTTTTGTCGTCACTGTCTTGTAAAAATTGTATCAGATCGTGACGTCGCGCGAAACTTCAACGCACTGTATCGTCGTCATTTTTCATTTACGAGAAAAAAGAAAAAATACGTGTCCAATATTTTTTGATTATCTAACTGACGGACTAATTACTTTTTTTTCGTCGTCTCGCCTATTACGGAAGCCTGGGAATTTGAATTATGTAGGTATTACAAAAAGCGGATGTAGATAAGTTTCATTGGGCCTGAAACTGGCCAAATAACACGATTAATGTGGAGTGAGCAGAATGGCGGATATTAACCAAATAATAGTGTAATGGTCAAAATAACCAAACAGGCTGTTTTTTTTAATACCTCCAAGAAGCCGAGACACTTCGTTGGCTTTTAATTAGCTTACATGATAAAGCTAAATTGTATATTCGTTTAAAGGAGCTGATTTCTGAATCTATCACATTGGAATATTTTTTTGGATATGAGAGCGTGATTCGTAAGGAATAGTATACGCTTCGACTTAATTTCTTAATTCCTTGATTTCTATCAAGGATTGGGGTGAAACCGCACAGGACATCTGGCCATTTATAGGTAATAGTTTTTTTACTGATAGGTTCATTTTATGGTCTTTTTGGGAAAATATTAAGAGTAACAACTAATAAATGCCTTTAACTACTTACGTTGTTCACTAGTTTGTGTTTACTCATTAAAATTAACGATAAAAAAGATTATAAATATTTGAGTTTGGTTCAGTTCCACTAAGGCACGATCAAGGCCATACATTGCGATTTAAAGCTTAGGTAAGTACCTATATGTACTTACTTACATATTATTATTACTTATTAAATCATTATCCTATAAATGTTATTATTAGATACTATTGTAAATATGAATACGACTATGTTATAAAATTGTGAAGTTGTATTAAAATAAGTGAGATTCTGTAGACAGTGAAAATTAATTATAAATGTTTATAAATAGTTGCCATTGTTTAGCTTTCTAATATCAATAATATTCTTTGATACCTGAATGTACTAAAGCACCAGTTTATTTTAAGTACAATCGACAAAATGGAATCATGCATGACCCACCATAAGCTTATTTTCCTACAGACATTCAAATACAATTAGGTCGATAATCGCGTAAACATTAATTTAAAATGTAAGTAACACGTCTAGTCTTATTATTTTCACAGCTTCAAACGATTTGTCGTCGAAATTGGTCATGATTCAATTTTGTCAATAATACAAAGGGAGAAATTAACGTTTATAAGCTTATTATTCTTCTTACAAATAACAAATATCATAATCCTGTAGGTCCACTACCATACTACCTACGTAACTTAAATATAGTGGAGATTAATTAATAAATTATCGTTCACATGTTAACATAAGAATTCTCAGAAGATAATCGCATTGCAATGATGCTTTGAGAACTAACTTACATTATAATGTGGTTGTACCTAAATATTTGAGAGCAATAAAGGATTTTAATGCACTGGTGAATACTTTAAAGTTTGAATACTCGACACAATACTTTTAAGTAAATATAAGATAGCCCATTATAAAGTATGTAATACAGTTGGATGGTATATCAACTATTGTCCATCACTATTGCCATACATAATGGCATTACGTGGTGTGTGAACAAACCTTATTTAATATAATATGTAATGTCACTCGCGACCAACGCGCTGTGAACACTCGACATCTTTTCTTTACGGTAGAGAAAGAAAGTGACTGTGAAAGCAAATTATTATTACATTTTTAACTCACTTTTGCATATGCGAATAATCACTTATCTTAAAACAAAAAATATAATTAAGAATGAAAAATTATAATTCTTAAATACGAATAATATGTGAAATAAATTCTTCATAGAGCACCAAACGGGCACCAAAACAATTAGATATTGTAATAATGGTCATTTTAAAATCAGTCTTAGAATTTAGTAGAGATTAAGTACAAGAACAGTTTTTTTTATTAAACTAACGAAAGTTACACACTATTTTGCGCTGCCTTACCTACTTTCATTAAATTTAAATAGCAAGTAGGTCCCCAATAATAATATTTTAATTTATTATAATAAAAGCAATTATATGAACAATGTGTCTGTTTTTATTTTCTAATCATAATAATGCCATGTTTTGAGCAATTTACGTATAATCATATTTTTGGGATCAAAGCAAACGATCTATTAGCATCGACGATTTCAATTTTGTAATTAAGTACGTCGATAATAAAAAAAATATTTTTTTCCGTTACGTAGGTATTCTTTCCGTTCGATAGCTGAATGAACATTGGACATGAGTTTCGAGCTAATGCACCGATTTGTTATAGGTACCTATGTATATAGAGTCTGGTAGGCCCATTAACTTCCAAGTACGTATTTCGAATATCAATAACTGGTATTTCTAATATGTATAATCAACTCATCATAAAATGAGAGACAGCAGTAGAGTTGCTGAAATGTATAAAAATATACTTATGCTGATGCAACATAAAAAATGGAATGTTTATAATAAACTTAGGTACATAACTTATATCTAGACAAGGCACACACTGACCTTAGCTTAAAATGGCTCATTGGTTTCTGCAGGTACTTTCTGCAAGTTGTCTGCAATATCATCCATATTTACTTACTATGATTCATCTTATTGGAATCTACACACAAGTCTGATTCAACAACCAGTTTTACTGTTACAATTTGAGCAATTTTCGAGATGAACTCTTGAATGACTGATGAATGAACTCTTGAAACTAATGAATAAATTTTAAAATGTAATCATTTTTATTGTTTGTAATCTTGCTTAATATCACAAAGCTGAAGACTTGCTTGCGGGGTTGAACTGACTGATCTTAGGATATGTTTTAGTGTTGGGTAGCCCATTTCAAACTACAAGAACAGAGCAGTAAAGCGGGAGAAACCGCAGGGAACAGCTAGTGTATAATAATTATTTTGAAATTGTTGATTGTATCACTTGGATATTAGTCTTGTAATAATGGAACTGAATGATGGGTGCAGAGACCTCTTGAAATATGTTTATCTGAAGAGGCATTTAGACTATTATCAAAACACTTAAAACAAACAATACAGTACATAAGTAAGACTACCTTGAGATAATCTGTAATGACTTAAGTACTTAAGATAAAATAATTACTGTTCCATGTCTGACAGATTCGAAAGCTAAGTACGGCTTGAATCTGAATGATATTGCAGAGTATAGAATAAAATAATAAATAATTGTTAATACTAAGAAAAAATATCAAAAATTCTTAATAAAATTGCCAGCAACATGGCCTAGCACTATATTATAAAATGTTAAAATTCTTGGATAAATATCTTGAAACCAACTGGTTACAATCATCACTATTCTATATTGTTTCTAAAAAACCTTATTGAGCTGGATTATACACAATAATCCCATAAAAAAGACACACACAAGACAATCAGATCACTTTCACAACTCACCACCACCAAGTTGCCTTGAGCTTATCTGAAACCAGATCAATTAAATCACTAATCTTTGAAACACCAACCATTTCTTTCTCACAAACACTGTCAAACTGTTTCACTGTATTTTGCATCCCTTTCTCTTCTTGTTGATGTCTTGCTTGTTCTTCTTCTTGGCCAGGCCTTCAGCTGTTATATCAGATATTACGGACAGTCTCTTACTGTTGTCATGTCTATCCTGTCCCATGTGAGGTGGACTTACATCAGGTGGGTACGTAGAACTGTACAAATTGTTGTTCTCACTGTAACTGTGAGGCAAGTGAGGTGGAGGGATACTTTCTGGCACTGAGTGGTCTGTCGGGTAGTGGGACGCTGGCCTGATACTTACTGGGTCGGGGAATCGAGGCTTTTTGCTTGTTGTAGGAGGAGGGGGAGGCTGTCGGTGTTGAATGGAACTGTGGTTACTGGGCCCTCTTTTGTCATCAAAGGATCTTGAGTGAGCATGAGATAAGTTACTGCCTGAAGTTCCAGCTTCAGATTGTTGGGCATAATACTGGTTGGACATCTCCAAGGACTGCAAGGCACTGGCTTTAGACTGAATGGATTCTTTCTCAAATGGTTCAACATAATGCAGATCAGAGTCAACAGATTTGCACAGTCTGAGTCTGTTCTCACGGATCATATCTCGAGGATTGCAGTAAGCATCGCATAGTGTAGCCTGGGGAGTGGGGGGTTCACTGTCCAATTGTGGTGGCTGTTGCTGAGCAGCCATTCTCTGCTGTTTCTTTAGCAGTGCCTTCTGCCGTGCCTTCTCCTTGGCTCGCTGTAGTTTCTTGTATTCTCTTTCTTGCAACAATCGTGCCAATTCTCCATCTTGAGCTTCTACTGCGCATCTCATATCAGCAAGCAGAGCATCCTGGTTATTGTCCTCATGACTCAATTCCCTAGCAAGTCTTGCATCTTTCTCTTCTTGTTCCAGCCGCCTTTTCATGTCCTCAAGTTCAGTAGGAGAGAGTCCTAACTCTTCAGGATTGATATCTTCGTTTGGTATAGTAGTGACAGGCAGGGGCGCGGGGGGCCCGGCGCGGGAGGAGCTGGGCTGCTGCAGCACGTCCGCGCCGCGCTGGCGTCGCTGCCGGCGCAGGTTGATCTCGGCCATTTCCCGCGCGATCTCTGCATCGATCTCGGCCTGTCGGCGGCGCGTGAGCTCGCGCATGTGCACCTCGTGCTCGATGTCGCGCTGCTCGCTAAGCGCGATGGGGAAGTCCTCGCGGATCTGCTGGTTGCGGTATCGATTCTCGCAGAGATGCGAGGAGATCTCGCGGTCCTGCAGGCGGTGCGCCAGCGCGCCGTCCGTGCGCACGAGCCACTGCTCGCGCATGTCCGTCACGTGGCCGAACTTGGGCATGGTGTCGCTCGCCTGGAACCCGGCCATCGCTGGTGCGCGACGGTAGAAAGTATTCTCCGGACTTTCCAAATAATGTCACCTAAATACAACCCACCGAGTAAACACGGAGTTACGTTAGCGTAACGTAATACCAGTTTATTGTGAGTTAACACGACACGACTGACATGGTGACGGCACCAGCCTCTGACAGACACCACTATTCATAACACAGCACAAACCTTTCACGTCGACTTTCTTCGCATTCCGTGAGAATCCTCGATGAACTTTTTACGTTTTCCCTGTGAACTCCGCGTGAACAATGGACGGTAACGTAGTTTGATAATCTACATAATGAATTGCACCGAGCACTCGTCACTCACTCATCCCTCCTCTACAACAACAATAAATATTTTTTCGGAATCGGAACTAGAAAATTACGATGACACTTGATACAACCAATGCCACCAGACCACTTGACAGTCTTGACGTCTTGACTTGACTGACAATGACAACATCAAAAAATGAACATTCGAACATGACAGCACTAGTGAAGTCCCAACGAGTGGCAGAATAGTTAAAACCGACTCAATTACCAAAAATTTTCAAGAGATTTTGTATACTAGATATTTCAATTCGCTTTTCTATTTTTTAATGGATGAGTCATGTGTAATAACAGAGCTTATTCATTGCTACAATAATGTTACGGCACCGTTATTTGGCTAATTTAATAATCAATAAATTTTTTGTCTATGGGTTTTAGAAATAATAATTATAATATCAATTATTTTTTGGGTTATTATAGACCTAGAGGCAGAGCGATTGTAATGATTGTATTTCAGAATAAAGGTCATAGCTCATTAGAGCCACCCGGCACCCACTCCGCATCGACTCGCCTTTAACCGAGGCGATCCGGTGAGACGCTACGGAGTTGATATAGTGAGCGCATGCCCATACAAGTCCATATAAGAATACTAGCCTCAGGAGGCGAGTCGGTGCGGAGTGGGTGCCGGGTGGCTCTAATGAGCTATGTATGACAAATAAATAATATAAAAAATAAAACAAATTCAAATTCCGTGAAATAACATGCGACGTCGTCGCACTACCTATCCGCGTAATGATACGCGTCGAACGGACCACATTTCACTAAGGTAAATGATAGTATTTATGTGGTAACAAACAAATAAACTTAAGGTAATATTGAGAAGAAAGACGTGTATAAGATCCATCGCTGGATAAAAGGTGGTGGTGGGTGGATCTGGTGATGGATCTTATACATGTCTTTCTAAAACGGCGGAACCGTTTCAAAGGCAAACCTTTTGTCAGCTGCAGTCGGAATCTTTATGCTTTCGGGAGGGGAAGTTAGAATTCTTAATTTACACTTCTTGTCTATCTTGTGTATGAAAACGCCTAACATTTAATACAGAGCAATTGGTACAGATAATAGGCATCGGATGATTGGCAGCGGAATTTCGGATTCACAAGGTGTTTGGTTTTGTTGGTTTGGTTACCATCACGTGTTTGAGTTGTAATCGGTTTTATGTAGGTACTAGCTTATGCCCGCGGCTTCGCTCGCGTTAGAAAGAGACAAAAAGTAGCCTATGTTACACTCCATCCCTTCAACTATCTCCACTTAAAAAATCACGTCAATCCGTCGCTCCGTTTTGCCGTGAAAGAAAGACAAACAGACAGACAGACAGACATACACACTTTCCCATTTATAATACTAGCTTCTGCCCGCGGCTTCGCTCGCGTTAGAAAGAGACAAAAAGTAGCCTATGTTACTCTTCATCCCTTCAACTATCTCCACTTAAAAAATCACGTCAATCCGTCGCTCCGTTCTGCCGTGAAAGAAAGACAAACAGACAGACAGACAGACAGACAGACAGACAGACAGACAGACAGACAGACAGACAGACACACTTTCCCATTTATAATATTAGTATGGATTTACTTTTTTGATTTTAATGTATCAAAATCTACAATAAAAGACATTGTATAACATTGCACTGACTTATTTATTTCAACAAAGTACAACAACATTACAATGATTTAATAGTTATCATCATGGACTAGCCACGGAAAGGTAACTAGGAAGCATGCCAGTAGGGGAAAATTAATAAATATTGAATTAAACTTTTATGTAGTTGCAAACTTTGCATTTTTTTAGTTATGTAGTACCTACAAAGTGCTCTTAAAAAATTAAAGAAAAAAATAAGAAAACGTGAACAATGTTAAATAGCCCTATGATAGCTACAATGCACGATGCCTAAATATTTTACCTGTTGTTAGTTCAGGAAATCAAGTCGCTTTCTACATTTACTTGTCTTTGACCTTCTTAGGCGAGCTCGGGGG
The DNA here is from genome assembly GCA_033675125.1 of Athetis lepigone. Classification (NCBI taxonomy): domain Eukaryota; kingdom Metazoa; phylum Arthropoda; class Insecta; order Lepidoptera; family Noctuidae; genus Athetis; species Athetis lepigone. The sequence goes on along the minus strand of CM066230.1, from coordinate 19,643,057 downwards.
AGCGTCCGGATTGATGCCGCATATAGTTTTCAGCTGTTTCCGTCGAGATACAGAAGTCCTGAGACACTTGAAATCTTTCTCATCAAGAGTAGCGCCGGAATCTAATGTTGACAAACACACTAGTAAAAAATTGTTCTTGAATAAAACTACTATGATTTTTGTATAAGCGCTAACTCGCCTATTCTTTTAGAGAACTCGGCAAGTCCTTTTCTATTTGCTGTTACGAAAAACAGTTCTTCCGATATACGGAATAGCCAGCCCGAAAGTCGTGTATATCTGGAAAAATACAAGCATTGTTTAATTTTATCAGACCTTTCTTTCTTGGAGTTTCTCGGTAGGTATTTAGTCCAGTTTCACTCACTTGCTTTTGTCAATAGGGACCATAAGGTTGAGCGTGCTGATAGTGGAGGCAAACACAATGTCACTCAGAGTTGGCCAGCTGCCGCCAAACCAAGCGCGCCCCTTAAGCATAAGGTCCAGGGCACAGTACACGTTCTCAATATCAATTACTTGTTGAGGCATTATAAAATTACAATTCTCATATAGGATCGGATACTGAAAGCGAAAACCAAAAGTATGTAAATTTATTGTATCTTGTCCTTAGATGTTATCAAAGTAACAGAAAACCAGTACTTACAGAAGCTGCGGTAAAACGTGGATAGATAGTACAACAGTTGTAATACAAGTGCTGGTCCAATATGGAGCGACCCCCGGGATCCTTCGGCAACAGACGGTCGGAGTCGCAGTACCGACCAGCCAAATACGTACAAATTGCATGACTGCAAGCAAAATGAAAAGGAGACCAAGTATTTGGAAATGAACAAGGATAAAAAGAGCCAGCAGTACCCACCTATCACATATCACCAACTCCCGGTCTTTGAATATGGGTAATGTTTGGAACGGATTCATCTGAAAAAAAAAATTTGTTCGTAAAGTATTGAAGTATTATCTGGGTCTGACGACATGGTTCACCTTGTAAAGGTACCTAATTATTATATGCATGGTAAAAACTTCTAGCAGCGCAGTAAGAGAGACGACCTTCACGGTTGCAGCTTCACAAGAACGGTCTTAGGCCAGAGGTCGGCAACCTTTTGAGTTGGAAGAGTCAAAAATATAAATTAACTTTAAGAATTTTTAAAGAGCTATATGATTTTTTTCTTGCCTACAATTCTACTACTTCGTATGGGACTAAAGAGCCAAAGCTTCACATCCAAAGAGCCGCGTGTGGCTCGCGAGCCGAAGGTTGCCGACGACTGTCTTAGTAGGCTGTTTATATTTTTTTGCGAAATGTTGATCACAATCTCTAAATTGCAAAATTAGCCAGACAGTAAGCAAAAAAAGGCGAATAAAATTTTTAATAATATCAATCGGTTCTGTTTTCGATACTGTAATAAAATTATCATTCTGTTATCTGATCTTTTTGGTACTTTCTTTCTTTTTCTATTTTTTTTTGATACTCCAAAATAATAATGGTCTATTATTCGGGGTACCAAAAGTCAGAAAATGAAGGTCGCTGTTGGCGTATAAAATTAATGGGAGAATCTCGTATTGTTATAAAAAGTATATGAACAAATTGTAAATAACAAACAGTAAAATGAAAACATTTCCTTACGCAGGTCATCTCCTGCGTCTTGTGTTCTCCCTTGTCGATGTTGACGTCCACCTCTGTGATGCTGATGTTCATGGCGTCTAACGCCATCATCACTGCACGGCACGCGGGGCTTCTGTCTGCCTTCCATAATGTGCAATGTCTGTCAGATTAATATTAATGAGTAGGCACGAACGTCGCAAATTAAAAAGTAGCGGGTCTTTGCTTGGGGTTCAAGTTACACTGAACCAAATTTCATCAAAATGCATTTAGTGTTACCTGGATGGGCCAGTGGCAACTGTGGCAAGACGAAGAAATTGCGTGCGGCTGGGCCTGACACCCAAAGAATTGAGAAAAACAGTTTTCTTTTTAAGCCGGTTTATTAAGTAAGACCCATCATGAGCCTTTAACGGAATTATCACGACACACATGCACTATGATTAATTGACATTTTCTTAGACCTAATTATTCTTCTTCTTTACTGTTGGTCTTCTTTACTGGTTAGAAAAGATAAAATTTGTCATAAGGCTATCTTGGTCATTTTGAAAGAGCACTGCGCACTACCCAGCCGCTTTCTAACTTGCTTCCAAGGACAACATTACCTGTTTTTAACTTACTTTAACCCTGACTCGGAAAGTTTACTAGCTGAACGCCCCATGAATACAGCACACTTGTGATTTTGACTGTCAATAGGTTTCAATACTGATTAAAAGTTCATAATATTATATAATAAAGCATTATTGTTTTTATTCTACGACAATGACACCAATTTTTATATTTTTCTTGATTCTGTCATCAAGACAGACTGACAGATTTAATTGTTTTATTTGGTTGATGAAAGAAGTTTATTTCGAAATTCAGGCTTCCTTAATGAGTGCTCAATCTCTGATAATCTGATAATACAATCAGTTTACTTAACGACGCCCATTTCAGTTTTAGTGTTCACTTCTAAAGAGGATGAGGGTTCTAAGAAATAGTGTGCTAACAAGATGGCTACATTATATTTGTCTTGAAATAACATAAAGGCGTATGAGCAATAAAAGTCAGATTTAAGATGGGCCAACCAACAAACGGTGTAAAAGATATTGGTATAATGAATTTGAGGTGGGGGTAGGTGGATAGATTGTCTTCTAACACAACTTGAAAATCCATCATACAGTGTTACCTACTCAATATTGTGGAAATATGATCAGCACAATACCAGGCGTCCGTCACTCGCTCAAGGCCACGCGTTTTATGCCTACCGCTTCGCGTATCGTCGACGATACAACGAACACCGGGCTGTCGCGCGCCCGGCTGAGTGCTCGCGCGTCACGGGTACAGCGCTGACTATCAAAATGCCAAAATCACGTAATTATTGCGTGATTTTTGTGCAATTCCCCTGTTTCCCAATTCTCTTGTTTCCCTTTTGATTATTTATTAAAATTATTCACGTGGTTTTGGATATTTTCGACACTAAAATATAATAATCGGGAATTCAAGGAACGAAAAATATGCATCAGTCATTTTATCAAACTAAAAAATATTTGATCAACAAATAAAATAATAATTGTTTTTCTAAAACATTCGTTTTATTACCATTGTCATCATACGTATAACCCTAGCAGATTTGCTGGACGACACGCACACACGTTAGTCGCGCGGCGGGCAAAAGAATCTCAACTCTCTTTGTGCGCACTTATGGTACATTTCTCCTTGCTGCAAACAACTGGTATTATTATTATGATTTTGTAGGCTATTATAGCGTAGGTATTTTGGTTTTTGTATTGGAGTGAAGTATCTGTTACGTAGTAACTATTTATTAATCTGTGACAATACCAAAACCAATTCCTAAGTAAGTAATTATGTATCTTTCTTCAGTTGTTTTATTAAGATGGAATACAAACTTAGGATATAATAAAACACGAGATGCAACATTATGTTCGATCGTGAGACAATCCAAGAGTCCTCATACATAATGGAGCAGTAACAGGATCTTGAATTTGATCTGTATGCGTCGTGTTATCGGCTGTATTCATTTACAAGTGTTATTTTGTTATGTGACTTGGTTGGTCCCGCCACTTCTTTGAGGTTCGTAGGTACTAAACGCGAGTTGTTGATAAATTGTAGCGAAAAAATGGCATTGTTTCGTGGAAACTCTGGTTTTAAAAATTTCCAAAATGTGCGCCGTTTGGAAAACTGCATAATCAGGTACCTAACGCTAATTTCTTTTTATTAAATTGGAGACATAATAGAAAGACAATAGCAGTGCGGCAGCCGTCTGTAGCTTGGTTGTGGAAAGGTTAAATTATATAAGTAATTACGTCTGTGTGGGTAAGCATTTTTTTATATTTTACTAGCTTCTGCCCGCGGCTTCGCTCGCGTTAGAAAGAGACAAAAAGTAGCCTATGTTACTCTCCATTCCTTCAACTATCCTTCAAAATCACGTCAATCCGTCGCTCCGTTTTGCCGTGAAAGAAAGACAAACAGACAGACAGACAGACACACTTTCCCATTTATAATATTAGTATGGATGCTTACCCACCAGACTACGATTAATAAATTTTTCATTTTTCTTTTTAGTCTTTTTTGTTATTGTTATTTATCACAAGATGTGAGAAAATTGATCCCTAAACACCCTGTCGCTAATGTATATATGTACATGTTATTTTACATCATCAGAAATACGTCGATTACGAAGAAACCAATCCTGTACGGAGATGAAGCATCGCCACCAGTAAGGTTTGCCATGATGACGGCATCTTTATTGGACATCGATTTGGAATTCCATAATATCGATTTATTCAAGGCGGAAAACCGGAGCGAATTTTATAAAAATGTAATTATGAAGTTATAATACAGTAGCAAATATGATTTTTAACCGACCGAAAAAAAAGTAGGTTCTCAGTTCGACCTGTATGTATGTATGTATGTTTGTCCGCGATTATCTCGCGTTTGGCTGAACCGATTTTGATGCGGTTTTCAGCTAAGTGTTTGTTACATTCTGAGGAAGGTTTTAGTATATAACACTAATAGATATCCCGTGACGTTGCGCGCATGGAGCCGTTTTCATTTTATAAGCATATAAGTAGTTTAATTTTAAAAGTTACTCTAAAACGTAGTCAGATAGGGGGACTCTAAATAAAAAGTAAAAAAAATAAAAAGCTTTTTTCAAAAAAAGATAACCGACTTCAAAAACTAAAAGCACATAAATAACTATTTCGGAAGTCGGTGGCTTCTCTTCTGCATGCCGGTCGATTTGTGTTGCCACCGACTTCCGGAATAGTTATTTTTGTGCTTTTAGTTTTTAAGGTCGGTTATCTTTTTTTGAAAACAGTTTTTTATTAGTATTTCTCTTGAGCTCAAAATTTAATCCTCGTACATGTGTGTACAGACTACAGACTTAAGTGGAGCCCGTGGGTGGAGGCCTTAAGAAGAGCCACGTTACAGTTAAAGGTGAACGCAGATTTGGCCGCACCGCACGCGCCGCAGTCTCCGCATTCGAATTCTTTATATGAAGTTCTATGCCACCTCGCACACCTACCCGCGTCGCAGTCGCCGCAGACCCTGAAACCACCGAAATCCCCAAACCGCAGCTGATGACGTCACCCGCACGCAGCGGACGCTGCGGCTAGCGCGGCGCGGATGACGTCATTCGCATCCCCGCCCAGTAGGGATGCAATATCGCTCTGAAAAATATCGATATTTACACGAGGGATATCGATGTTAAAAAAATATCGGTCCCAAGACCGATACATCGATATTCCTGACGATATTTAAAAATAAATATTAAGTTTGGCCAATTTAATAAAAATAAGTCTACTAGAAACCAGCTACAGTCTAGTCTATTTAGCACTAAACTATTGTTTTAAAAATTAAAATAAAAACACATATTGGTATTTAGAAAACGTTTACTTTTTTTAATTAAAAAATCTAGAGATAGAATTAAGAAAAAGAAGCTTAGATAGCCTTGTACCTAGAAGTCTATTTCTTTCTTGGGTAATGCTCAATACGTAAGCGCGTGACGGCGACCAAACGTGTTGACAGCTGTGAGATCCTCAAACAACTAAAGAGCGATATCGATATTTTTACGATTCGATACATCGGCGATATATCGTTCATAAAAACATCGATGTTTATATGGATATTTATGAGCGATATATCGATATTTTAAAACAATCGATGTATCGTTTTCATCCCTATGCGTGCGGCGACGGGAAGTTGGGAACGACTGCAGTGACTGCGGTGCGGATAGATGTGCGAGGCCATTAACAAAATGCGATGACTGCGGGGACTGCGGCGCGTGCGGTGCGGCCAAATCTGCGTTCACCTTAACTTTGCTCAACCTTTTTGGCTTGGCTAAAATAAATATTGTTTATTACAGATAAACCCCCTCCAAAAAGTACCAGCGCTGTCAATTAGCGAACACACTATTTGCGATAGTCACGCCATAGCTTTGTTTTTCTGCAGAAATAGCATCAAGCAAGAGTTGTACCCTGAAGATGCAATACTTAGAACAAAGATAGACGAATGGCTGTACTTTGATGCTGGAGTTTTATTTCCTATCGATAGTGCTATATTTGTAAGACAAGTGCATGCTTTACCTTACTGTCATATCTTATTGCTTTATCTTATTCTAATATGATATATTTTTTTACAGAGTGAACTTTTTGCTGGTATATGGCCAGCTGATCAAGTAAAGGTTAACAATTGGTATTCTTCTTTGGACTACTTAGAACTGAAATTAAATAATCAAAAGTGGCTTACAGGTGACAAGGTGAGGCATTAATATGCTTAGGCATTAAATTCATTTCATCATTTTGTTAGTGTTATGTGTTTTTTTTTACAGATGCGGTTATGTGATATTTGCTGTGGAACTACAATTAGCTCTCTTGAATTATTGGTCCCACTGTTGGAACGACATAAAAACGTAAAAGGATGGCTGAAAATTTTGAAAACACTTTCATGTTTTGAAATAAATGAGCGTGGTCTAAAACGCTTACAAAGTTTTGTTGGAGTTGTAAAACAACAGCTGTGATAGGATAACTCTAAACTGTAGTTGACTAACTGTCTAGAAAAATAAAAATAAAATAAAAATAGTTTATGTCTCAGAACTGTCTAATTACTTACTAAATATAAAGTGTGTTTTCATATTATGCAAAAATACAAGTGGTGAAATAATTTAGTTTTATTTTATTTTTGCGGTTAATTAAATATGATATATATTTTATCGATTTACACTTTTGGTAAAGTGGATTTCCATAAACAAGTCTTACATTTGAATCTCAGTGTTTTTCCCAGCTCTCGTCGTTAGCGATGTGCATAACAGCTTAAAACTTTTAATGAACTTATTGGTTAATTAATTTTCATAAGTCACTTATATTATTAGTTTATTAGCTTAGTTGCTTTTTATTTACTTACAATTTAAAATGATAAAATGTGTTTATAGTTTAAAGAATTAATGAACTTCCCTTCGTACTTCGCAGGCTTAGGACTGCTTAGGATATAACAAATTGAATTGTGTGTTATTTTACTTGTAAAAAATAAGAATTTTGTCGCCTGATCTCTAACAAAAAAGTTCCAATCTCATTTGAAGAATTTCTACTACGCACCAAAGCTATTTTAAAAGCCAAACAATCAACATTCACATATTATACACAAATATTAAATAGTTCAAGTAAAAGTTCCACAGTTTAAATCTTAACTTAAAAATGTTTATGATTACTTACGAAGAAACACTACACACTAATTATTTTACATATAAATTTTTACAGTTTTACACCAATTGTTAACAAAGTTTTTAAAATTGCACTAACGTAAAACGTAAAGTATGCAAAATGATCACACGCGTAATAAACGTCCAACAAAATATTTAAGCTAACATTCAGATAGCAAACAACACGACTTTTCACCTACACGAACTTAAACGACACTGAATTTAAAAAAGCAAATGATCACACGCGTAATAAACGTCCAACATATTAAGCTAACATTCAGATAGCGAACAACACGACTTTTCACCTACGCGAACTTAAACGACACTGAATTTAAAAAAGCAAATATTGTAAAAGCAACTATGGGATTATAATCCATAAAAATTAAACGTCGAAAATTAAAATCGAATCTAATACGTTGTCATCATATTAAATTTGGCAGGTGTATACATTCGCCAATCGCGATATAACAAGTAGTTAAAACACAAACAACTCTGTGTCTTAAAACTATCGAGTTAAGATCTATAATCGTCTTAACATAGTTGAAAGTAATGTTGATTTTATTACGTAATCATTTGTTTTGCTACTAGATGGCACTGTAGCCTATAAAATTATTACTTACGTTATAGAAAAAACAATTATAAGATTTGAATCCATAAAAATTAAAACCAACAGTATAACATTGTAGTCACAAAATAGTCAAAAATTCAAAATACAATCATTTTTGTATCTTCATCGTAATTTGTAAATTAATAGTACGTCTATCGACTAAAATTGTATAATACGCCATCTATCGTGTACTTTGAAAATGATTTAGATTTTATTTGTTTCGCCACAAGATGGCACTATAGTCTAAAAATATTACTTTGAAAGTGATATAGATTTTCTTACGTAATTAGTCATTTATTCTGTCACTAGATGGCACTGTATGACTGGAGTCTACTCTTTACCTTCTTTTTATCTATCAATTAAAACGGAAAAAGTTATAATTTTTAGAAAAGCAATTAATGATAATTGCTGATCATTATAAATGTGCTTACCTACTTAAATTAAATATTACTGCTTCATTGTTTGCTTAACGTTTAAACGCCCACCTCTACTCGTCGTCCGTCCGTCGCGGCGGTCGTACCGCAAGATATGTCAAAGAATCTTTAGTCTATGGCCGCTTATTGATTGGTCGACGAGGAGATGTAAAAAATGGCTGCCTTGCCTTCTCCTACTCAGGTAGAATTATTTGAGATTTAAATAGTTTTTGAAACTCAAATCGTGTAAATTTGCTGCATTAAGTAAAATTTACGAATGTGTCTTTAGTTTAGTGCAGTGCGACTTTACTATCGAACGTTAAAACATTTAATTATTTGACGTCAAAGTTTAAGTGTACCGTGAACGGATTACGCTGCTCAAAAATTATTAGAATTTCAATAGTCAAGCCGCGTAATATAACCGAATAGTTCGTTTTAATTTAAAGTGAAGAGTTTGTGAATGGTGTTTCACGTAATTTTATTACACATATCTTGCTAAAAGACCACGTAATCGTGTCCGTTCCACTACGAACGTTGGAAATGTAGTGAGGAGTATTGAAATGTCACACCCATAGCCGTTCAAAATAAGTTCGTAAAGTAATATTGTCGTGAGTTATACGTTCTGAAAATGGGGCTTGAACGGTTGCAGGTGGCAGGGACCCACAGCGCAATATACGAAGCATACTATCACCAGGTGAGGACTTCACACTTGTCGTACTTGTTAATTAACTCAATTACTGTGTTTCGATACATTTATACATTGATAGCGAACATTTACACTTGCTAGCATCGTTTGCGTATAATTTTCAATTAATACTGTCCAGTAAAGTGAAGTTCTAGGCCAATGTCTAATGGGACAAATAAAAAGTAAGTATGTAATGAAAAGTAACACTTATTTCATACTGAGTAAAGACTACTATCACATTACTGTTGAGTTTAATAGCAATCAATATTTTAGCTTGTTCTTATACCCTGGGCAACAGCAAATTCTTCTAAAATGATTGTACTTTAGTGAAAAGAGTGCCTTATAAAATAATTGATAAAAAATTGAATGTGTAGGTACCTATAATGATGTGGAATTGCCTAACAGTCATTATGAAAATGGTAACCAGATAAACTATGATTTATCATAGGAAATTCACTCATTGTATATTCCTCATTCAAATACCTATAGATATTTAATTATTTGTGTTATAATACATTATTTTTTATTTATTATTAATCATAGATACAGCTATCATTACAGATTCACCCAATGCGATAGTGTAGTCAAAATATAAATAACAATTATACATAATTTCATAATCCAAATTCATAATCAATTAAACTGTCGTCAATACAGTTAATAGCAGTCTCAATATTCCAAAGTTTAATAGTTGAAAATGTAGAAAATCTGCATTGAGTTAAAAGGGAAAAAAACTTTCTTACTAATTCAAATAACACGGTAAAGAGGTCAAGGTTTTCTGTCAACCAAACTATATCTCCTGAAATAAAAGCAGCAATATAGCTAGACTAGCTTTTGCCCGCGGCTTCGCTCGCGTTAGAAAGACACAAAAAGTAGGTAGCCTATGTTACTCTCCATCCCTTCAACTATCTCCACTCAAAAAATCACGTCAATTCATCGCTCCGTTTTGCCGTGAAAGAAAGACAAACAGACAGACAGACACACTTTCCCATTTATAATATTAGTATGGATAGTATGGATACAATCATATAGGCTTAGTTTTAAAGCAGGCTCATAATAACAGATTTTAAATTAATATCAAGGTTACTAGATAGATAATTAACACCAATGTTACTAGGATTTCATTTTCTGTTTAGAAACTAGATATAATTAGGTTTACCTGCTTAAAAAACTTAATCGATTTTTAAAAACATTTTTGATGAAGTGTTGATTATTAACTGTTAGCATTATCATATTATATTTTATAATTATATTCCCTCAGAATATTTTTCGTTTTTTTTTATTAACAACTAGAACTAAATTTTTTACCACTTTAATTAATGGTTTGAACAGTTTTGCCCAACGCTTAAGGCATTCTTGACATGCAACAGATATTCCGTCAAAATAGTTATTACTCCATTTTGTTTACAAGATTAACATGAATATTTTTCTGGTTAACATCCTGTAGTACAGATAAAGGCAATTAATATTTAAATGCGAAAGGTTTACAGTCTCGCAGTACACTAAATATTGCCATGTTCTGGCATCTTGCCATAGTGCTGTGCAACATTATAAACCATTCACTAGTCTTAGATTTATGCCAAAATATTATTGTTATTAACCATTTGAAACTAATATTCTAATGATATTAACTTTTACTATGTTCTTTAGAAATAAAGACATAAACAATACATACATTTTTATAATTCCATAATAGTATTTTTCATACAGCTGACATGAATCTTATACTGTATCATCAATGTACTGTGCTCACTTGCAGAATCTATGTTGCGATTACTATGTTCCTTAGAAATAAAGACATAAACAATACATACATTTTTATAATTCCATAATAGTATTTTTCATATTTTCTTAACATGTACTTTGCTTTTTCCTTAGCTATTCTCTTTCTATCATACCATCACAATTTGACACTCATAACACGTGTTTCAGACTACACTATAATTTAATAGCATACTGCTCACCATACATTTGGTATATTATACAGTACAGCAAATTGGAAACATGTTCCATACAAACATGGTGAGCGATATTATTGTGCTATAAACTATGGCTATAAACCTTACAGCTTTATAAGGTTTATATTATAGCGTAGTCTGAAATGAGCTTCAGACATTGACAGTAGTATTAGTTACCTAGGCAAAACATTTGTTAAGCAACATTTACGAATCTCAGCCTTAGCGATATTTGGGCAAAGCCAATCAGCACAATTATGGGCCACTGCTTAGTTTAGCTAACTAAGATATCTTCAAAAATGGACCATCTCCAACCACTGTAATTAGTCTTCTGTTGAAATACTCAGTCAGTGACACATAAAACATTGCAGGTGGACCCCAATGGCGCGGGTACAATCCAGGCTCTGGACGCCGCACGCTTCCTCAAGAAGTCCCGGCTCAGCGATGTGGTGCTCAGCAAGATATGGGACCTGTCCGACCCTACCGGCAAGGGGTACCTTGATAAAGTGAGTTGTAGATTTTTTTATTAATTAGAATTAAGGATCTTGGTGATTGAATATTTAGATAACAGCAATACTTCTGAACTTCCTGCGTTAGTTACTAGATAAAATGTATTATCTATAGATAAGTTAACTGCTGCATTAAGTGTAATTGATTGTTTTATATTTAAATTAATAATTGGGATTACATGTAATTTTGTTTATATTGTCAGTCATTTATTGCTAATTGAGATTGTGTTTATTAGTAGTTGTGATGACATAATCACATTGGGATTGGGAGAGATAATAAAAAAAAAATTGGGGTGATAATTGCGCCTGTTCTTTTCAGTTAATTAATAATGGTCAGGAGATTCAGATCTAATTTAAACTATTACTACAACAATTTATTATAATATGTGCATAAATGTTTATAGATTTTCAATTACAACTTGTAATGTGTAATTGTTATATCAATTATTATAGTTTAAAATATACAATGATATAGGTAGTTGAGGCAATTTATATAGTTCATTTAATTAGATTTTATTAGCGACACGTCCTAGCTTCGCATGGGTATTAAAAATCTATAAAAAAATCCGTATCTTCTCTACTATAATAATAATAAGTTTTATACACAAATATTCCTTTTGAGTCACAATTTCCTTTTAAAAAATGCGGTTTTTTATAAGTTTAAGCATACAAAGGTACAAACAGAGAGGAGTAACTTAGTTTTATACTGTGTATTGATAAACAATATTAATTATAAATAAACTCATTCTAGAGGGCAACTCATCAAAACTAAGGAAGAGGCATAAAGGATTGTAGTATCATAGTTCGCCCCTAATCAATTTGGGTTTAATTAATTAATTGAATTACTATTCCAATTCCCTGCAGTAATTCATTTACTTGACTAAACAGAAACCCATTTGGGTTCATTACTACAAAACTGTAGTTCATTACAATAGCTGTAGTAAAAAATTGTCTGGTTTAGTTTGAGTAATAAATGTTACAATTGAAATGAGAAAGATTTGCTCCATAATTAATAGCTTTCGCACGCGTGAATATCAAAACTTCCGAGCTTCCGTTCTTTTTACTTCCGTTTTTTATCTTTATTTTCTTTACAGAATATGTAACTTCGAAGTCTGTTTTAACCCTTCAAGGATTTGTCACACTGGGTGCGTTCTGCGGCCTGCGGTCAGGTCAAAGTGAACGCAGCCCGCATCATGTATGTAACAACGCTGTCGGTCGCCGCCCCGTCGGCCCAACATGCGTTCTTTGGTTGTGCTCGCACGGTCAGATCGCATTCTATACAAAATATATTGATACCGACAATGTTGTTCATACATGATGCGGGCTGCGTTCACTTTGACCTGACCGCAGGCCGCAGAACGCATCCAGTGTGACAAATCCTTTAGAGTTGGAATTTTCAAAAATCCTTTCTTAGTGGATATTTACTCTTTACAAAGAACACACCTTCCAAGTTTTATGTCTCTAGGAGCAATGGTTTGGGCTGTGTGTTATATATCAGCAGTCAGACAATCAGTCAGTCAGATATTTAGATGATATATGTATGGGGCTCTATACATACTACTATAATATATAATAGTTGGGTTGCGGAATGTTTATAATAGTTACCGTGGCATTGAAGGGCAATCGAAGGAACATGAGTGGGTTTTAGACAGTAAACGTATGACACGCCCTCCCGCCGCACCCAGGACGGGAGCAGTCATTTGATGATTTCCCACTCAAAAAAAAAAAAAAATTATGTTACCATATTTGTAAAATCAAGCATTGAGTGGCTTAATAAATTATTATGTCCTGTTAATGATCTTTTAACATCACATAATCGGCACGGCCCTCCACGATGGCTAGGACAGAAGCCGATGGAGAGAAACTGTTAAGAAGTTTTTTCAAAGGAGTCCCGATCCTCAGTAATGAGGAATCGACAGAGGAGGGAGGTTAATGATCTTTTAAAAACATTATTAAAATTTACAAAATGTTACAGTCTCTTAAAATAGACTAAGACATCTAAATGATTGTACAAATTGATATGAATGTTACAATTTGTTAACTTGAGATGTGGTGTGTCAATCATACTGATAACGTTGTTATCTTATCAATAACATAAACAGTTTCAAGTGGTGATTCTAAGATTATTTGGAAATGAAAATGTATTATGGAAATGTCGTTCATTTTCGACAAGATCGCGGGGTTCTGATGAATGTCTGCTTTGAGGAACTAGTTTCTGTTGCTGGCTCTCCCTTCCAGAAAGTCCGTGTCCTATGGTGTTGTGTTGCTCCAGATATGATAGATTTCTCTAAATAATATGTTCCTTTGTGTCTCTTGATCTAATTCTGTTCTGTCTCCAATGTCCAATGTCTGAAATGGATTTTTTTATTCATTAAGTTTTGTTCTTTTCTCAATATTTTTGTTGTTGGGTCCTAGATAGTTGGTTCTGTTCTCCAGGGCTCCTCGGCTTCTTAAACTAGACGGTTTTCTAGTGGTCGCCACAATTTATTCTGACTTGCATTTGCAATGATTGGGAATAGTTTGGTGTGGTTGTCCAGATTATTGCAATCATCATGACGTTTCTAAGATCTTCCGTTTGTTTAAGTTAGGAATATTTTCACAGATTGACGGATCTTGTCCGCAACGATTTAAATGCGTAGTGCGCTAAATGCGTAGCTTTAAGGTCATAGCTCATTACAGCCACCCGGTAGCTACTCCGCACCGACTCGCCTTATAACCGAGGCGATCAGGTGACGCTACGGAGTTGATATAGTGAGCGCATGCCCATACAAGTCCATAAAGAATACTAGCCGCAGGAGGCGAGTCGGTGCGGAGTGGCTGCCGGGTGGCTGTAATGAGCTGTGACCTTTAGGCCGAACACTGCACTTTTAAATTGGTTATTCACGCTATCCACAATTCATACTCCACAATGTAATCAATGCTAGAAATCTAAGCAGGTATTGCGTGCAAGTTCCCATAAATCAAATTATCGTTGGGTTTTACTAACTTTGGGGGGTTAGGGGAGAAAAGGGAGGCAGGTTCTTTAAACTTTGCATTCTCTTATATTTTGTACCTACCGTGACTCACTTTGAAGGCAAATAATGTTTCTTAACGCTTTTATAAAGTTTTGACATTTTAGTTTTTTACCCCGACGCAAAAAGAGGGGCGGGAGTTATTAGTTTTCCACTGTGTGTGTGTGTCTGCCAATGGCGCTATAGCTCTTTAACGGTTGATTTGGATGCAGTTTTTTATTGGAAAGTAGATTATCTAGCGATGGTTCTTGTCATGTTTCATCAAAATCAATCAATCCGTTAATAATTTGGGGACCGTGTTTTATTTACTTTTAATTTACACTTGTTTAACACATATTCTGTGTGTTGGTTAAATAAAGGGTTTGCAAGAAACAGTACTGTGTCAGATATACAGAGAGACGGCGCTCGTAGGCTTAGTAATTGGGTCACGTTGGCTAAGGACGGAACCCTTTAAATGATGGTGCGGCGAGCCAAATTGTAGCCTGGCGATGGCGAGCGAAAAATTGTAAGCGAAGTAGTCGCTATTGGCTACGGTTCTCTGTTTGTGTGGCACGGGTTTTTTTGTGTTAAAGGTTTCATAAAACGTTTACATGTAATTTAAATGGTCGTCGGTTGTGGTTAGCTATTTACCTAGGTATCTCCCACTTTGCGTGTACTCTTAATGTATATCTCTCAACAAATAATTAAATAAATATCTTGGGAGCACTCGCACGCGGTCATCTGATCCCAAATTAAGCAGAGCTTGTAACCAGACAACTGATACTATATAATTTATAATTATAAATACATACCTACATATTATAGATAAATTACACCCAGACGAATATTAATAATAATTCTGATCATATTTTACCCCGTGTGGGTTAAATAAAAAAATGCTTTTTATTTATTAAAAGTCTTTTATGCAAAAGCTTCTGTTCACGCAAGTTTCGAATGTGCTTTGATAACTTACCACAAAAAAGCTTGTCTGTTTATAATGTAGATGAACGTGTGAATGTCATGTCACTCTGAGTTTAACTAAATTATTGTCGTCATTGGCTGATGGCCGTTTAAGTTATATTAAAATAAATAGTCTCGGCAGCACCAAGCAATTTGAAGATTGTATAGAAATCGCCAACAATTGAGCAATTTCAGTTATAAAAGTACGTAAAAGTAGTTACAAGGGCGCAAAGTAATATTTTTACGGCGAGGGCGTTTTTTGAATCCAGAGCGAAGTGAGGGATTCTAGAGTAGAATCCCGAGCTTTGCGAGGGATTCTCGAGGGATTCGTCTTTATTTATAGAATCCTGAACGTAGCGAGGGATTCAAAGTACGTCGCCCGAGCCAAAAATATATTTTGCGCCCGAGTGATACACTCTACTTTTCATCACCCCCTATGAGAAAATAAAAGGCGCTTCATACTTTATTGTAAAATTATTACTATGGCTGCTATTATTATCATAGCTTTATAAAAACAGCTACATTAATAATTTGCTACAAAACAATCCGTGAAAATTTTTACGAGAACTCGGGCTGTAGTTTGCTCGTTTTATTTCTATTTAAGTTTTTTTTTATTCAGCATGGCGCACTTTGTGAATTTGGAGCGTCATTATTGCCCGCTGAAAGTTTATTATAAAAAACACCAACTTTGGGCGTACTTAAAGGGGAACAAAGTCGTCTTTTTCGTATAGGTGGGATGAAAAAATACTTTTTACCCGACTTCGCGACGCAAAAGGGGGTGTATTTATGACCTTATATTTGTTTGTCTTTTTGTGCCGCTCTTTTGGCCCAATGAGAACGTTTCCTACGTCAAATGATTTTTCTTAACTTTCTATGAGTCACTGAAGGGGGTGACTGTAATCTGAATTCAATGTGGCGTTCACCAGACAACTGAAAATCGACAAACTGTGTTAGGTTTGTCATCGATTAGATATTTTATAATCGTATCTACAAAAAATGAAAAGGTAATTCTACAAATTGATCCTTCAAACACACGTGACTCGAGACACAGTAGAAAGGCAATAGCCCGACAGCCGGCTGTCGCTTGGTCGTTGAAAGGGTAAATAATAAGGAAGGAAGGAATAATAAGGTTTTTGCTATGGTAAAATACACGCCTAATCCAGACTCCTAGTTATTGGACAATATTCAAACTTAGATTAGTTTGAATACGGTTTTAAAAGAGAAGACGACGTCACAGCCGTACTAAGGGTATTAAGTTATAGGCCATAGACAAGCGGCACTTGGCGCAGTCTATGGTTACGCAAGTGTCTAGACTAGAGGCTAGCCGGTGTCGAACTATTGAAGGCGCGTTTACACTGGAAAATGTCCAGACATTGTTAAACCGACGAACCGCCCCGGCTTCGCAAGGGCGTTGTTACAAATATTTGACACTAGCCGTCTTACCCATGTTATATTAGACTTTTGGTTACTGTTCAGCTCTCATAGGTCATAGCGTGAAGTTGTAAAGCTGTTGTTTTTTGCATGAAAGCGTAACTAACATCCATACATCCAGACATGCAAACTTTTACATTACAGGATTCTTGGCTTTTCTATGCTACTCTCAAATCTTTCTTATTAAATTGTGACTTACTGTGTCTATTAACGAGCGCTTAAAACTCTATTCAAGTTTTATAACGTACAGATAGACATGATCGGGGCAATGATTTTTAATATTTAACGTTTCTGGAGCTACAGCGAAACGATCTTATCGAGGCATCGTTTGAAAGATTAAATAAAATAGGTATGTTCTTAGGATTCTAGTGTATATCCCCGAGTCGGACGTAACGAAGTATATTGGGTAGCAGCACAGTTACAAATGTCTATGCATTATGTGACTAGCTGTCCCCCGCGGTTTGCCCACGTAGTTCCCGTTTCTCATGGAATTTTTGGGATAAAAACTGTCCTATATCCTTTCTTAATTCTTAGGCTATGGACTATCCCTGTACGAAGTTTCATTTAAATCAGATATGTAGTTTTGGCGTAAAAACGTGACGGACAGACTGACAGAGTTATTTTTGCATTTATAATATTGGTATGGAGATTATTGGATAATATGAGGCTTTATGATTATCAGCTTTGTGTCAGAATGGCATCGTATCAGCGAGGCTTCTGGTATTGTAGAAGTCATTATAGTGGCATTCAGCTTACAGTTGTTAATGAAGGCAAAAACGACAAGTGCTTCCTTTTAACATGCGGCCACATCATCTCTTTAGCCTTTTCCTAATTTAGTTGGAATCAGCTTAAAGCCTAACCGGATTTAGCTGGACCAGTGTTTTACGTGAAGCAACTGCCTATCAGACCTTAAAAACCCAGTTACTGGGTGACAAAATACCCCTTAGTTAGATAAGTTACGTTAATTTGCGACTGCGTATGCAGTAGGTATGCACCCAAAATACCAAATACACAAGACACAAGAATATGCCGAAGGTAGTCGCGGGTATTAATAGCTAAGTGTACATATATTTACGTTTTAACATTTTTCGCCTGTATTTAGTAGACATAGCATTTTGTGGGCGTATACGATTATGCGAATAAATCATGCAATCTGATAGTACACATTATTTCGTCTAGAGATTTGATCCGAGCGACCCAGACTCGACCCACGGATTATGATACTATGTTCTGAACTCAAAGAGCATCTCATTAGGAACATAATTATATACCTATGTTGCATCTTCTATTTATGTAAGTGTGATAATTCTTATCTACATCTTAATTAAATAACATTACTAAAAGCACTAATTTCATTAGGAAGCTGGAAGTAAACTAATCATTGATTCCATTCGACCTAAAACTTTTCCAAAACACTTTAACCACAGAAACCCGAATCATTTATTCACTTTGAAATCGATAGTCAATTGAGTTGGTAAATATGTGACGTCACTGTTTGCTATTGCCGTACAAAATCTATAAAGGAAACGCTTTTATTACTACACAATGGTATTTTTTTTGGGGAGTGGGAAATCATCAAATAACCTCTCCCGTCCTCCCGTCCCTTCAGACTTGTCTAAAACCCACTCATGTACCTTCGGTTGCCCTTTATGTTCCGGGGTCACGGTAACTATTATAAACATTCCGCAACCCCGGAAAGGTATCATAACTGCTTTTTTCCGTCTATTCTTTTATATTATGTGCTTTCTTTAAAGTATTAATATCCTATTCTACTTTCGTACGGCGGGGTATACATAAATACCTCATTTTATTTTAGTACGGCGGGTATAGGTCACGCCTGTTGTGTCTTTCAAGTTAACAACATGCACTGGTCAGTGAAACGTGCATTCTTTGTGAAGTTTTCTGTCGCTACCTGCTACGTAAGGGCCGGTTTCCATCAATGCTGAAATTAGATGTCTCGTGCTTATCCATATATTAAGTTTAACCTGTTGTGGTTTGCTGGAAGAAAACTCATTTATGGGTTGTGGTACACATTGTTTTTTTTTTATTATTTTGCAACTTTTTGTTCCTTTTTTTGTGTGTGCAATATTTTTTTTTTTTTTATTATGGGCTTGCTCTTGGTCCCAGTCTCCCAGACTAGCCCGAGGGCATAGACGGGGCCTACGATGGAGCGAGCTTACCCAATAGATGCCTATGCACTCGTTTTTTAAAAACTTCCGGGTTATATGAATTTGGAAACACAGACGCAGGGAACTCCATTCCTTCGCGGTGCGCATTATAAACGATTTTGAGAAGCACTGCGTGCGGATATGAGGAATATCAGCCAAGAAAGGGTGGTATCCTGCCGTACGTCTGGATGTCCGGTAGTAAAAAGGAGATGAGGAAATGAGCTGGTGTAGCTCATGTATGAGCACACTCACCGAAGTGCAATCTGTAAAATACCGCCAGGCAGGCAACTTTTCGCCGATGAAATAATATGAATATCCAATATGTGCTTAAGCTAAGTGCTGAGCTGTCAAAATGACGCAAGCAGATTCTCCTCTCATCTCCCCTTGGTGGAAAACGCGGCGGCTTAGTCACCACTTTTTTATACCATTATTTTTCGTTCTTGATTAATTTTGGTACCGAATTTGTGAGCGCTCGTGCTTTTTTACTGCTCGCCCGTTTTTCGACGATTAATTCCAAAAGTCACAAATTACGAAAGAATGACGGTTCGGTTTGTTTGATACTGATTCGTCAATAACTATCATGTAGCCTTCAGTCACTGTACTAACGGGTGATTTTTTAAGAGGTATACCGGCTGATATGTTGGAGAGAGTGTGCCGAAATTGGGCCATGCGAATGGGCCATCTAAACCGGAGCCGCGGCCAGCATTTGCATGAAATCATCTTCAAACATTAAATTATATTGATCGTTCTATCGATTCCAATAAAGATTTCATCAAATTTTTCAAATATTTTGTGTTTTTTTTTGAAAATCAAATCCTATACCTCTTAAAAAATCACCCGTTATAAAGACGATTAGTCGGGCGTATAATGAGCTCCTTAAACTTACATACCTCTCTAATTGTTACAAGGCACTAGCAAGACGTGTCCCGAAAGACTATAACTTTTCCAATGCCCACCATTCTAGCCATTCTATAAACATTTATAAGTTCTCGACCTCATTCGGCTACCAAACTCTTTCGAATTCATTCTTTATCCAGACTTTGATTCCCAAAAGGGCTGTAAATACGGGCGTACATAAAATTGCACTTCACTGGCCCTGGGCTCCTGGACACGTAGGGTGGGTAATTAGTGCTGGCTATTATGTAAAACAACATACATTCTATGTTTATATGAATTTTCACCTGTGTGGAATATTCACGATGTGTGTTTTTGTCTGTCGTTGTCAGGTTTGAATGAAGGGAGGAAGTCGATTAAGAGTTTTTTTACTGATAGATTGTTTCTGACTTCATACGAATGATGTCTTTATATTCGTATACCTTAATAAATTATAGCATGCGACCCTAGTCAAGCTTTCTTTAACTTTTGTTTTAATCGAACCCGTACTTTCAGCTTTATCTCAACTTATTATTTATTATTAAATGGAACGAAAAAAGAAAGAAAGCAACAACTTTATCTCTTGCGTTAGATTACAGTGTTTTTGAAAGTTATCTTTTAATTTCTAAGATATTTTTATGTCATGATGTTGAACCTTACTAAAAGCACAGAAAGGATTATCATCAGGAATCCTATATTTTCTCTAGTTCATAAACCACGCTGAATTAACTGCAGCCACTTCAATACCTTATTTAAATTACCGTAATAAAAGTCTCCAGCTGTACTGTTCCGCAGGATAACTTTAAATTATAAAACTTACTCAGTCACGAAATCGCGAAAGTCACCTTAGTGAACGAAGGTCACGGTAGCCCAACGACTAATGGCGATCGAAAGGTCGCGGGTTCAAAACGTAGATAAAGTAAAAAGAGTCAACTTATATAATAATCTTTTTGTTTTATAACTAAAAGGATTAGAAGGGTCATCTGCAAAGTGCTTTTGTTAGAAATGTTATAACGTCTTGAACTCTGCACTTAGGAGGAACGCTTTTGTCTTCAGTGTCCCTTATCTGGGGTTGCCATCCGTCCTCGTTTGAGACTGTCCTCTTTTAAGGATGTGCCCTCCGGCGGGACTCTTTGTGGAGATGTGGGCCGAGTGTTTGGGGACTCGTGCATTACGACCGGCTCGGTAGTGCCGCCATACTTGTTGCCAGGGATGTTACGGATATGAATATGTTGCGAATTATCCGTTAGCTTCGGTTACAAATATTAGATTTTTTAAAGTATTATTATTACAGTATGACAATGGATAATAAACAATGCGAAACGCGCGTGGCTAGTCTTATGACTATGACTTTGGCTTAGCGATCGATGTTTTGTCTGTCTCTATTGTGCGCTTGACATTTAACGGTAGTGTAACAGTGACAGATATAGCGCTTAGCCAAAGTACGTGCTAAGTAGCGTCTATTTATCTCGCTCTTTGTCTACATAAACAAAATTTTGTCATAACTTATATTATTTACACTCCGCCCCAATTAGTAATAATCCGTTTTTTAAATCAGATTGCGTTACGGTTACAGATTTTTTTTTTATTTCGGGTATCCGAAAGTTTCCTTTCGGAGTTCCATAACATCTCTATTTGTACGAGACGGCGAAAAGAAATGGGATTAACATCGTGATTGCTGTTTCAGCTGTGTTGTGTTGTTTACTCGCTGGGTTTGAGTTACGGCGGGAATGTACGCGATTTCTCTCGGGCCTTCGGTTATTGATTAGGTTTATGGAATGACGGACATTTTTGAGATGTTTGTTTTGTGGCTGCGATTTTGTTTGATGTTGGTTTCATATTTGTAAAGTATTGACGTATGATTTAGTTTTAGTTTCGTTTACGCTGGGAGTGTCCGCACTTAGCCTATTCGGCTATTCCTATATGACTTTTCGGCTATTCTAACCAACCCACACTATTCCAGAACAGTAGCAAACTTTTCAATTCGCTAAAGATTTCCAGGAGTGACCTAGGGTGTGAAGTATAGTGTTCAGATATGAAATGTTCAGCTTACAGAGTATGATGATTGGAGTTATTGATTTCTTCGATTGAATAATCCTTAGCTTCGAGTTTGATTTTATATTTGGTGCATTGTTTATGCAATACTTCACTCACATAATTGGAATTGAGTGTGAACCTTAAAATAAATATGGTAGACTGGCCTGTCAGTTTAGTATTCGATTTCCAGACAAATCTATCATAATCATGCTCATTACGTACTCACTACTGCCATCTGTTGTTCGTCGGGGTGTTGCTTATATCAGTTGTCTGGTTACCATAGCACGTCGTGAATGAGCCGTCCTGAACCCAAGATATTTATTATAATTTATTTAAATAAATTAAAAAAAGACAATATAAATAGAATCGTAAAAATATTTTGCTAAGTGAGTCTACTTTACCTCTAACATTCATCTTAAAAAATAAGATACAAAATCTTATCAGAAAAAATTAAAGCCTGTCACATAAAACATCATGCATTGCGGAGGATGTACAAGTATTAATTACTATATGACGATAGCGCCTTATCAGCTAAATGTGTGCGGCACAATGTAGTTCTGTCACCAGTTCACTGTTTCTTTAATTGTTATAAATGTAAATGAAATTTTGTGTGTTTAAGATTCGCTGTGAAGGTGTGTGTCTTTTTTTTTAATTTTTGGTGAGAGAGAAATCATCAAATGACTTCTTCATCGTGTCAGACTTTTACTAACTAAAACCCACTCATGTTCCTTCGGTTGCCCTTAATGTTCCCGGGCCACGGTAACTATTAGAACTATTCCGCAACCCCGTGTCTTATTGGGATTTCTGTGTTAGATATGCTGTGGTTTGTAGAGTGTCTATGTTGATTACGTGTCTCGAATCTGCCCCCTTTATGAATATGTAGTTTAATTAAATAGTTGGTGTACGTAGCGTATGATATATTTGTTTTGCTTATAAATATGAACAGCTGTTTATGTTGCATTTGGACTATTATATCTGTATTTATGATAGCCTGTTCGACTATTATTTATATTTGGTTGTTTTTTTTCCCATTTCCACGACCTGCACTGGCTGTTTGAATTGTCGCAATTGACTTTTACCTTGTTACTGAAGAGGTGCGGTAAGTTCGACCGAATGGCGCTTGGTCGTTGAAAAGTTAAAATAAGGATAACACTTTAAAAGGTTGAGAAATCATGCGTTAAAGTATTCTACATTATTTGAGATTCTATTCGCTTTCGTTTTTCAGACTTCCGTATTTATTAGAGTTCCGTACTTAGTATGTCAACGTAACAAATAGCCTTTTTTAAACTCATAAGTGAGAACACTTATTGTGACGGACAGCAGGAACCCTACCTTCCCTACCTTCTGAGCTTGGCCCGACACGCTCTTAACCGGTTTTTTTTCTTACATAAAGTTAGTGTCAAAATTGGTGTTGTGTTGTCCGCAGGCGGGACTGTTCGTGGCGCTGAAGCTGGTCGCGCTGGCGCAGGCCGGCAAGGACATCAACATGAGCAACATACACTCCGAGGCGCCGCCGCCCAAAGTCGTGAGTTATTCCTATTATTTTACACAATATAACTATGCTTACACACTTGAACATGTACATTTGCTGTACTGTGTTTTCATGAAATGATTTTTTGCAAACCAAGAATCAAGTAAATACAAAGTAAAGTCAGAGTATAGTATTTTAGATATTAAGATATGTATATGTTATTTTAGGAATCTACCAAGATTTTCTTCGGAGCTAATCTATGTAATGCACCCTAGGGCGAGCTGCCCAAGGTGGCGCCTCACGCGGCGCCGGCGCGGCCCGCGGCGCCGTCGCCCGCGCCTCACGCGCCGCACGCTTCGCCCGCGCCGCACGACTGGAGCATGAAGCCGGCCGAGCGCGACAAGTACAGCCAGCTCTTCGACTCGCTGCAGCCGAACAACGGACTCATTGGCGGGAACAAGGTGACTACACTAGCCTTTTTTATTTTATTTTTGATCCAGGGTGGAAAAGGTGGTCCATGTGGTCCTCTTGGTTGTCTTCCGTTCTGGGAGGGGGGAGTCCGACAGGCTTACTGACTAAAGACTATCCCGGTGTTACTTCTCTCACTGACGCTGAGAATTGCAAAAACGTATGCGATTTCCGCAATCCAGGCTGAAGGAACACTACCCTAACTATGTTTATAGCCTAGCCGCATGCTAAATATCTCTGTTTTAAAGAACTGCACAAATTTCTAGGTAAAACGATACCCTTGGTAAGAATAGTTGTAAGACTTTGGCTTCTGACTACCCATAGAGACTGCCAAAGATTTATGAATAACTACCGGAACCAATGGTTTTACGGCTACAATAACTGTAACATAATATTATGTTTAAAAGCGAAGACAAAGGCATAACATGTAAACTACTACTGTCATCTTACATCATGCAATCAGAGTTTGAAGCGACATGAGCATGTAAACAAAATCCCGTCAAGAACCTTCGGCCTAGCAGATGCATTAACTGTCGGGTCCTCTTCAATAAAGAACAGGGAACACTCCTCATACCTCTAAAGCGGACCACATTTAATAATGACTACTAGTCTTTATATGTCACCTTCCACGTCACATTGTAGTTATTGACCGTTGGTCGTGTGTGTTCCAGGTGAAAGGCATGCTGATGGAGTCGAAGCTGCCCATCGAGACGCTGGGCAAGATCTGGGACCTCGCCGACCAGGACAAGGACGGCATGCTTGATAGGCACGAGTTCATGGTGGTCAGTATTGAGAACCGCTGCTGTAGGCTCTCCCAGGATTAGTAAAAAAAAAAAAAACAAATTTAAACGCTTTAATTTAACTTAAGAGGCAGTTGGTTGTTTTTTTTTTACTAGTTTTTGCTAACAGTGACAATAAGCAATATTCGCCAAAAGAACGTTAACCCAAGTGTCATGTTTTTGGCAAGGGTTCAATATTACCGGGTGACTTGGTCAGTTCAGTTCCACTAGCGATAGCGTCGCTAGCAGTATGTGTGATAATTTGTGCTTTTATTATTTCTGAATACGTGGCATAATTGTTATTTTGAGTTTTTCAAACAATAACGTTATTTTGAGTGGCTTGTGATTTTAATACTTTGTTTCTTAGTTTTGTTGTTATAGGCAATGATATTATAAGTAAAAAGGTGTATATGGGTTATTTATACGACATTCTATTTTCAAAAATGGCATACTAACACATATATATAATTAGATATCAAACTAGAATGATATGATTCAAGTATTGCGAGTAAGAAAAAGAGATGAATATAATTTGTGACCATTATAATTTGGTTAAATAGCTACATTTCCACATGCTGACTGCCTTTAACCTATTTATATATTTTTATTTATAATATCATTGGTTACAATCATTTATTTTTCTTATTTTTTTTATGTAAATCAATAAATATATCTTTATCTTTATGTCACGGCCACAATAGGCTTACCTTCTGTATTTGAACGATGTCTACCAAAGTTCAATCCTCACCGTGTTTCCTCTATCCCAGGACATGCACCTAGTATACAAAGCGTTGAAGAAGCCAGCCATCTCATTGACTCCTTGCTATAACTGATCAATGAAATGGTTTGTCGACCAGGCCAGTTGAGTGAACCACAATTATATCACAGATTAAACAACAAAATGGCAATAATCGCATCGCGACAGCCGGCTGTTGTTTGTTCATCAAAGGTTAAACAATGTCTGCTAACGATCACTTGTATTATCTTCATTCATCCTTCCTTGTTTCCCCTACCAGGCCATGCACCTGGTGTACAAAGCGCTGGAGAAGCACGCGGTGCCGACGTCGCTGCCGCCCGAGCTGCGGGCTCCGGGCGGGCGGCCCGCGCGCCCCCCGTCCCGCCCGCCCTCGCGCCCGCCCTCGCGCCCCCCCTCGCGCCCGCCCAGCCCGCAGGCGCGCCCCCCGCGCCCCATGCCGCCGCCGCAGCCGCAGAGCAATGCGGCGCTGCTGGAGGGACTGCTGGACCTGTCTAGCGTGAGTAGCATTGGTTAATGATCATTATTGTTGTGTGTGTCATTGTGCAATAGTCCATTGATTTGGTTTTTTTGAGCTTGACGTCCCGTTTTAGACTTCTTTTTCCAAGATTGAGGCCGTGGGACAAGGGACTGAAAAATAAAATTGCGTTCTCTGATAAATGGAACCTGTAACATTCGTCGATTATATTTGGCTCGCCTACGTACCACCACACCAACGGTCTGACACCGACTGACCCCCTCTCTGCCGGTCGGCACTTGTGACGTATACGCTCGAGACAAACAACACTATACCATCGGTGGCCAAATTATTAGGGACAGTACTCATAGAACAATTTTTTTTTGTTCAAACACCTTTTTAAAGAAAATAAATAATTTCGTATAGGTTTTTCTGGTTTGGTTTTACTCCTAGTATCATTATTATTAATTTTGATATGTGATAGCACCATGAGATCGCCCCATTTTTGAAAAATGTTGTATAGCTTATAAGATGTAGCAATTTTGTTAACTTCAGTGGAAAATTACGTTTGTATCATTGATGGCAAAAAAAATTTTTGGTTTTAATTCTACAAGATGTTTCTGTTAAAACTAATCGAACCACAGATAACATTTGTGATTTTGTCCTTTTTTTCTTAAATTTAATGCAAAATATTGAGTTTTGGTAACGATATTACGTGATATGTTTAAAATTTTGCGTTTTAAAATGGGCAAAGCTTTAGACCCGTCTTCACGAAAGTTTATAAAAATAAAAACATTATTTCTGGATTTTACACATTCATGGATTTAACAGCTATTACAGGTATTTGAAAGTCTGTAGTAAACAGTATTAAAGTAAAATCCGATCAGAACAAACGTCTGAAAACAGAGAGTGTGAAAAAATGCGGCAGAAAACTGATCACCACTGTTCGGTTTGACCATAAAAACAGAGATATCTGCCTAAAACATGGTAAAAAGTGCATTACCTGCCTGACTACAATTTTAAACAAGGGAGTAGACTAAAATATAAAAGTATTCGATAGGACGGTTTGACGGTGGCAGGCCGAGAAGAAATAGATAAATTATCGGCCGAACAAATAAGCACGCCTCACCGAGAGCATGATGTAGAAACGACTGTAGTAGGCTAGGCATCGCCGTAATATGATTGTGGCAGACTGCAGTTGGTTAATAATATTACTGTTTATATTGCTATATGTATGAAAAGCGCTATTCAGTGATCATTCCATTATTTTTAGGTATGCTTCTCCGATGAATAATTGTTTCAAGTGTGGGTCGACAAGAGCACATTTGTTAGTCGCACACATCCTAGAGCTGTCCGAGAGCAGCTCCATTCAAATTGTCTTTTGGGGAAAATTAAACAACCAGGTAGCATCACGGTGTGATTTGTGATCTCTGCTAAAACATGGGATGCCTATATATCGTAGAAATTACCATAAGGCAAGATCTGTACAAGCGAGCACTAGAAACTCAATTATTGCCGCAAGTCAAAAAATGGTTCCCTAGTAGTCGAGGAGTACATTTTTATGACTATTTCTGTATCGTGTCTCAAGGCTAATAGTATGACAGCATTCCTGACTGAAAAAAATATAAATATTTTGCCCTGACCCGATAAATCACCAGATACGAACTCTACTGAGAACATGCAGGAACTCAACAATAGGGCTATCGCTAAGCATGTCATTGCCACCAAACACCAGCTCGTTGCAGCTCTTATAAATGAGTGAAATCATAACACAAGCCTTCAATAGCTGTTATATAATGTATAAAACGTAAACCATGCCTCATAAGACATGATATGACAGGAAAAGGAGGCATCACAAAATATTCAAATGTACACAAAATAATTCCCTACAACTTATTAATGCGATATATTTTTTTTTTTATAAATTAACAGTTTTATTTTGCCATCATATTTATTGTTTTTATTATCTTAATTAACAATGTTTTTAAATAAAAAATACCGCTTGGGTCTACACCCAATAATTTTCCTGAAAAAAAAAACAGTCCAACTCGATAATTCAGAAATCTAGGAACTGTCCCTAATAATTTGGCCAGCTACTGTACTTACATATACTACAGAACCCCAATTTTTTTTGGACTACTAACAACTGTAATAATCGCTAGACCACTGTACTAGCTTCTACATCTCTAAAAATGCTGTCATTAATCTGGGATATGATTCGAAAACTTATCATTTGTATTTAATATTATTTAGAAATATTAAGAACAAATTACATCCTTATAAGATCGGTTTACGGACGATAATACGTACGTGTTTATCGGTTTTTCCATGCTCTCTCGCTCGCACACTGGGCTCAGACCTACAGACACTTTTTCGTCCATGCAGCCGTCCTTTAAGGATTTGTCACACTGGATGCGTTCTGCGGCCTGCGGTCAGGTCAAAGTGAACGCAGCCCGCATCATGTATGAACATCGCTGTCGGTCGCCGCCCCGACGGCCCAACATGCGTTCTTTGGTTGTGCTCGCACGGTCAGATCGCATTCTAAACAAAATATATTGATACCGACAATGTTGTTCATACATGATGCGGGCTGCGTTTACTTTGACCTGACCGCAGGCCGCAGAACGCATCCAGTGTGACAAATCCTTTAAAGCGTTATCACGTCAAAAAGACTACAATATAACTGCAGTACAACTAATAACTATCTCCAACCTCCCCAGCCGCCGACACAAACAGCGCCTCCCATGCCAGCCATGTCGACCACTCCCCTGAACTCCTCGATGATGAGCAGCAGCTCGTGGGTGGTGTCGGACGCAGAGAAGGCAGTGTTCGACGCGCAGTTCGCGGCCGCAGACACGGACCGCGACGGGTTTGTCTCCGGGAACGAGATCAAGCATATGTTCCTGGACTCTGGCCTGCCGCAGGCTACCTTGGCGCATATATGGTGAGGAGTTTGTGTTATATGGCGGTTTTATGATGTTTGGATAGCAGTTAGTTAAGTATACAAGGGCGCAAAGTAATATTTTTACAGCGAGGGCGTTTTTTTCGACCTTACTACGTTCGGGATTCTATTTAAGAATCCCGAGCGTAACGAGAGTAAAACATGCAAAGACGCTCCAAATTCAAAAAGTGCGATCAAAAGTTACTTTTAGGCGCACTTTTTGAATTTGGAGCGTTATTATTGTCCGCTGAAAGTTTCTTATAGAAAACACCAACTTTGGGCGTACTTAGAGTGGAACAAAGTCGTCTTTTTCGAATAGGTGGGATGAAAAATTGTTTTTAAGGAGTTGACGGGCCTGTTGATCTGGTGGTTAATGACTCCGACTGCTGAGCCGGAGGTCGGAACAAAGTTAGTGTGATAGCATGATTGGTTCAGGGCGCTGTGCGACATGGAGGGCGTGGGCAAGTTGTCGCGCGGTCAGTTCGCGCTGGCCATGTGGTTGGTGGGGAGGGCGCTCAGAGGTCACGCGCCTCCCGCGCAGCTGGAACAGAATATGCTGCCGCCGCCGGAGAGGGACGTCGTGGTGAGTAGCAGCTTTATTTACTAGTCTTTAAGTGTATTATAAGTTGAAAACACAATTTTCCAGAGGCCCTAGTCTGCTATTACAATTGTGTCTCAATGTTCGATTTTTGACGTGTAACGTCAAACTTTTGACACATTTGTCATACAAAAACTGTCAAAGTTGTCAAATATCTGGCCGATGACTGGTCATTGCAACACGATTGTAATAAACGACTGACCCAGCAATGTATTGAGATCTCACATTAACCGGGGATATTTAAATAATCATTTATGAATTATTAAGTGTTTAATAATTTCTTAGAACTTTCGTGAACGAATAAACATAAAATAAGTTTTTTAATGGTTTTCATGCTTTGTTTTGACTCGTTTGACATGACAAGATCGAGGAGTACTGCGGGTTAGAGGAGGGATATATCGCATTTCCAAAATGTCAAATCGAAATAGATTCGATTTTAATAACAGTAATCAAAACGCAGTATCAGCCGCATTATGCAGTTTCAGAAAATAAATATTTTCTGAAACTGCATAATTTTAACTGGGTAATTATAAATAAGTTAATGGAAAATATTACTGAATATTATAAATAATGTTTGTTGTTTAATTAAATATCTTTTATGTTCCTTGGTTACTCAGCGTTCATTATCTAGTTATGGCAGAAAAAGGTTGTTTATCTACCTCAATACATAAATCGTCAGTTCTTTATCAAATACGTTTATCATTTTAACCATCGCTGAATGTGTTGCTAAGCGCAAATCTCTCAAGAATAGCGTTTTACGACTGAAGACTACAAGGAAGCGATTTTTGCATAATACGTGCAGGAAAGTCCGTTGTATAAGTTTTTTGATATAATTATCATCTTGTATATTTATTCAAGTATTTTCGTGTTAAATCGCTAGTCTAAAATACAATTATCAGTAAAATCGTCGTAGACACATTGTAACACCTTGACATCAGTTCATAGCAATGTCATTAGTTCGAAGTTTTTTGCACCTCTGTCGCAGGAGCTACAAGATTTTATTTTCAGGATAGTGCTTCTATCTAAAGTCCTTGAAGCTTTTCCAATTCAAATTACTAATATTCAGCTTTTCAGCTTTATGTCCTGCTAGGTACCATGTAAATACATGCATCTTTGTTGGTGGGTCAGTGGTCCATACTTTCATTTAGCCATCTTCTTTTTCTTTCTTGTGATGGTCATCACACTTATTCATAGCGCGCATAGTAATAAAAAATATAGAAAAAAAAAACCAATTCATTTCTTTATTAATAAAATAAAATTGTGTTTCAATACGTTTTGCAGATTCAAAAATGCACCTTTTATACATTTATAAAGTCGTTAACTCGTCAGAGGATAATTTAAAAAACTGAATTTTCATCTGTGACAAGAATTAAAAAAATCTGTGTTCGCGTTTAAAAGTTATGAATGCGGGTGTCATTACAGACATTTGACTTTGAGATAATAATTATGTTATTTTGGTCTTTGAACTGGAGCGCGGCTGTTGCAGATCTGGTGGATTGACATTTGACAGCTTTTTTTTTGCTAATAATTGATATGAAAACTTCAGCGGATTGTTTACCTAGGATGATGTCCTCCTTCTAAGCACGATATCGACATCTATCGCCAAACATGTGAACTACAACTGACAATCTTACATCGCAATATAAGAGTTTTCGGCGACATTAGCATATGCATATAAATTCTGACTAAAACCGTCGGGCAGTAGCTTTTACCAGACAATACCCGTCTTTTCGGGAGATCCTCCCTTTTAAACGGAGGATGAGGAACTTTACACTCTGTCCCTCATACCTCGAACTCCAGGGTACTATTATAATGAAACAAACATTTTATTCAAATATATTGTAATACATAACTGAGGAAAAATAACAAACTTAAACGAACTTAGCTTCACGTTACACCACTGTAGTGAAGTCTAGTACAAATGATAGAGCACTCTCTGTCGGTACTGAAGGCCGCGCTCGGCCGCCCGCAGCGCGCACGCGGCCAGCAGTAGCGCCGCGCCGAGCAACACGTGCGCGCCCCAGCGAGTCTGTGCGGAGTTGTATGGTACCAGCTTCACTGTGCCTGCTAGGTTGTGGCGCTGCCAGCAACTGGGGACAATAGGCTGGTGGTTTATGGGATTGTTAAGGGGCTTTGGGAATGGAAATTCAGTGATGGATTTGATTGTTGTGGATGAAGTTATTTTGTTGATTGATTGTAATTCCGAAGGGTTATTCTCGTATTAATAAACACTAAAAATTAACAAGTTTCACGGTGCCACCTTACGTTACCTCTTTACACGTTACGTTACATTGCGCTGGCGCGGTGCACGTCGCGCGGCACCGGCACGTGTCTCAGTGTGTAACAGTACCTGTACAAGTGTCCGTCACTGTACAGTAACACAGTGAACACGAGCTGGTCCCTCGCGTCGAGGAACACGCGCCCGTCGCTGGCGCGGTGCACGTCGCGCGGCACCGGCACGTGTCTCAGTGTGTAACAGTACCTGTACAAGTGTCCGTCACTGTACAGTAACACAGTGAACACGAGCTGGTCCCTCGCGTCGAGGAACACGCGCCCGTCGCTGGCGCGGTGCACGTCGCGCGGCACCGGCACGTGTCTCAGTGTGTAACAGTACCTGTACAAGTGTCCGTCACTGTACAGTAACACAGTGAACACGAGCTGGTCCCTCGCGTCGAGGAACACGCGCCCGTCGCTGGCGCGGTGCACGTCGCGCGGCACCGGCACGTGTCTCAGTGTGTAACAGTACCTGTACAAGTGTCCGTCACTGTACAGTAACACAGTGAACACGAGCTGGTCCCTCGCGTCGAGGAACACGCGCCCGTCGCTGGCGCGGTGCACGTCGCGCGGCACCGGCACGTGTCTCAGTGTGTAACAGTACCTGTACAAGTGTCCGTCACTGTACAGTAACACAGTGAACACGAGCTGGTCCCTCGCGTCGAGGAACACGCGCCCGTCGCTGGCGCGGTGCACGTCGCGCGGCACCGGCACGTGTCTCAGTGTGTAACAGTACCTGTACAAGTGTCCGTCACTGTACAGTAACACAGTGAACACGAGCTGGTCCCTCGCGTCGAGGAACACGCGCCCGTCGCTGGCGCGGTGCACGTCGCGCGGCACCGGCACGTGTCTCAGTGTGTAACAGTACCTGTACAAGTGTCCGTCACTGTACAGTAACACAGTGAACACGAGCTGGTCCCTCGCGTCGAGGAACACGCGCCCGTCGCTGGCGCGGTGCACGTCGCGCGGCACCGGCACGTGTCTCAGTGTGTAACAGTACCTGTACAAGTGTCCGTCACTGTACAGTAACACAGTGAACACGAGCTGGTCCCTCGCGTCGAGGAACACGCGCCCGTCGCTGGCGCGGTGCACGTCGCGCGGCACCGGCACGTGTCTCAGTGTGTAACAGTACCTGTACAAGTGTCCGTCACTGTACAGTAACACAGTGAACACGAGCTGGTCCCTCGCGTCGAGGAACACGCGCCCGTCGCTGGCGCGGTGCACGTCGCGCGGCACCGGCACGTGTCTCAGTGTGTAACAGTACCTGTACAAGTGTCCGTCACTGTACAGTAACACAGTGAACACGAGCTGGTCCCTCGCGTCGAGGAACACGCGCCCGTCGCTGGCGCGGTGCACGTCGCGCGGCACCGGCACGTGTCTCAGTGTGTAACAGTACCTGTACAAGTGTCCGTCACTGTACAGTAACACAGTGAACACGAGCTGGTCCCTCGCGTCGAGGAACACGCGCCCGTCGCTGGCGCGGTGCACGTCGCGCGGCACCGGCACGTGTCTCAGTGTGTAACAGTACCTGTACAAGTGTCCGTCACTGTACAGTAACACAGTGAACACGAGCTGGTCCCTCGCGTCGAGGAACACGCGCCCGTCGCTGGCGCGGTGCACGTCGCGCGGCACCGGCACGTGTCTCAGTGTGTAACAGTACCTGTACAAGTGTCCGTCACTGTACAGTAACACAGTGAACACGAGCTGGTCCCTCGCGTCGAGGAACACGCGCCCGTCGCTGGCGCGGTGCACGTCGCGCGGCACCGGCACGTGTCTCAGTGTGTAACAGTACCTGTACAAGTGTCCGTCACTGTACAGTAACACAGTGAACACGAGCTGGTCCCTCGCGTCGAGGAACACGCGCCCGTCGCTGGCGCGGTGCACGTCGCGCGGCACCGGCACGTGTCTCAGTGTGTAACAGTACCTGTACAAGTGTCCGTCACTGTACAGTAACACAGTGAACACGAGCTGGTCCCTCGCGTCGAGGAACACGCGCCCGTCGCTGGCGCGGTGCACGTCGCGCGGCACCGGCACGTGTCTCAGTGTGTAACAGTACCTGTACAAGTGTCCGTCACTGTACAGTAACACAGTGAACACGAGCTGGTCCCTCGCGTCGAGGAACACGCGCCCGTCGCTGGCGCGGTGCACGTCGCGCGGCACCGGCACGTGTCTCAGTGTGTAACAGTACCTGTACAAGTGTCCGTCACTGTACAGTAACACAGTGAACACGAGCTGGTCCCTCGCGTCGAGGAACACGCGCCCGTCGCTGGCGCGGTGCACGTCGCGCGGCACCGGCACGTGTCTCAGTGTGTAACAGTACCTGTACAAGTGTCCGTCACTGTACAGTAACACAGTGAACACGAGCTGGTCCCTCGCGTCGAGGAACACGCGCCCGTCGCTGGCGCGGTGCACGTCGCGCGGCACCGGCACGTGTCTCAGTGTGTAACAGTACCTGTACAAGTGTCCGTCACTGTACAGTAACACAGTGAACACGAGCTGGTCCCTCGCGTCGAGGAACACGCGCCCGTCGCTGGCGCGGTGCACGTCGCGCGGCACTAGCACGCCGCTGCCCACGCGCCACGCCACCGGCACGTCGCGCAGTGTAGTCCTGTGGAGAATTTTAAAATAAAACCGGTGTAGTACTCCGCCCTGAGCGAGATTGCTTCAACGATCTACATATTAACTGCCTGACTAGACAAGACTCAATTTTTCATATTATGTATGTAGATATGAAAAATTGGCTCTTGCCTAGTCAGGCGCCCCTTTTCTCCCCCACAACCACCCAAACCACGTTACTGCTTTAGGTTTAAATTAACCATTTACGGGCTTTCCAGTTATCAGGTCAAAAATTTAAGTTAAGCGAGTTGTTCGTTTCAAAAAAAATCTCGGAGAAATTTACGCTTTTAAAATAGCAATCTATTCCAAGATAGAACTGACTAAAATATGTTAAAAATCTCTATTAAGTTTGTAATAACAACTGCCTTACCCTGGACATCGAACCACGACCCGTTGCCCAAGGACCGCAAATATGGTGTCCCGGGCGGGGAGAGGCGGCTGACGAGGCAACGGCTTTGTGATCGGGTATATAAGTGTGCCGTTGTCGTCGACACTCCCCTGTTTTGAGTTATTTCCTTTATTCCTTTTTGCTCTCGTTTTCTCACATGGTACCTGAAACAGCATGAAGAATATATTAGTATTGATAGTAGTCGTAAAACTCTTTGTGAATACTCGTTTCGGCGGCAAAACAGCATTGCTGTGTTCTGTTGAAATGATGCCGAAACTCTAAAACGCGTGTCTCCTAGGAAAGAATAACTGTTAGTAGCGTACCTTACACAAACCGATCATGATCTCACTGGGCCTCTGTTGAATCATAACCAGGTCTTTCAGTACTTGCGGCAAGTATTGCGAGCGACACGGCACGCCGTCCGGGAATACTGTAATGATGTTATTAATTTTAAATATTACTTTAATGTGTTATTAATTTGAAATGATAGCTAACAATGCTATGACTGCTCAGTTACCGAGTGTATTTGGTAAAATGCACCTGTGAAGTATTCTGACCGGTGTAGTTGACCAGTGAAATTGAAAACTCGATTAATTTAATTTGTGACACCGTACGGTGTCTCTAAATACTCATAAAGGCTAATTACTGAAATTATGTAATGCATATTGGAGCGTTTAAAAATGATACACGAAAATAGATCGCAATCCTAAGGTAGGAGTAGACTTGTGTTATGGAAGACACAGATTTTCAGAAGTAATTTTGTATAATAAATTATTCTAGAATCACTATTTTAATTGGGTAAAACACCAGAAGCGAATTAAATAAGCTCCAACTGCAAGTGAAATAACCCACCAAAACTCTAATTAAAACTTCTATAATGAGCAAATGCTATCTTCCAGTATATATATGTGAATATTTTCGCATTTACTACAAGCTACAATAAATACAATGCGCGCTTCTAATGAGCCGTTAAATCGATTCGCTCATGTGACTTAACTAACAAGCGATGTAGCTGCAATTTAGTTACGAGCCGGTTCGTGAGTGCTGTGTTGTTCAAGTATTAAATATATATTTTTTATTTTTGAGGACACATTTGTAGAATGGTGAGTGTATACTGTTTAGTTTTATCGAAATAAACACATTGGGTACTTAATTGATGGCTTCATTTAGCTATTTGATTTACTATCAATCAATCAATCAACGGTTGATATCAATCTCCCGGCTATTATCACTGACCCGACGGATTTAGTCATGTCCAAATCTAGAAATCCTGACGTAACGTTGTACAATTAAAGGCTGTTCCAATTTTCCCCAATTTAAAAATGGCAATTTTTCTCTTCATAGTAATCTGCCTGGGATTTGATAACGAATAATTAAAAATTAATTAGCCAGCCGTTTTAGTTTCGCGCCTAGCAACACTATTTGCAAAAGAATGATATCGTTGGACCGATAGTTCCAGCTTTAGCGTTTTTAAAAGACAAAAACACTTCTTTCAGTAAAGATTTTTTTTTGGGAGTGGCAAATCATCAAATGACTGCTCCCGTGCGGCGGGTGTCAGACTTTTACTGACTAAAACCCACTCATGTTCCTTCGGTTGCCCTTTATGTTCCAGGGTCACAGTAACTATTATAAACATTCCGCAACCCCGGCAGGCTACTTTCAGGAAAGATTAGGATATAGATTTGTCCTTCTGATTCAGTTTTCCACAGGAAAGCATTCGTCAAAACAACTGTAATATAAATAGTAACTTACATTGAAACAGTTCGATGATCTTATTATCCAATTCAAACAATTTGTTACGTTTTATTGTAGCCACAGGGTCGGTCGCGAAGCGTGACATCTAAGGAAAAATTTAAATTAACGATAAAAATATTTTCATTCCATTGAGTCGACGGAGATCATATATTCATTTTGGATCAGTCAGGACCAAGGGGCCCCTTCGATCCACTGCACCTCCGTACCTAGCTACATCTCTGGTTCAAACAGGTTTGGGGCCCTGTAAATGCAGGTTTTTGATACTAATAGTGTTATTCTGTTCAGACCATTATAAATATTGCTTGTGTTCTTAGCAACCGAAACACGTACTAAGCCCTTGTTCTTGTTACACAGCAACTGAGTTGTGGAGGTCTGATAGGCAGTCGCTCACGTAAAACTCTTGTATCCAACCGAATCCGGCTAGGTTGAAAGCCGACCCCTGAGTAGTTGGGAAAGGCCTAGGGAGATGATTATAGTTTGGAAAAAGCTAGGAGGATGATGATGATCAACTAGTAATTAGGGATATCTAATTAGGAAACCAGGTTACACAACTCGAGTTGCGCCAACCGCCATACATATTGTTTATTGCGCGGCTTTGCGCAACCAACCAATAGTGGAATATGGCCCTTATTTACTGCTTGATACAAGTACTCCAAATAAAATAATAATATGTATTCCTAAGTAGTTCAGTAGCACGCTAACATTATAATCCAGTTTTAGCTTTATCTTTATTAGTGAATGGGTACTGTTTTAAATAATGAGCGACTGAATTTTGCACGTGCTATATTGAATAGTTGATTACTATTTAATGGCTCATGAAGTATTTTAGTGTAGATAGTTCTTACAGGGTCGTGATCCTAGAAAATCATAAAAAAACGTATCACACTATGAATGCTATGGTTTTAAATTGCTAAAGTTATATTTTTTTAAACGAAGCTAATTAAATTCAAACCCAATTAGTGTTCCCCGAGAAACGGGCGTGTCTTGATAAAAAAAATCAAGTAATATTCGCTACATTTACTTTTCCCTCTCGTAATAAGCCCATATAGCATATTTGAGCCGTGTAAAAAAAAAAAACAATTCGATAACATAACCACTGCAAGACTATCACCATGGATTTTTCTACACTACACCATACCATACGGGCTAAAACCAATCCATGTTCTGTCTAATGCCCTTTAGCGCGATCTAGGGCCGTGGAGACTCTTTTGAACGAATTTCTTAACGTTTAATCCTGGTAAACTGGTAACTCTTTGGCGACTGCGTAAAACTTTTGGTGTTACTTCAGATTGGGTTAGGTTATAATGGTGTTTGCGAAAATTTACCTCACTATTTGGCGCCACTGTGACATGAGGTCTTATGATATAGACGTTTGTCCCTTTCTGTCAAAAATATAGCACGCCAATATATTTTTTTATGGTTTTTTATCTTCACGCTTCAGTGCTACCACCTAGCGGTCATCATTTCAGAACACCTTCATAGTATACATACTAGATCTTCGGTAAGCTTGACGTAGCAGACCCCGTGTCGATGCCGCCTGCCCACCTTATCACACGCGCTGCACTCGCTCCATTGAGACCACTGCGTGAATATTATCACGCCTTCGTACGTCTCGGGGGCGACGGCGTGCGGGCCTCGGGATTCCGCTGGCTTTACCTAATGGGATAGGATGATATACTTTTCTTTGGTCTGGTTTGGCAAATTAGAGTACTATAAAATAATCGTGAAGCCTTCTGTCGCTCTAAGTATTTTCGTAATTGGATCTGCAGGCCGAGATAAAATTAATTTGTTCGTTTTCCACACATGCAAAATGAACGCGCGTGTAATGTTTTTGCCACACATTTTTGTGTTTAACGCTTTGCTTAAAAGATTAGGCGCAAAACATACATCTTTATCTCTTTATAATTAGGCGACTTCAAAAAGCGAAGGTTCTCAATTCAACGCGAATAAAAAAAAATGCTGATGCATCGATTGTTAGCACCGATTTTTTGCAATGGATTTTCTATCATGTCAATAAATTCCGTGTATCAACACTTGTAGATATATCACGTTATGCTTATGCCTCCCTTAAGCCAGAAACAACAAAAATAAACTAACAACAGTATAGGGCTCCGAGTCCACGACCTCTATGAAGGTGAGGCCTCCGCTGCTGTCCCCAAAGGTACACTGGTAGACGCCTTCATCATCAGGCTGCGCGTTGTATATCGTGATGATGCCGTGCTTTTCTATCGTCGCGCGGCCGTACTCGCGAACTGCTTCGGATTTTTCCATGGCTGTGGACTGGAGCGTGTGTTGTTATAGTTATAGATGTAAAATAACTTGTTGTAAATAAAATAATGTTGTGTAATAGTATAAAGATATAATGTAGGTATAAAGTTTTATTGTTTTAGTAAATAACTTAGTTGTATTGTGTAGTTTCGTTAGCGAGATAATAGGTAAATAGATAGATAGATAATAGTTGCTAGATTTAAAATTATTCCATATAACAAGATGGTACTGCCCCTTTGTAACACACAAGTAATGTCTACTACAATGAACAAAAATAATATGATAATAATATGACATGAAGTAAGCTGGCCCCGCACATGAAAAAATTGACACAAGGAAATCACGTAAATATACACTAAATTCAGGAATAACACTGTGTGTATCGAAAACGCTAGATCTCCTTGTCAGCAGACAATTCTCGCCCAAAAACCCTAACTAAGTCCCCCTCAGAGCGGATGCAATAGGTGGGTTTGCCTTCACCCTGCTTAGCCAGAATGCGACCAAATTTGGTCCAAGTGTATTTCCATCCCAGCCGAGCCCCAGCTTCACGCACACGATGGAATAGGTGCCTGTTAGATTTGGTCAACCGCTCGTTGAGAAAGAAGCGGCGCGATGGCCCCGGCATGCCCAGGTCCGCAGTGGCGGCCCCGCGGCGCACACGCGCCGCCCGCAGCAGCTCGTCGCGCAGGCCGCGGCGCGACAGGCGCACCACAATGCGCCGCGCCCGCGCAGGCGCCCCCGAGGGGCTGGCCGCGCCCGGCGACGCCACACCCGCCACGGCAGCCTGCACCTCCGCGCGTACACCCACTCGCTGCGCAAACACCACGTCCCGCTCGTCCAGGGTCAACCCCAACTTCGCAGCCACCAACCCCACCGTGTGCATTACGTTTTCCCCTGGTGTCTCAGGTATGTTGGCTATCTCCATGTCCGAACTGAGCAGCTCCTGGTCGCGGTCGTTCAGTTCGAGCCGCAGCTGAGCCACAATCTGCTCCAGATCGCCTACCCTGGTGTCGGGTACGACTGCCTCCTGCCTCTTCTCCAGGCTCTCGATCCTGGCCTCCAGTCCATCC
This sequence comes from Athetis lepigone, assembly GCA_033675125.1. NCBI lineage: Eukaryota > Metazoa > Arthropoda > Insecta > Lepidoptera > Noctuidae > Athetis > Athetis lepigone. Next base: position 19,603,307 of record CM066230.1, on the reverse strand, counting down.
ACTCGCAGAGTACAGGTCCCCATTGAAACGTGGACATCTGCCATCTCGCGCCGGAACTCCCGCAACTCGTCCCTGACCTCTCTCAACTCCGACCTGAAGAGACGTATCTCCTCGCAGAGAGTGAGCGGCTTATCCGCCTCTGGTCCCTCGCTGCTTCCACGGTCCAACAGCGCCGCAGTCTCAGCAGCTGACTCCGCTGACTCGGCTTGAGCTTGAGACTCCAATACAGGAGACTTAGGTTCGGCCTCCTGAGTTCCCGCTGACCCTGACGAAGCCACAGCCGACGGTCCACTGCAGGGATCTTTCACCGGCGTGGCGCTATTGTCTCCTCTAGGCAGCTTCTTTTTACAGTCCGGGTACAACCAATCACTGCTAATTCGTGTGGCAGCCGGTAGCAGCAGACATCCCATGTGATATCTGTTATGACAGGCGTAGTTACTACATGTAGCGCCACCTGTCGTCGCCAAGAATTTGCCACACGCTGCACACCGAGCCATCGCTTCAACCAGTTTATGTGCTGCAAACTAGATGGCGCAAAATTGGTACCTCGCGGGAACCAACAGATGGCGCTAGGCACGTACCCAATCTATATAGATCACTACTAGGTATTTCCTATTTGGCCTGGCAACACAGTAGGTCTATGGTCACAATTTAAGGAGGTATCACTCACAAAAGTTTTTTAGCCAATGACCGCAATTAAAAATGTTAAAGTTTAATGTTTAACTTTTAATAGGGAGAATCACTGAATTCAGCAGGTAAAAACGTTCACAAACAATCACACACGTAAAACACAATGTTGGCAATAATGGACAATAAACTTTATATTAGATCAGTTCGTATTTTTAATTAACAAATCCGAAATCAACGAACATAGGCAAACAGCTGACCAATACGTAGGTCGTCCGTGACGTCACTCCTAGTTTACATAATAGGTATAACAGTATAGGCAAACTTGGCATGTACCTTAGAGAACAGCCACGTCGGCTGCTGCACGGTGGCGGGCTCCAGACACAGGCGACACGGCAGCCGCGCGGTGGCTCCGCGGAACACCATCACGATGACACCGTGGGCCACGCGGGACGGAGTCACCGCCGCCAGCCGTTGTTCAGAGCACGAGTAGTAGTCGCGCCATGCCCGGGAGAGTGATGACAGCTTGCGTTTGTCGCCTCCTAAAGAAAGCAGCTTTCGAAATCAAATGTATATTTCCAATGTCGAAGTGTGACTTACTATTAACCTTTGGACGACCAAGCGACAGCCGGCTGTCGCGCTGCTAATATCTTTCTATTGTGTCTCGAATCACGTGTGTTCGAAGGATTAAACAGGTTCTTGGTCACCCTCGGACTTTAACCAGGTCCAGAGGGTTACCTGTCCTGATAGTAACAGTCCAACTGGATTGTTTTTACAGGTTCTCGGACACTTCCAGGCTTTACCTAAGACGTGTTTGTGTGTGTAGGTTGGATTGGCAGCCGCGCCATGTTAAACACTGGACATCCAGACCAACTGCATTCAGCTGAATGCAGTTGGTCTGGATGTCGACTGTAACATAGTTTGGAAGAAGGCTAGAGAAATGATGATGAGAGTCATTCCCAGACTTTATCTAATGCGAACACCATTAGCTCTACGTGAGAATGTTTCTAAACCAACTTACTTGGATACATAAGCTTCTCTAGATTAAAATCTTTTCCATAACCTCTTCGACCGTCTTCATACAGTTCTCTACTTCTATTATTAATCTCACTTACTCTCTTGTGAATAGAATAGTTCAACTCGCATTTTGTACAATTTATAAATATTAAAACTAAAATAACCAAACATTTCTTTTCAACCATTTTTAGAAAACGTTGTTCTTGACATATTGTACATGATTTTGTTTATATCATTCGAATTTCATTCTAGAATAAAATTATAAATTGTATTTGTATTTAATTCAAAATTCAATTCTGATATACTTCTAGAGTGAACATTGATCTTGCAAGTGTTTTATATTAGCTTATGTAGGTTTTATTAGACTGCAATGTAAGTGCAAAAGTATGTGTATGCCCATCTAAATGGACATCTACTTTTCATGAACACATAATTTTGTACTTAGGATTGAAATGAAATGAATTATTCTTATTCAAAATAATTACTGATTGGTGTACTACCAAAATCTCACTCATATCACATAAAAAAATTGTACCAATATATTATTTATATTTTTTGGGGAGTGGAAAATCATCAAATGACTTCTCCCGCCATGCGGCGGGAGGGCGTGTCAGACTTTTGTTGACTAAAACCCACTCATGTTCCTTCGGTTACCCTTTATGTTCCGGGGTCACCGTAACTATTATAAACATTCCGCAACCATTGTACCAATTATCGTGAACTCTGACCGTCAGAAGGAGCTATACCTGTCATAATTCATAACACGGGATAAGCGTATCCTCTGTTGAAAAGAGAGGATCCTCCGACCAGGCGGGTGTTATTTATGGTGGGCTACTGCCCAACGGTTCTAGTCGGGGTTTTCGTAAATGTGTTAATGTCGCCGATAACTCTTATATCGCGATGCAGAATTGTCAGTTGTAGTTCACATGTTCGGCGATAGATGTAGGATACGTGGTCGTGTCTAGCCGACGGTGGCGTAGTACACACGTTTTCAATGTTGCAGTTCTCAGTACCAATTAGTTTTTAATTTGTCGTTTTAGAAGCCAGAACCAGCCCTGTCCCTCGGGCCGCAGCCGACGCCGGAGATGGAGGCGATAGCGCGCGAGGTGGACGCGCTGGCCCGCGAGCGCCTCGCGCTGGAGGCCGAGCTCGCCGCAAAGCAGCGCGACCTCACCGTCAAGACGGGCGAGGCGGACAGCTTGCAGGTAATGTTCAGATGAGGCGAAATACAACAGACAATCAGCCGTTTTGAGAAGAAAATGTATATATAGGGTGACTTGTAGTATACGATACTTAAACGCGTGATTACCAACAACTTTTACTATGGGAACAAACGTGAAATCGCGAAAAAAAAATTAGGCGTTCAGTAAATTTATGTTCGCCTAATGTACTGAACAGCTGATACTTTTTTCGTCATTTCGGCCTTGCTCCCATAATAAAAATTGTTTGTTATCATGACCACAATCACATATTTAAGTATCGTACATTAATTACCAGCCACCCTATTTAATACGGCCTCCATGACAGGGACCGCTGCGGTGCGCGAAACGCAGGCATCTGCTTAACGCAGTGTCAGCCCTTACAAATATTTTTGAGTCACTCTATCTATTGCTGAAAACAGAATTAAAATCCGCTGAGTAGTTTAAAAGATCGAAACGAACAGATGGCGGAAGCGACTTTATTTAATACATGTCATGTAAAGATTAATTACCACCGGCATCGTTGCATTTTTGTTACTATTTCTGAAACTGTGAAGAACATTGACTTGTCCGAAAAGCATTTCTGCCACAAACCAGCGTTGCTGTGGTGGACAGTCAATAACATCTTTACTATTAATTATTTGTATTGTTTTCAGAGCGAGCTGGACACATTAACGGCGACACTAAAACAGTTAGAAAACCAAAAAGGTGAAGCACAAAAGAGGTTAAATGATCTCAAGACACAGGTAACTCGTGAATTTCATCCATTTATAAGTTATATAAGTTACAGTTCTAGATAGCAAGTCTTTTTTATATTATAACAATACTGCCAGCTTCTTACTGCCCTATTGCAAGTTCAAAGCCTCTACTCATACAGAGAAGGCACGGGCATTGACATCCAGCAGGTTTGCTTAGTCGGATTGATGTTCAAATTGAATTGGTTAAGACATTGTTATTTAACTAGTAATTGTGTAAATAACCTGGAGAAATGTATCGTCAACTGAGTTGTGCGTAATTTTTAATGAATAAAATAGTCCATATTGATAGTAGTGAGATAAGTTTGTTATAACTCCTGAGACGGGTAAGAAGCTTGAGCCAGGAGACTAAGGCAAGGGAGGGATTCGACCGCGTAACAATCAAATGCTCATGCGTCTATCTTTCAACGAAACCAGTGGTGACGACTGGAAATATCTTAAGTCATTTGTTTCGCATAGGGATGACGACAACATAAAAAATGGCATTCTGTTTAGTCCGTCCGTTAGATCGTCCAAAGAAACTTACGTTTTTGCTTGATCAAATAGATACAGAGCGTTAAAGTTTTGAATGGGGGCTAATGACTTTACTGTTCAGTGAAAAATATACCTAGGCGTGACGTCACGTGAAACTTCAACGCACTATCGTCATGATTTTTCGTTTACGAGAAAAACGAAAAAAAAAAATACTTGTCCAAAATTTTTTGGCAATCTAGTTGACGGACTATTTTTTTGTCGCCTCTTTGTAAATCTTTGCCATGGTATGTTTGCAGGTAGAGAAGCTCCGCTCTCAGGTGTCGGCACAAGAGGCGGCGGCGGCCGAGACCGAGGCCGAAGTGAGCGCGCGACGAGCCGCCGCCACCACTCTGCGCGAGCGAGAGAGACAGCTACAGGACGACGTCGCGCGCGCCGAGCAAGACGCCGAGGCCGTCACCGCGCAGCTGCGGCGCACTGTGCTCGCTGTCAGCCAGGTACGAGCGCGTGTGTGACGTGTGCGAGAGAGACAGCTACAGGACGTCACGCGGCGCACTGTGCTCGCTGTCAGCCAGGTACGAGCGCGTGTGTGACGTGTGCGAGAGAGACAGCTACAGGACGTCACGCGGCGCACTGTGCTCGCTGTCAGCCAGGTACGAGCGCGTGTGTGACGTGTGCGAGAGAGACAGCTACAGGACGTCACGCGGCGCACTGTGCTCGCTGTCAGCCAGGTACGAGCGCGTGTGTGACGTGTGCGAGAGAGACAGCTACAGGACGTCACGCGGCGCACTGTGCTCGCTGTCAGCCAGGTACGAGCGCGTGTGTGACGTGTGCGAGAGAGACAGCTACAGGACGTCACGCGGCGCACTGTGCTCGCTGTCAGCCAGGTACGAGCGCGTGTGTGACGTGTGCGAGAGAGACAGCTACAGGACGTCACGCGGCGCACTGTGCTCGCTGTCAGCCAGGTACGAGCGCGTGTGTGACGTGTGCGAGAGAGACAGCTACAGGACGTCACGCGGCGCACTGTGCTCGCTGTCAGCCAGGTACGAGCGCGTGTGTGACGTGTGCGAGAGAGACAGCTACAGGACGTCACGCGGCGCACTGTGCTCGCTGTCAGCCAGGTACGAGCGCGTGTGTGACGTGTGCGAGAGAGACAGCTACAGGACGTCACGCGGCGCACTGTGCTCGCTGTCAGCCAGGTACGAGCGCGTGTGTGACGTGTGCGAGAGAGACAGCTACAGGACGTCACGCGGCGCACTGTGCTCGCTGTCAGCCAGGTACGAGCGCGTGTGTGACGTGTGCGAGAGAGACAGCTACAGGACGTCACGCGGCGCACTGTGCTCGCTGTCAGCCAGGTACGAGCGCGTGTGTGACGTGTGCGAGAGAGACAGCTACAGGACGTCACGCGGCGCACTGTGCTCGCTGTCAGCCAGGTACGAGCGCGTGTGTGACGTGTGCGAGAGAGACAGCTACAGGACGTCACGCGGCGCACTGTGCTCGCTGTCAGCCAGGTACGAGCGCGTGTGTGACGTGTGCGAGAGAGACAGCTACAGGACGTCACGCGGCGCACTGTGCTCGCTGTCAGCCAGGTACGAGCGCGTGTGTGACGTGTGCGAGAGAGACAGCTACAGGACGTCACGCGGCGCACTGTGCTCGCTGTCAGCCAGGTACGAGCGCGTGTGTGACGTGTGCGAGAGAGACAGCTACAGGACGTCACGCGGCGCACTGTGCTCGCTGTCAGCCAGGTACGAGCGCGTGTGTGACGTGTGCGAGAGAGACAGCTACAGGACGTCACGCGGCGCACTGTGCTCGCTGTCAGCCAGGTACGAGCGCGTGTGTGACGTGTGCGAGAGAGACAGCTACAGGACGTCACGCGGCGCACTGTGCTCGCTGTCAGCCAGGTACGAGCGCGTGTGTGACGTGTGCGAGAGAGACAGCTACAGGACGTCACGCGGCGCACTGTGCTCGCTGTCAGCCAGGTACGAGCGCGTGTGTGACGTGTGCGAGAGAGACAGCTACAGGACGTCACGCGGCGCACTGTGCTCGCTGTCAGCCAGGTACGAGCGCGTGTGTGACGTGTGCGAGAGAGACAGCTACAGGACGTCACGCGGCGCACTGTGCTCGCTGTCAGCCAGGTACGAGCGCGTGTGTGACGTGTGCGACAGAGACAGCTACAGGACGTCACGCGGCGCACTGTGCTCGCTGTCAGCCAGGTACGAGCGCGTGTGTGACGTGTGCGAGAGAGACAGCTACAGGACGTCACGCGGCGCACTGTGCTCGCTGTCAGCCAGGTACGAGCGCGTGTGTGACGTGTGCGAGAGAGACAGCTACAGGACGTCACGCGGCGCACTGTGCTCGCTGTCAGCCAGGTACGAGCGCGTGTGTGACGTGTGCGAGAGAGACAGCTACAGGACGTCACGCGGCGCACTGTGCTCGCTGTCAGCCAGGTACGAGCGCGTGTGTGACGTGTGCGAGAGAGACAGCTACAGGACGTCACGCGGCGCACTGTGCTCGCTGTCAGCCAGGTACGAGCGCGTGTGTGACGTGTGCGAGAGAGACAGCTACAGGACGTCACGCGGCGCACTGTGCTCGCTGTCAGCCAGGTACGAGCGCGTGTGTGACGTGTGCGAGAGAGACAGCTACAGGACGTCACGCGGCGCACTGTGCTCGCTGTCAGCCAGGTACGAGCGCGTGTGTGACGTGTGCGAGAGAGACAGCTACAGGACGTCACGCGGCGCACTGTGCTCGCTGTCAGCCAGGTACGAGCGCGTGTGTGACGTGTGCGAGAGAGACAGCTACAGGACGTCACGCGGCGCACTGTGCTCGCTGTCAGCCAGGTACGAGCGCGTGTGTGACGTGTGCGAGAGAGACAGCTACAGGACGTCACGCGGCGCACTGTGCTCGCTGTCAGCCAGGTACGAGCGCGTGTGTGACGTGTGCGAGAGAGACAGCTACAGGACGTCACGCGGCGCACTGTGCTCGCTGTCAGCCAGGTACGAGCGCGTGTGTGACGTGTGCGAGAGAGACAGCTACAGGACGTCACGCGGCGCACTGTGCTCGCTGTCAGCCAGGTACGAGCGCGTGTGTGACGTGTGCGAGAGAGACAGCTACAGGACGTCACGCGGCGCACTGTGCTCGCTGTCAGCCAGGTACGAGCGCGTGTGTGACGTGTGCGAGAGAGACAGCTACAGGACGTCACGCGGCGCACTGTGCTCGCTGTCAGCCAGGTACGAGCGCGTGTGTGACGTGTGCGAGAGAGACAGCTACAGGACGTCACGCGGCGCACTGTGCTCGCTGTCAGCCAGGTACGAGCGCGTGTGTGACGTGTGCGAGAGAGACAGCTACAGGACGTCACGCGGCGCACTGTGCTCGCTGTCAGCCAGGTACGAGCGCGTGTGTGACGTGTGCGAGAGAGACAGCTACAGGACGTCACGCGGCGCACTGTGCTCGCTGTCAGCCAGGTACGAGCGCGTGTGTGACGTGTGCGAGAGAGACAGCTACAGGACGTCACGCGGCGCACTGTGCTCGCTGTCAGCCAGGTACGAGCGCGTGTGTGACGTGTGCGAGAGAGACAGCTACTAGACTTCAAGCGGCGCACTGTGCTCGCTGTCAGCCAGGTACGAGCGCGTGTGTGACGTGTGCGAGAGAGACAGCTACAGGACGTCACGCGGCGCACTGTGCTCGCTGTCAGCCAGGTACGAGCGCGTGTGTGACGTGTGCGAGAGAGACAGCTACAGGACGTCACGCGGCGCACTGTGCTCGCTGTCAGCCAGGTACGAGCGCGTGTGTGACGTGTGCGAGAGAGACAGCTACAGGACGTCACGCGGCGCACTGTGCTCGCTGTCAGCCAGGTACGAGCGCGTGTGTGACGTGTGCGAGAGAGACAGCTACAGGACGTCACGCGGCGCACTGTGCTCGCTGTCAGCCAGGTACGAGCGCGTGTGTGACGTGTGCGAGAGAGACAGCTACAGGACGTCACGCGGCGCACTGTGCTCGCTGTCAGCCAGGTACGAGCGCGTGTGTGACGTGTGCGAGAGAGACAGCTACAGGACGTCACGCGGCGCACTGTGCTCGCTGTCAGCCAGGTACGAGCGCGTGTGTGACGTGTGCGAGAGAGACAGCTACAGGACGTCACGCGGCGCACTGTGCTCGCTGTCAGCCAGGTACGAGCGCGTGTGTGACGTGTGCGAGAGAGACAGCTACAGGACGTCACGCGGCGCACTGTGCTCGCTGTCAGCCAGGTACGAGCGCGTGTGTGACGTGTGCGAGAGAGACAGCTACAGGACGTCACGCGGCGCACTGTGCTCGCTGTCAGCCAGGTACGAGCGCGTGTGTGACGTGTGCGAGAGAGACAGCTACAGGACGTCACGCGGCGCACTGTGCTCGCTGTCAGCCAGGTACGAGCGCGTGTGTGACGTGTGCGAGAGAGACAGCTACAGGACGTCACGCGGCGCACTGTGCTCGCTGTCAGCCAGGTACGAGCGCGTGTGTGACGTGTGCGAGAGAGACAGCTACAGGACGTCACGCGGCGCACTGTGCTCGCTGTCAGCCAGGTACGAGCGCGTGTGTGACGTGTGCGAGAGAGACAGCTACAGGACGTCACGCGGCGCACTGTGCTCGCTGTCAGCCAGGTACGAGCGCGTGTGTGACGTGTGCGAGAGAGACAGCTACAGGACGTCACGCGGCGCACTGTGCTCGCTGTCAGCCAGGTACGAGCGCGTGTGTGACGTGTGCGACAGAGACAGCTACAGGACGTCACGCGGCGCACTGTGCTCGCTGTCAGCCAGGTACGAGCGCGTGTGTGACGTGTGCGAGAGAGACAGCTACAGGACGTCACGCGGCGCACTGTGCTCGCTGTCAGCCAGGTACGAGCGCGTGTGTGACGTGTGCGAGAGAGACAGCTACAGGACGTCACGCGGCGCACTGTGCTCGCTGTCAGCCAGGTACGAGCGCGTGTGTGACGTGTGCGAGAGAGACAGCTACAGGACGTCACGCGGCGCACTGTGCTCGCTGTCAGCCAGGTACGAGCGCGTGTGTGACGTGTGCGAGAGAGACAGCTACAGGACGTCACGCGGCGCACTGTGCTCGCTGTCAGCCAGGTACGAGCGCGTGTGTGACGTGTGCGAGAGAGACAGCTACAGGACGTCACGCGGCGCACTGTGCTCGCTGTCAGCCAGGTACGAGCGCGTGTGTGACGTGTGCGAGAGAGACAGCTACAGGACGTCACGCGGCGCACTGTGCTCGCTGTCAGCCAGGTACGAGCGCGTGTGTGACGTGTGCGAGAGAGACAGCTACAGGACGTCACGCGGCGCACTGTGCTCGCTGTCAGCCAGGTACGAGCGCGTGTGTGACGTGTGCGAGAGAGACAGCTACAGGACGTCACGCGGCGCACTGTGCTCGCTGTCAGCCAGGTACGAGCGCGTGTGTGACGTGTGCGAGAGAGACAGCTACAGGACGTCACGCGGCGCACTGTGCTCGCTGTCAGCCAGGTACGAGCGCGTGTGTGACGTGTGCGAGAGAGACAGCTACAGGACGTCACGCGGCGCACTGTGCTCGCTGTCAGCCAGGTACGAGCGCGTGTGTGACGTGTGCGAGAGAGACAGCTACAGGACGTCACGCGGCGCACTGTGCTCGCTGTCAGCCAGGTACGAGCGCGTGTGTGACGTGTGCGAGAGAGACAGCTACAGGACGTCACGCGGCGCACTGTGCTCGCTGTCAGCCAGGTACGAGCGCGTGTGTGACGTGTGCGAGAGAGACAGCTACAGGACGTCACGCGGCGCACTGTGCTCGCTGTCAGCCAGGTACGAGCGCGTGTGTGACGTGTGCGAGAGAGACAGCTACAGGACGTCACGCGGCGCACTGTGCTCGCTGTCAGCCAGGTACGAGCGCGTGTGTGACGTGTGCGAGAGAGACAGCTACAGGACGTCACGCGGCGCACTGTGCTCGCTGTCAGCCAGGTACGAGCGCGTGTGTGACGTGTGCGAGAGAGACAGCTACAGGACGTCACGCGGCGCACTGTGCTCGCTGTCAGCCAGGTACGAGCGCGTGTGTGACGTGTGCGAGAGAGACAGCTACAGGACGTCACGCGGCGCACTGTGCTCGCTGTCAGCCAGGTACGAGCGCGTGTGTGACGTGTGCGAGAGAGACAGCTACAGGACGTCACGCGGCGCACTGTGCTCGCTGTCAGCCAGGTACGAGCGCGTGTGTGACGTGTGCGAGAGAGACAGCTACAGGACGTCACGCGGCGCACTGTGCTCGCTGTCAGCCAGGTACGAGCGCGTGTGTGACGTGTGCGAGAGAGACAGCTACAGGACGTCACGCGGCGCACTGTGCTCGCTGTCAGCCAGGTACGAGCGCGTGTGTGACGTGTGCGAGAGAGACAGCTACAGGACGTCACGCGGCGCACTGTGCTCGCTGTCAGCCAGGTACGAGCGCGTGTGTGACGTGTGCGAGAGAGACAGCTACAGGACGTCACGCGGCGCACTGTGCTCGCTGTCAGCCAGGTACGAGCGCGTGTGTGACGTGTGCGAGAGAGACAGCTACAGGACGTCACGCGGCGCACTGTGCTCGCTGTCAGCCAGGTACGAGCGCGTGTGTGACGTGTGCGAGAGAGACAGCTACAGGACGTCACGCGGCGCACTGTGCTCGCTGTCAGCCAGGTACGAGCGCGTGTGTGACGTGTGCGAGAGAGACAGCTACAGGACGTCACGCGGCGCACTGTGCTCGCTGTCAGCCAGGTACGAGCGCGTGTGTGACGTGTGCGAGAGAGACAGCTACAGGACGTCACGCGGCGCACTGTGCTCGCTGTCAGCCAGGTACGAGCGCGTGTGTGACGTGTGCGAGAGAGACAGCTACAGGACGTCACGCGGCGCACTGTGCTCGCTGTCAGCCAGGTACGAGCGCGTGTGTGACGTGTGCGAGAGAGACAGCTACAGGACGTCACGCGGCGCACTGTGCTCGCTGTCAGCCAGGTACGAGCGCGTGTGTGACGTGTGCGAGAGAGACAGCTACAGGACGTCACGCGGCGCACTGTGCTCGCTGTCAGCCAGGTACGAGCGCGTGTGTGACGTGTGCGAGAGAGACAGCTACAGGACGTCACGCGGCGCACTGTGCTCGCTGTCAGCCAGGTACGAGCGCGTGTGTGACGTGTGCGAGAGAGACAGCTACAGGACGTCACGCGGCGCACTGTGCTCGCTGTCAGCCAGGTACGAGCGCGTGTGTGACGTGTGCGAGAGAGACAGCTACAGGACGTCACGCGGCGCACTGTGCTCGCTGTCAGCCAGGTACGAGCGCGTGTGTGACGTGTGCGAGAGAGACAGCTACAGGACGTCACGCGGCGCACTGTGCTCGCTGTCAGCCAGGTACGAGCGCGTGTGTGACGTGTGCGAGAGAGACAGCTACAGGACGTCACGCGGCGCACTGTGCTCGCTGTCAGCCAGGTACGAGCGCGTGTGTGACGTGTGCGAGAGAGACAGCTACAGGACGTCACGCGGCGCACTGTGCTCGCTGTCAGCCAGGTACGAGCGCGTGTGTGACGTGTGCGAGAGAGACAGCTACAGGACGTCACGCGGCGCACTGTGCTCGCTGTCAGCCAGGTACGAGCGCGTGTGTGACGTGTGCGAGAGAGACAGCTACAGGACGTCACGCGGCGCACTGTGCTCGCTGTCAGCCAGGTACGAGCGCGTGTGTGACGTGTGCGAGAGAGACAGCTACAGGACGTCACGCGGCGCACTGTGCTCGCTGTCAGCCAGGTACGAGCGCGTGTGTGACGTGTGCGAGAGAGACAGCTACAGGACGTCACGCGGCGCACTGTGCTCGCTGTCAGCCAGGTACGAGCGCGTGTGTGACGTGTGCGAGAGAGACAGCTACAGGACGTCACGCGGCGCACTGTGCTCGCTGTCAGCCAGGTACGAGCGCGTGTGTGACGTGTGCGAGAGAGACAGCTACAGGACGTCACGCGGCGCACTGTGCTCGCTGTCAGCCAGGTACGAGCGCGTGTGTGACGTGTGCGAGAGAGACAGCTACAGGACGTCACGCGGCGCACTGTGCTCGCTGTCAGCCAGGTACGAGCGCGTGTGTGACGTGTGCGAGAGAGACAGCTACAGGACGTCACGCGGCGCACTGTGCTCGCTGTCAGCCAGGTACGAGCGCGTGTGTGACGTGTGCGAGAGAGACAGCTACAGGACGTCACGCGGCGCACTGTGCTCGCTGTCAGCCAGGTACGAGCGCGTGTGTGACGTGTGCGAGAGAGACAGCTACAGGACGTCACGCGGCGCACTGTGCTCGCTGTCAGCCAGGTACGAGCGCGTGTGTGACGTGTGCGAGAGAGACAGCTACAGGACGTCACGCGGCGCACTGTGCTCGCTGTCAGCCAGGTACGAGCGCGTGTGTGACGTGTGCGAGAGAGACAGCTACAGGACGTCACGCGGCGCACTGTGCTCGCTGTCAGCCAGGTACGAGCGCGTGTGTGACGTGTGCGAGAGAGACAGCTACAGGACGTCACGCGGCGCACTGTGCTCGCTGTCAGCCAGGTACGAGCGCGTGTGTGACGTGTGCGAGAGAGACAGCTACAGGACGTCACGCGGCGCACTGTGCTCGCTGTCAGCCAGGTACGAGCGCGTGTGTGACATGTCGTGACGTCTCAGTGACGTGTTGTGACGTCACAATAACGTGCATGACGTCACATACAAGATGACGGCGCCGAAGTAAACTCAATCAGACATTTATGGACGAGTAAAAATGTAGGCTGTGACGAAGATTTACAATCATATTACATTGTCTTTAGCTGTAAGTTTACCAAAGTTGTTAAACCAATAAATATTGTCATGTTTCCAGGCGAACATAAAGATCTCCCACTTGGAAGAGCAGCACCGGCTGATCAGCTCAGCAGCGGAAGCCCTGGCGGCTCCCGGGGCAGGCGGGCAGCACTACCTGACGCTGCAGCCGCAGTTCTCTGCGGAACAGCTGGAGCGAGTGGTGCGCGGAGCCACGCCCAACGACGCGCTTGTACGTACTACTACTAAATGTACACTCTTGTTCTACAGTGCTGTGGCGACATCTATCGCCGCACACAAACTACATCTGACATCCTAAATTGCGATATGAAAGTTTAGGGCGACATTAGCATATGTACAGAAATCCCGACTAGAACCGTCGGGCAGTTGCCCACCAGACACAACACCCGTCTGGTCGGAGGATCCTTCCTTTTCAACGGAGTATGAGGGACTTTACACACTGTTCCTCATACCTCCAAAATGTCACTACATCGACAGCATACTTATCTTCTTTGCTGACTGTACATAAACATAGTACAGGTGGTAACATAGCAGGGTAGGGAATGAAATAGCAATAGTTCACATGAGACTTGACATAAACAGCCCTGTAATAAAAGATTACCAGCTACGATAGAACGGTTCGTGGTTGTATGCCTTACCTTCCATTACTAGCAGTTGTAGTAGCTGAAAGGAGGTCTCTAGCCTATAGTAAGATTTTTAATTCTAGTCAGTAAAATGACATTTCCAGTGTTGATGGTTTTTAGTCTCAAATAAATAGTGATGTGGTACAATCGAGTTTTTACAATTAAATCTTAGTCGCGAATATTTTTTTTACTAAATATTAAATTGCCTTTAATTATAAAAAAATATTACATGTAATTTACGGTATTTAAATAGAAGACATAGACGGTAGGTAATTTAATATTACATAAAACAATGTTATATTATTTGTTTTTGGTAAGGTCCATATTTCAAAAATCGTATTATTTAATACGGTATGTATTTAATATTTACAACAAAAAAACGCTTTGATACGTAATAAAATAAAGCATGACTAAATGTCTAAGTCTATCGATTGCGGAACATCACTATTGTAGCGGGTCACCCTTTTTGGTATCAGTGACAGTTGCACTTGTCATTTTTCTGACCCGAATTAAAAATCGTACTATAGTGTTTAAATTGTGGTATTCAAAAGTCATTCCTACTAGAATATTGGTGCTGTTCAAATGAAAATAGAATTCTAACTATGCAAGTATACTTAGAATTGTCACATCATACGTTACTTAATAATTACTTTTTTTTTCATATATATTAAAAAAAAAAATGATTTATTGGTTGATGAAGGATATGTTTTTGACCGCCAGGAGGACGAGCCGTTCGCGAAAAGCAACGGCTTCGCGTCGGGTGCGGGGTTCGAGTCCGACCCGTTCACTTCCAACTCGTTCCCTGCGCACGCACACGACCCCTTCGCGCCCGCACACAACGCACAGACCGACAGCACACAGGTAAAGGGGGGGGGGGGGGGAAACTGACCTGTGGAAATATGGTTTATTATTGGGGATGGTGGAGGTTTTAGCTCAGGGCTAGAGCACCCGAGTGATTCATCATCGGTCAAGTCAGATCCACTGATCTTCTTAACTTATTAGCGCAAAGAAAAAAAAATAGGCAAATGGTCCCCTATGTGACAATTTTTTTTCTTAGTATGAATCTGGCGAATATTAATTTATTTGTAATGGTAATAAATTCTACTTATCATTTTTCTGCGATTCAAAATTACAATCACCTGATTCACAGGTTTGACTTTTCGCCCCTAGGACCTCAAGACGCATCATCTGCGAATAAAATTATATTGTGATGTTGTGGAAAAGTTCTCATTCTTTTAGGAACTACTAGTGTTCCGCCGGTTAAAAACCACTGCTTTAGACCACAGATAAAAAAAAAGTAACAAGCAGTCGATAAAAATGATAAAGGACAATGCCACGGGGCAGGTCCCTTTGTGATAATCGTGTGCCTGATTGAAATAATAACCTAAAAATATTATTCATTTTTTTGTGAGCATATTATTTTTTTATACAATTTCTTTCACCCTGGGAATAAAATTAGAGTTAAACAGTAGTTAAATAACTACGTCGACATCCGTTTGATAAGTATCACAGATAACGTTGCCAAACAAGAAAATGTTGCCAGAAATCAAATAACTATCGAAGATGACGTACAATAATCATTGGAGTAATCGATATCGTAACAAAACCGTAATTAACTATAACAAACATATTTTTAATTAATATAACAGGTGTAGGCAAAGTATGAGTTTAATATTATGTAAAATATTCTAAACAACGCAAACTAGTGAATATTCACTGCTTATAGTCTATGCGAGTAGTAGCGATGGAACGATGAGAAAAATAGTTTTTTTTTTATATTCAAAATAATTCTATATTATTGATTAGATGCTTATAAAAGAGATTTGCACAAGCAGACAGCCTTACGTGTTTTGGAAACGCTGTATTAACTGTTTAAATCGATAAAAAACTGAAATCGATCTACTTTAATAATTGATCTGGCAACATTTGCTTGCGCATGTCAGTCACTGCACTGTTTGGACTTCAGAGATTCGTTACGTTCGTGATAGCTTTGTTTAGGTTGAGTTTTGAATTCCGTATTTAAATAATTATTATTTACGATACGTGCTTTTTCTGCTCTCACCGAGTTGAGCTAATAAGTTCCTCGAGTACTTTATGTTTAGTGAGATAACGAACTCTTAGTTTTTGTTGTTGTTGCTTTTTTATGGAATTATGTCTTTATTACTTTATGCATAAACTTGTTTTTATAGTATGGAAATATGCTTATAGTAATGAAATTATGTCTCTATTACTTAATGCGTATGTCAATTTGTAATTATAACCTAGATTTTTAAAACTGAAAAATAATGATATCTCCTGAACCAGGGTGAATATTTGAAAAAAGGTTTCTGATTATGAAAATGCTATGTTTTTAGGGTTCCGTACCTCAAAAGGTAAAAACGGAACCCTTATAGGATCACTTTGTTGTCCGTCCGTCTGTCCGTCTGTCAAGACCCTTTTTCTCATAAACGCGTCGAGAGATTAAGCTGAAATTAATATCACATACTCAGGTCTGCTATCACTCAAAGCCGTGAAAAAATCAAGTTTCTTATTCAACACAACAAGGAGATACGGCGGTTTAATTGCATATTTAGAAATTTGCAAGAGAATCAAAACCTATAGGGTACTTTCCATTGACCAAGAATCATGAAATTTGGCAAGAAGCAAGGTCATGTAGCACAAGTATAGGGAAAACTCCGAAAACCGTATATTTGTAGTTGGTTCACATCAGGCGTCCGTCTGTTCGTCCGTCTGTCAAGAACGTTTTTCTCAGAAACGCGTAGAGATATCAAGCTGAAATTAATATCACATACTCAGGTCTGCTATTTCTTAAAGCAGTGAAAAAATCAAGTTTCCAAATCAACTCAATATAAAGATACGGCGGTTTATATTTCATATTTAGACATTTTCAAGGGAATCAAAACTCAAAACCTATAGGGTACTTCCCATTGACCAAGAATCATGAAATTCGGCAAGAAGGAAAGTCATGTAGCACAAGTAAAGGAAAAACTCTGAAAACCATAAGATTTGGTTAGTTCACATCCGTCCATCCTCCCGTTAGTCCGCCTGCCAAGATCCTTTTTCTCAGAAACGCGTCGAGATATCAAGCTGAAATTAATATCACATACTCAAATCTGCTATCTCTTAAAGCAGTGAAAAACTCAAGTTTCTAAATCAACGCAATAAAAAGATACGGCGGTTTATATTGCATTTAGATATCATATTATATAAAACCTATAGGGTACTTTCCATTAACGGAACCCTCGTTGCGCGAGTCCAACTCGCCCTTGACCGGTTTTTTACTATTAGATAAAATAAAAATCTTTAGGGCACAAGCATTTTCCACTGGGACCGAACTTCCTTTACAAAACGGGCAATCTCCTTTACAAGTCGCCAAAAAATAATCTTGTTTATGACTTTGGCAATCCTAGAACCGTGTAAATGTATTTGAAATAACTCTGTAAAGATAAATGTGTTTCTTAAAGTGATATTATTCCGTTGTGTAACAGGACGGCTTCGCGACGGACCCGTTCGCGTCAACCGCGGACCCGTTCGCGGGCGACGCCTTCGCGAACGACGCCGCCAACAAACAGAACGACGACGTGAGTGTTGTCTTTGTCTATCCCCAGCGCACTCTTTACACACTAGATACTTGGTTAAACATAATTGGATATTTTAGATCATGAACTAACTTTAACACAAGAGGCGAGACGATGAAAAAAAGGAATTAGTCCGTCAGTTAGGTTATTAAAAAATTTTGGACACGTATTTTTTCTTTTATAATTTTGGTGTGTTTCTTTTATAATTTTGGTGTGTTTCTTTTATAATTTTGGTGTGTTTTGGCGGTAAGATCAATGCAGTAACGGCACTAGTATAGAGTTAGGGCGATTCTCCACCGCCGCCGCTCCCGTCACGACAATGATGTCAAGTAGATTTCAACTTCAACTTCATTTTATATTTTGTCGTAAATGACGTATGTATGTTTACTAAGTTCGGATACGTTCACAAAAATTGTATTGTGTTTAAAGCTCAGTGGGTGCGTTCCGAACACTATTATTTTGTGTCTTTTAGTCTTTAGTTTCTTTTTATTTGGATGTAGTGATCTTGTTTCGAAGTATGTTTATTGTTTTTTTTTTCTTTATATTTTATAATAATAATGATGTTAGCTGGTGGGTGGTGCAGATATGGAAACGCACAACTAGATTATCGTGTAGTATTTATTGTATTTTATTTTATTTATAGTATCTATTATATTTTATGAGTACAATTTGTGATAATGAGTCATTTTTCTCTGCCAACGAGTCTTCTGCTTCGGATGATGACAGTTTTTGCTCTGTTACAGACACCCTTGGCGATCTTCTACGTCAACGTTTTAGCCAAAATTGTGACCGGCTGTTCAACATCTGTCACATTAATGCTCAGAGTGTTCCGAGCCATTACAGTGAACTCTATGACACGTTTACAAACAATAACGTCCATGCCGTCCTGATTTCTGAGACCTGGCTAAAGCCAGAACTCCTATCATCTACTTACTCTCTTCCAGGGTTCGTTCTTCTTCGGAATGATCGGATCGGCAGGAGAGGGGGTGGTGTGGCAGTTTACCTTCGTGCGGACTTTCCATTTACGATTCTCTCTACTTCTTCTTGTAATAGTTCAGCTGAATTTCTATTTCTTGAGGTTTGTGTAAAAGGAGGTAAAGCCGTTCTCGGGTTGTATATTGTCCTCCTTCCCTTGACTACTTCATCGAATTCGAATCGGTTCTTGAATCATTGGGTTCGGAGTACGCACATTACATCATCATGGGGGATTTCAACACCAACCTCCTAGCCCGTAACTCCTCTCGATCCTGCAAACTCTTGCATCTCGTTGAATCAGCGAGTTTGCACGTGTTGCCACTCCAACCAACACATCACAACACCATCGGTGATGATTCCTGGCTCGACCTGATCCTCGTCTCCAACCCTTCCTTAGTCTCCTCACATGGTCAGCATGTGGCTCCTGGCTTTTCCCATCATGACCTTATTTTCCTGTGTTATATCCTCAAACCTCCTAAACCCAAACCTTTATATCAGTACAGGCGTGCTTTTGCGAGGATGGATACTGAAAAACTTTTAAAAGATGCTTCTGTTATTGACTGGACCTCCTTAAAAGAAGCTACCTCAATTGACAATAAAGTTGAGATTTTCAATGCAGCTGTGGTCGGGTTGTTTGACACGCACGCTCCCATTAAAAAAATCAAGCTGAAGCGTCCTCCAGCGCCATGGATGAATCGTGGAGTTCGGATGGCAATGAGGCGAAGGGATCGCGCGTTCCGTAGGTTTAAAAAGGATCGGACGGATGATAATTGGAGCCTCTTCAAAACTGCGCGCAATCGTTGTAATCAGATGATACGTAACGCTAAACGCCGCCACATTCTTGATAATATCACTTCTTCTTCTCCTGCCGATATTTGGAAGTTCCTTGGAACTCTGGGTATCGGCAGATCGCGACATTCAGACCTTCCCAAAACAATTGGTTTAGACGATCTAAATCGCCATTTCACCTCTGTTATTACGCTTGATAGTCTAACCAAATGTCAAACTATTGGTTACCTTGCTGGACTGACGCGATCTAATATTACCCCATTTGCCTTCAAACCAGTCGACCCCGTAGAGATCAAGAAGATTATCCTTTCCATTAAATCCAAAGCCGTGGGCTGTGATAATATTAGTCGTTTTATGATTGTGACAGCTCTTGATCAGCTCCTCCCAGCTATTTCCCATGTGGTCAACTTCTCCCTTTACTCTTGTGAATTCCCTTCACTATGGCGGAAAGCCCACGTTCGACCACTTCCTAAAATTCCTAATCCAACCCTCCCCAGTCATTACCGACCAATTTCCATCCTTCCCTTTCTGTCCAAAGTACTTGAGGCCTGTGTGCATAAACAATTCTCCAACTTTATTTACCAGAATTCCCTAGTTAGCCCGTTCCAGTCCGGTTTCAGGCCAGGCCACAGTACCATTTCTGCTCTCCTTAAAGTGACTGATGACATAAGGCGGGGAATGGAAGACACTAAAGTTTCTGTTTTAGTGTTAATCGATTTTTCCAATGCTTTCAATGCCATCAGTCACGAAGTCCTTTTATCAATCCTCTCCTATCATATGGTCTCTACCGAGGCTCTGGATTGGTTTTCTTCCTACCTTCGGGGGCGTCAGCAGTCTGTCCTGGCGGGAGACTCATCTTCCAGCTGGTGTGATCTTGTTGCTGGCGTCCCGCAAGGCGGTATTTTATCTCCACTTTTATTTTCTATTTTTATAGATCTCATAACTACCGAGCTTCGGTGTGCGTATCATCTGTACGCAGATGATTTGCAACTATACAGTCAGGCAAGTGTTGATAATTTATGCGATGCAGTTGATGAGCTAAACCGGGATTTGGCAGCAGTGAGGAACTGGTCTGAACGTTTTGGTATAGCGGTTAACCCAACCAAGTGCCAAGCTATTGTTATTGGGAGCGCTCATAACTTGCGAAGACTGAGTGGTCTAGTGTTACCGCCGGTTATCTTTGATGGCACAGTCATTCCTTTTAGCTCTGATGTCAAAGATTTGGGACTTTATATTGACACTTGTCTGGACTGGCGTAAGCAGGTTGCCAGTGTGAGCAAACAAGTTACAGGTATATTGCGTTCGCTCTATAGATTAAAAAATGTTCTACCATCTCGCATAAAGGCAATGCTTGTGCAGTCCCTCATCTTCCCCATTCTTGATTATGGTGATGTGTGCTACTATGACCTGAATGCAGATCTGCTCAATAAACTTGATCGCCTTCTAAATAACTGCATTCGATTCGTATTCAATCTCCGTAAGTATGATCATGTGTCCGCACATCGGGCAATCTTAAAATGGTTGCCCATCAGACAGCGCAGAGCATTAAGAGCGTTGACTACCTTGTTTTCTCTTCTAGACAAACCCAGTTCACCTTCCTACTTGACCTCTCTATTCCAATATTTATGCTCTGCACACAGTAAACATCTTCGCTCTTCCAATAATCGACTTTTGCGATGTCCTTCTCACCGCTCTGGTTTTCTTAAATCTTCTTTCCCTATCCAAGCTGTTTTTCTTTGGAATGCGCTTCCTCAGAATATCAGGATGGCCACTAGTCAGTTTACTTTTAAGGTAAAAGCTCGAGAACATTTACTCAAGGAGTTGGCAGACTCATCTCACTCTTAATGTATAGTACATGTACTTATTTTTATCTCTCTCTACTTTGTATGTATAGTATTTATGTATGTATATAAAAATTTATGTATGTATATATGTATATATTTATGTATTTAAGTAACTATTTTATTTTAATTCATTTTATACTTGTAACTTTTCTGTTTTCTTGCACCTACTATGTTTTTATCTCTGCATCACCCTAAGGTAGACTGGTAGAAAATGCCTAAGGCATTAAGTCCGCCTATGTACTGTGTTCGTACATGAAGTTTAATAAATAAATAAATAAAAATGATGCGCCGAAGTGGTGGTACATACATTTACTATAGCCGCGTGTCCACCGCATGTCACGTCTGAGGAGACGTGACGTGAACGAGAACGAGATGACGGTGATGGTGGTCAAACAACCTTAAAACTTCGAACACAAGTTATTCGAGACACAATAGCAGCCCGACAGCCGGCTGTCGCTTGATTGTTGAAAGGTGCAAATATTATAGCATAAATATTTGCAATTGTGTATTTGCTACGCTATAAAGGGGTGTAAGAAATAAAAAAGATACCTGCACTTTAAAATGAAAAATATAATGCACAAAGAAAATCATAAAAGAACACATTTTTACCGAAATAAATACATAGTAAAACGGAATGTTAAAAAAATAAAAATACACTTACATGGTGTGATGTCAATAGCCGCGTACCCACCTAGTGCACAGGCTCGCGCGGCAGCCTCGCGAGCCAAATGCCTCGGCTGGTGTGGACGTGCCTCGGCCTGCCTCGGGCGCGCGTTTGCTCGACCGAGCACGGCTCGGCCCCGAGCCATCTGTTGTCGGTAAACTTGACGCGCTCAAAGGTGCCTCAGTGAGCAAACGCGCGCCCGAGGCAGGCTGAGGCACGTCCACACCAGCCGAGGCATTTGGCTCGCGAGGCTGCCGCGCGAGCCTGTGCGCTAAGTGGGTACGCGGCTAATAACAGTAGGTAGTAATGTCAAAAATTCAACAGATTGTTTTAAAGGCTTTACTGTTATTTATTTAGACGACGAGAGACGCTTTCAAGTTTCTTGCTGTCCTTGTCATTCTAAAGGAAAAAAGTAAGGACAGCAATAAACTGAGAGCGTCTCAGAATTGGGTGACGTCTATTAATACGGACCTTTATTTATTTATTGTTATCACAAAATCCACAGCTCTCAACAATTACTTAACATAGGTACTTAAAATCTACCCTACAGCCAATTACGGATTTACAATTTTTTTACTTACAGATAATAAAATTGCTACAGAACAGAATGCTAGTATCAACTTTGCATAGCTGCGTTGCGGGTTTACATAGTTGAGGGTGTAAATGTAAAGGAGTGTGTATGAGAAGTTACAAATGAATGTGTATGGTGTGTGTGTGTGTGTGATATATATGCCTTCTGTAAATTTAATTCTGTTAACTTGTATCTATTTAGAACTAGCTTTTGCCCGCGGCTTCGCTCGCGTTAGAAAGAGACAAAAAGTAGCCTATGTTACTTTCCATCCCTTCAACTATCTCCACTTAAAAAATCACGTCAATTCGTCGCTCCGTTTTGCTGTGAAAGAAAGACAAACAGACAGACAGACAGACACACTTTCCCATTTATAATATTAGTATGGATTATTACCTTAGTCCTTAATATATTCTTAACTTATATTCTCCCTCAGGAGTTGTCGGAGGACCCGTTCGCAGTGCTGCACGCCCCGAGCAGACGCACGCCGACGCCGGCGCTGCCGCCCAAGCGACACAAGACGCCGCCGCCGCGCCCCGCGCCGCCGCGCCCGCTGCCGCCCGGGAAGGTACGCACCAGCCTCTATCATCTACGTACTGTCACTGGTACACGCCTGTTTCATGATCTTTGGGTACCCTGTCTTTTACATCACAGAAATAATTTATTACATGGAGGACTTACAGCTAATAAAACCAATACAGAAAGAAAACAATAGTCACTACAAAGCCAATAACAAGTCCTCACGTATAGTCACCATACACTAAAATCTTGTTTGCACTCAAATAGCTATGTTTTTTGCACAAGAAAGTAATCAATAGTAAAAAATTTATCAAAAATGAAAAAAAAATAAACATAATGCTACTTGAAAAATTTAAGGCTTAAGCACCTTCTGGCCGACTTCACACTAGTTGCGAATGGATCCAAATTAAATTCCTTGCATATTTCATTGAATGGAAAATGGAAATAATGGTCAAGTAACGACAAATGTAAAATGAATTTGATTAAAATGGTATTGTGATTTAAACTTTCGATTAAGTTTTATTATTATAGTGATCCTTTCTATTGTTATAGTCTTTTACGTTTATACGGAAAATGTCAAAAGGCGCACTTGCATCTTTGTGATGATCCTGAATCTGATTTTGCGTCAAACTGATTTAAAATATGACCCTAACCATACTATATCTTCTATACCATACTATATTCGCCCAACCTATCAAATCGTGTGGAGCCGATAGAGAAAATGAGTTTTCAAATAAGTTAAATTCTGAATTTATTTGGTAATTAGTGATGCTAATACACGTCTTATCGACCTTTTTGGTTTACAAGAAATGATCCACAAAAGCAACAAAACTTACCAAAAATGAAAATAGCATATCCTTTTCTTGTAAAAAAATTCAAAGATCATGAAACAGGCAATCTTTAAATGATTAGTTGATATAAATAGTTATATTACTTTTAAAAGTAATATTTTTATTTATAATCAGCATCCAAACTCGAAATTTTAAACAAATCTTTTTTTATGTCATTCTGTTTTTAATTTTTTTTGTCTCGATAATTATGAATTTTCTATTTTGAATCTGTAAAATGGAATCAATAAGTAACTTTAAAACAATTATACGACTATTATAATATTGATTACATTTTATAGCAATAATCTTGGCTGTAATAAATAAAAAATACAATATAATTTTACTAATACACAAGATAGTAGTATATATTTTCAGCCAAGTGCCCAAGTTTAAACATTTCTCCCTGTTTGAAGCTAATGATTTGTTTTCAGATTGTGTTATTTTTGTGATTATTTGACGTTAATTTCCCCCGCCCCGTACGTAGGCGCATGGACGACGGATAGCATCGTCGATAAGCTAAAAGTTTTGTTTTATTTTATGAACGCTGCAGAGAAAGTAAAATGTACGTAAAGGAGGTTGTTCAGCACTTTACGGAGAATGGCATTTTATCGCAGTTTCCTTTGCTTGTTGTTTTTATAAAATGTCAGTCTCACGGCTTTCTGGTATTCGTTCAAAAGCTCAGTTTATTTTTTGCATGTTCTGTTGAGTTTCGTTTTGCACTGTGTGCTGTTTTATGAAATATGTTTTCTCTCTACTCAAAAACATTTGAATATACACGGTATCTTATTTAAATTATAAAAAAGTATCTAATTAAAAGAGGTATTCATGTCAAGTCAAAGCCCAAAACCATTTACAGGCTAAACCATTTTTTTTTATAAATGATCAAAAGTGCAGGTAAATTAGCTTTTATACGCGGCAATTTGAATAGTAGCGGTGTATGTTCTTTCTTGGGCTCAAAGCTTATTTATTCTGTACCAAATTTCATAAATATCACTTCAGTGGATCAACCGTTAATCTGTGACTGCCTGTTAACAGTCTAGCAGAATGGGCTATTTCCGAATTCATGGTATCAGCATAGTAGATATATTAGTAAGTTGTTTCCTACGTTTTATCAACAGTGTTGAATGCCAGAAAGTGGTGTACTTTCAGAGCTGTTTTTACTAAGTAATATTTTACTTTCTCTGCCGCGCTGAATGCCATTCCCGCCCCACGTTCGTTTAGTTGCTGCCAACGCTTCGCACGCTTACTTCCTACCCACACCTCTCCATCCATTCATTTTCTAACGTTTTGTTGCGAATTACGATCTTGTGTCACTGATTTAAGGTTTAAATTGACGCTAGCTCGTGACTTGTAACTTGTAACAACTGTATAATGCGATTCAACTAGGAATAAGGCGTCCTAAATGGAAAATACTAAACTGTAATTATTATAGCTATTCCCCTTTTATTGGCTATTCTTTTTTGTATGGCCTGGCAACACCGGCAATTAAGTGTTGCCAGGCCAAACATCAATAATATCAATATAAGTCTGGGAATTTAGTTGCAGTAGTAAAGCATCTTTAGTTGTCATTGCTAATTTATATTTAGCTATAGATTAATTTCGCTTAACTATATGGATATAATATAATGTGACGTTTGACAGACGTCTTTGAGTTTCCTATTTTCAATTGAATCGCTTTGTACGTACATAATACGGCATGTCTATTTATTTTATGCTTATTATATGTTTCAGTTAGTATATCTATGTGTTATGTGTTCCTACTGCTTTTACAGTTAGAATAAAAATTGGTGTCTGGTAACATTGTATTAAGTTTCACTTGGGTTTGGTTTTGAGCTTGATAAATAATAATTTCAGTAGACTAAAGAAAAAAATATATAAATAGCACCTAAAATATGTTAGCTAAAGCCTGGTACGGCTTATATCAAGTTCCTACAATTTATTTAATCCATACTTATATTATAAATGGGAAAGTGTGTCTGTCTATCTGTCTGTATGTTTGTCTTTCTTTCACGGCAAAACGGAGCGACGAATTGACGTGATTTTTTTAAGTGGAGATAGTTGAAGGGATGGAGAGTAACATAGGTTACTTTTTGTCTCTTTTTAACGCGAGCTAAGCCGCGGGCAAAAGCTAGTAATTTTTATAATTAATATTTCACACAAGACTACAATATTTGTATTAATTAAAGGAAGCTTTTATAAAACCTGTGCGTAAATGACTTAAATATTAAATATGGAATAATTCATGGTTATGGGGAATCAATAGGTAGTTAATCTATTTTAAATGTTATACTTATTATTTTTTAAAATAATATTTGATTATCGTATAATAGGATATTACACTGTATAAGAGAAAAAATCTAAAAATATATTATCGAGGTAGCTTATGCAAAAAGCAGCCGAACAGTGTTAGTTTTAGTTCATAAAACTAGAAAATATTTTTTTAAATTCAATTCAAAGTTTTCAGTTTTTTTTTATCTGTTCTTGAACACACCGAAATACAGACCATAGACAGTGACAGCTGTCGACTGTCAACAGTGTCAACTAGACGTCACTATTTGTTTTATTTATAACCTCCTAATACGATCTTTATTATGAAAATATACTTTTTCATGGAAGTTATTGTGAAAGATATTTAAGATGGCTAATGCACATAGGTACTTACATCAAAGTGATATTTACTAAAGTACAAACGGGTTTTTGAGATAAAAACAATAATAATGATGTAAAGTGTCACAGCGCATTTGTTTACTTACATGACGTAAGGACGTCATATCCCCAAAGCAAAACCACGCCCACGGCGTTTTCCGTTTTTGGAAATTTCCGCGCGAAATTTGAAAATACAATTTTTAAAAGCGTTTTTAGGGTACTTAGCGTTTAAATATAAATTTAGGATTTTTTTTAGTGGTTTCTTAGTACTGTAGGACTTATTTGAAATACTTAAAAAAAAAGAGTGTAATACCCTATTAGACTTTTTAGCTTAATGTACTGTATTACTGTAGGTACTAGCAGCATGTTAATCCGCTTGTGTCTCACCCTGTACACGTCACATCCGCTCCTATTTATTATTGGTTCATTTATATATTTTATTTGTTTCATTTATTTTCTATTCTTGAATTAACTCTACCTGTACATACCTAATGATAATAATATTGTGAGTGCGCTACGCCATAGACAATTACGAATAATTGTTCTAAATTAAATGAATCTTAAATTAAACCTTTTTGATGATTTGGCGAAATTTCTCCACTTCGATGAAGTTTCGCCAATTTGTCAAAGAGGGCCTTTTAGTAAAATGAAAAATTTAAAGTTGTGTGTTAAGACATTGCTCGTTCTATGGCGCTGCGTGGTCTTGTCACGGTGTCCACGTCCAGTGTCGCTAACACGCTCGTGCTTGTTACCCCTTGCAGCGCTAGGCGGACGCGGCGGCGGGCGGAGTCACGTGCGTACTCACTCTCTGTCCCTCTCGCTCTGCCACCCTCTCACTCACGCTCTCTCGTCCAGACCGACCGCCCCGCCATGGACTTCGCCGACGACCCCTTCAAGGACTACCGATACGAGGACCCTTTCAACATCGAGGACCCCTTCGCCGACGTGCCCGACGCACGCAGGCACGACCGCCCCACCTCCGTCGCCGGCTTCGAGACCGACGACTTCTTCTCCAACACCACCGCTGTTAACGGAAGCTTCACGTTGCCGGAGAAGCGCAGCGGGCGAGTCTCCGCGCCGCCTCTAGCCTACGACCCCTTCTCCAGCCGCGCGGACTTCAAGCCGCCCAAGCCCGCGCCGCCCAACAGCACCAGCAATAACAACTCCGCCGGCGAGGCCTGGGCCGCCTGGCCAAACGACAACTGGGCCTCCGACGACGCCTGGGCCAAGCCGCAGGCGGCCAAGGCCGACGCCTGGACCACGGACGACGTCGCCAAGCGCAACACAAACACCAACACTAGCGACTGGAAGACCGACAACTGGGCTAACAAGTCGGAGCAGTGGGCCGCCGACTGGGCCGGCACCGACGCCAACAAGAACCTGAATGAGACGTGGCCGGCCGCCAACACGCTGCCCTCGAAGAAGGAGAAGTCGCCGCGGCCCGTGAAGTACGCCAAGTCGCTGGTGCACACGATAGGCGGCATCGGCCGCAGCAGGCAGAAGGACAAGAAGGCGAAGGCGCTGGAGGCGCGCAGCTCGGAGCTGTTGCCCACGGAGGAGCAGCAGTGGGCCTGGGCCGCGGCCGAGTCGCGCCGCGTGCAGGCCGAGCAGGACGCGCGCCGACAGCGGGAGGACGCCGAGCTGCAGCTCGCACTCGCGCTGTCGCGCCGGGACCAGTGACGGCGCGCCACACCCGCGGCGGGAGTCGCTTGTTCAATGCATTTGTAATTCGTCCATGTTTGATTTTCGATATGCTTACGCGAGACGGGCGAGTAAATAAAGGAGCTATTTATAAAAATAATAATTTTACATAATTATGATTATGTTGTGTTGACAGCGAAGCGAACGCTGGCGGACGGCGTTCGTGTGGAACTGTTACGACCGCGTAACGGTTCTGGACACAGGTATATGAATGTAATCTCAGTAGAAGATACTACGGAGTTCGAGGCCGGTGTGGCTCGTAACTTGCATGTGGCAGAAATGCCTTCCGGGTCCCAGTAAGTAGTCGTTCACTGTATTGCTATCACAAGTAAAGCATATACATTATTAAACATAGTGATTTTTCACACTTTGTATAGATTTATTAGTTTTCAATACAATTTTAAGACCTGTCATACAATGTTAAGTCCCAGTAAAAACGGGTATTGATCTAGTATGTTCTTTACATTGTGATCGTATTACAGGCAAAAATACACGACTTGCAGTTAGCAATGCTGTTTTTACACCTGTAATCGATCATCTTAGCGTTTAAAATAAAATACATCACACGAATATTGGTCGCCATCTTGAATTCAGAAATCGCATCAATGGTCGCCATCTTGAATTGAAAGGGACGGAAGGTTATGTACATATACATTTGATATTCGCTCGTTATATTTAGTTATATCGTTTAGCATTCCATTCGAGGCGCGAAGAGTTAAATTGAGTTGCTTTTATTTTGTTAACAAATAATATTGCATATCGTAACTCGTTGTAAATTATTAATGTTATGCTTTCTGTACATAATGGTTTGTAGATTTTCTGATATTTAATTAAATGTTTGTTCAGGAAACCTGTTGTCGAATTTCATGGTTTAAAGTGTTCAGTATTTAGGACAAACGATCGAAATAACATTGAGTTTGGCAGAAGATCATTGTGTGTAGGGTTTTAAGGATAATACTACAAGTATTAGGGTATCGAGACGTGGTGGCTAGTGGGCCATTGTGTACAGGGGTCGTCGAGAAAATGGTAGATTTGTTATACAGTCAGTTAGCGAAAAATGTAGCACCTAATTATATGAAATTTTGTTTCGATAGTGTACAAATATTTTCATAACATTCAGGTTTCCCATTATCTGACACTTTAAATATAGCTTGTCTTTGTAAAAAATCTTAATGATTAGTCAAACAAACCTTGCCAAACATACTTTTGTTTTAACATTACCTAGTCAATGAACGAATTGGTAAAATTTTATTATTATTAAAACGTTAGAAGTAAAATAAAAAATTGTTTTAACAACTGACTGTGCAAATCAACTAAAAATAAAAATGCAAATTGTTTTCACTAGTCAAATTGAATACGTTGCATGTTGGGGGCTCGATCAAAACGTGGCGTCTGGGCGTGTATATTAAATACCGCTGTCGTTCACGAACCGGTTATTTTAGCCGTTAACCGGATAGAAAGCAGAACGCTCAACTAAAATAGGTGTAATACACATCATACCACAAAGTTTAGACTTAGCATGTAAAGAAGTTAATACGCGAACCCGCCTTCACCTGGACAATTACTGAAATAACCGGTTCAGTAGACGACAGTGAAAAACTTAATTATAAATAATTTAAATGTAAAAGTGTAATATATTGTTGTCTGCAATTGAGGCCTAATAGCTTCCTCACTATATTGTATAGTCTTAGTTGTTAATTAATATCGCGTTACGGACAATTCTCCGGCATTGTGGGTACTGCCCGGTCAACGTTGAACGTGTAAATGTATCGGGGATATAGATGGACAAATGCCTAGGCATTTTGGCCATATAAACACTGCAAAAAAAATTGTAGCAGTTTAATGGAGAATTTAAATAACGCCCGGGCATTGTTCATATTAATTACGAACGTTGCCTGCAAAATACTCTGGCGAGTGAAATAAAATGCATAAGTATTTAATTTCATCGCAGCTGTATCATACATGATTTTATGAGTATAAAATGTTCAAATGCTATGCCCTGTGCGAGAAGGAGGCGACAATATATCTATCTCTGTTACGAATTCGTTGTAAAGTAACTGTTAATGTTCCCATCCTATAATAGAAACGTGCCACCCGAATCTGGTTCTTATTATCTTACCTTTAAGGTCTGCCATTATTGTTTCCATAGGCTTTGAAATTTATGAAATAGGGCTGCAAAGCCAAAGAAAAGAAATAATTATATAACTTATTATTATTTATTTAAAAAAATACAATACAAGGTTACAAAATAATGTAAGTGTTGTAAAGTTCATTGATAATGAAAATATATTTCGACCTCCATATTTAAAAAAATCTTATCTCATAAAGGCGATAATCTCCTGCGAAATGTCGTAACTTTGAGATATTTCTGTGTAACACTGGTTTCACATTGGCGGATTATAGGATCAACGCATAACTTGTGAGAGACGAGTGTGCTGTTAGTGACCACATATAAATTAATATCCAAAAAAGTCCTATAAAACCATTTTTGTTTTATTTAGGGCATTTTTTGCTGCTCACATAAGTTACAGGTATTTCCACTTTATAATATCACCGTTAGTCTCGTGTAAAATGAGTTCATTTTATCTTAGACAAGCGACACTGACGTAATGAAAACGCTATGAGAGAGTGACTCGTGGCCACCGGGATAGTCTGCCAATGTGAAATAAGTTTCAAATCTATACCCTGCCGGTACTTGTATATGAATCATCGTTGTATTTTTATTCAGCGTTTAATTTAATTGTTTATTTTGTATAAATAGATTATTATTATTGTATTGTCGTATGTCTGTGACATTGATTTTTTTTAACATTTAAATTGTTTAATTTACTTAATTAAATATTTTATAAAACGTACCAATTATTGTCTGCATGCTTGTTAAGTCTGACTGAATTTATGTTAATGTAACAAAAATTATTCGTAAGTTTCTTAATTTATCGAAATGAATGATCAATGTCACATACATTACGCGTTTTGTATAAAAAGATGTGTGTGTTGTGTGTATAAATTCCAATGTGTGCGGTTATGTATGGAAAAGTACAACAGGTTTGTGCAAGTTCTAAGTGTGTTATGTTATGTTAATAATAATGATTTTTAATTATGTTGGCAGTATACGCTATGTGCGCGGGTATGCACGGGCGCGGCTTTTCACAAGTTACACGATTTGATCAAACCGTGTACTCGCTATTCGTGGACGCCGGCAGAAAAAGTTTGTGTACAATATTGTCATATTATAGCAATTATCGAATGTCGCAACATACTCAATATATAGATCGTGAGGGAAAGCGACGGCGGAAGTCGCTTATCGAATAATAAATGTTAAAAAAACTATGAATACTCAACAAATTATAATTATTACTGAACTTGTATGATATACTTTTGAACGAAATCGTGTCCTACGTAATTATTATTATGAATGATTGGTTCAATACGAAATAAGTTGTGTTACATTTGTATTCAGCGCATATTCTCTTCGGTAGTGCCTTTCTCTAACTCTACTTATCGTTGTAGCTTCCTTGCGAGTGCAAATGTTCATTATATTTAAATGTATGAAATCATTCGTCAAATTATCATGTTCATATAAAATATATTACTTAAAAAAAAAAACGAAAAAGTTCTTTAGCTTCAAAAATGAAAATGCGGGGCTCATGAGACAAGTTCGAAGGGTTGCGGATAAAAAATATTTCTACCAAAATGGTAGTTTTTAATTAGCTTGTATTACCAATGACTTAGCTGTGTAGTATCGCATCGTTCGCTTGAGTGCGCACGGCCGCGGGCGCCGCCTCCGGTACAATAACTAAGATAGTACACTCGCTTGCCGAGACATTTGTCAAGTAAATAAAAAGCTATACCGCGTTCAAACACTTATGACTTCGTTTACAATGTCTCCGCAAGCAGACGGTAGTCTATAATAATAAATTAATGATGTATGTAATGTAAACTAAACGTGTAACTATTGAATACCGATGTGTTTATGGGTATTATCCTAAAGTTGTTATCTCTTTCTTAGGCGCTGTTGTTTGTGGCTCGGTGGATCGCGCGGACCGCTCGCTCTTGACACTGCACCATATTATGTACATACATACATAATATATTTGAAAGTAGATGTGAATATTTTAAACTGCGGTTGATTTTTGCATATTACTATTGCGTTGTTGCGTCATTGATGAAAAACATATATATTTTGATCGTAGTCAATTATTTGTTGTAATATATTTAGTATGTTCGTGTTACGTGTCCGCGCGGTTCGGTCGACCCTTGTCTGTTATCAAGTATACATTATAATGTATGTACCTTTCAGTGATAGCCGATAAAAAACTATCTTTAAATCTCAACGTTAAAGTGTATATGTGTATTTACAGCTAAAATAAAAATGAAGTAAATTGATAAAAATACAGGTTAATGTAAGCTTAAGTCGGTAGTGACGGTGCGCGGGAATGAAGCCCTCGACTAACTAGTTCCACAACATCCATTCAGTTCTACTTGTCCTGGTTTTGTACATTTCGTTCACAAACCGATCATTTAGATGGAAGTACTAGTTGACCTCCATTATGATAAGAAGGGACTGCTCATTGCTGAAACCGCTCAGTATTATCCGGGACCGCGCGCCTTAGCTTGTTAGTATAGACAAACATATTATAATCGTCACGATATAGGGAAGGTTCGAGAGACCAGGCTGTCTCGGGGCTGTTGTTCTGTTGACGAGTAGGGCGGTAGCGTAGCAGACGCGTTGTTGGTAGACCCCGGACACGTAGACTAATACCCCGACGTTGATTATCTCCCATCGTTGTTGTAAACTATTGTAATTATAATATAACGCGTATAAAGTTATATCTTTCGTGAACTCGGTGTACGCTGTCTTAAATATTGATTAGCATCTTATTCACAGCTTTTTGTATGTGCAACGAATATATAAGTATGTTTTCTATTGATATTTTTCTGGCTGTTTCTGTGAAACACGTATTTCTATGATTTCTGGGCTGCAGTGCGATGTAACGTGTAACGTGCTACGTTACAGACGGACAAACTGTTTGTGTAGGTGACGTGGATGTGAGCTATCATTATGTAGAACTCTTGTTATCTGTTACAAATTATTTATACTATAATCTTTATGAAAGTTATTTTTTGTTAAATGTTTCTATCAACTGTTTGCGTCGCTCGTCTCGACGGCCGACCGCCAGTTAAATTCATATCTTTAGAACAGAACAATCAGACATTGACGCTTATCCGTTGATTCTGAGTGCGCTGTTTGTTATTATTGTGGTAGCCATTGAAGTATATAATGCAGACAAATGCTAACAAGTTATTATCATAGTACAATATCTCATATCACGTTTTCTTTATTCGAGGGATGTATAGACGATGTTCTGACGGTACAATAACTATCTTATAATAATCAAATTCTTGTGATTTAGCGTCGTATATTGTATTTAATAATCGAGGCCTTTCACAGCCATGTCAAACCGATCACCGTAGCGTAGTGTACTGATTGTTTTGACAAACATACGTGAAGGCCTTTAGATTTGTTCGTATTTCGCAAACCGCTGCGAATTATGCAATTATAAGTGAAGTATAAGTTGTTATGATAAGGTATACTCATGTAACGGGATCATACGTACCTGCTAGCTGATTGGCCAGTTTCGATAGACCTCTCAGCGGGAACGTTTAGCTAATGTTGTTATACTGGTCGAGCCACATATCGCCTGTAAGTCTAGATACTCGGTGCGTCTTCGCTTTAGTTGGCGCTATTGTAAAACGACTGCATTTTTTACTAAAGACACATTTTAATTTTGTATTCAAACTGATTTACTGTTCAACAATAAGCTTAAAACATAAATATATAATTGTTTAATGCACTTTGTTCTAGTAAAATGCAAGAATAGAAAATTCTACTACATAGGTAACTTATATTGATTATAATAAAATTAAATAAATGTTTATATATAAAGTAAAAGTTGTGTACGTTTGTATTAATATAGCGTGTACGACCAAATGATTCACTGTCAGTACTCCGAGGTTGCGATGTTGATTGTGAAGTAGACGGTAGATGCACTAACTACACGACCTAATGCTACTTTGTATCATTTCCTTGGCTGTGTTTTGTTGCGACGTTTCTGTTTCTACTGCCGCGCAATGGAAGTTTTTTAAATGTTTATACTGGTCACACCGGCCGCTTTTCAACGCGCATTCTTATTTTGAAAATTAAAAAGATGTCTATTCAATAAATGGCGCGAATCGTTGGAAAGGGGCCACGGTGTTGATCTTAAATTATTATAATATTTGTATATTTGTTGAGAAATGAGTTGTATGTGTGAGAGGCAGTTGGTTCGGTATCAGGTCGTGCATTCGTCATTACCCGCTGACATGTATTCACTGTATGAAACTATGATATTATATTAATATGAAAACAAACAATTCCTGAGATAATAAAAAGGAAAATATTACAAAATTTTGTTTTATTTATTTATTGTCCTATGTTAAAACATAAATAACTTCAACTTAGCAGATTTTTACAGAATTGTTAATTTAATTACACTGAGTTGCAAGTCATAGACATCATTTTAACATTTTTGTTATTAAAACTCAACTACAAAATAATTCAATTCAAAATAAATCACATTGTCATTATTACATTAAAATTGCTATTTCATTTTGTTATTAGAATTATATAATACCAACACCTTTATTATTGTGAGTATAAATAAACAATTTGGTTCACACATAAAATATCACCCAGTTAAAATAATTTAATACTGCACAGAAATATTGTTTAAAAGTTTGTACTCTTGACTGGACTAACAAATTAAAGTTTATTTACTTATTTTTAAATATCAACAATTTTTATAAATTAAAAACCACCTCCATGCAAAGTTCAAAAATACAGTTCAACAATATTTTTCATCCTCTTTTATGTACAGTAGCAGAAAAAAAATGTTAAGCTATTTTTTTTAACTTACATCTTTATTCTACGTGACAGGAACCCTTTCTCTGTCATCCTGTTATTTTTATTCAAAAGGTTAGTAATTGGAGAAATTAAAATTAATTCCTTTTTGAATAGTAGCTTAACCAAACTGCCTAACTATTTCATTTCTACCTGTACAAGTCAATCACAAGACGTTCTGTCTTGTCAAAAATGTCAAATTATCTAGTTTATTTGAGTATGCCCCACTTGACAAAGTCTTTCACGATGCCGTTGAGTCTCTCCGCGTAGAGGTCGCTGGTCTTCTCTACGGAAAAGTCGGACATCTCGAGGTTCTCGTTGACTTTGGGTGCGTTCTCGCTTTCAACGGTGACCACGGGTAAGGTGAAGACTGCCAGCGTGAGACCGAACGGGAGTTTCTGGAAAAATATTGGAAAATTTAATAAATTTCGCAGGGGCGTTTTCTGCCTAGGGCTAGGGCGCCGCAGGTCCATGACGGTAAAAATTGGCTTATATTGTTTTCACGAGCTTGTTGGTGTAGTGGTTAGTGACCCTCCCCCTAGACAAGTGGCATTGTAGAATAGATTGTCAAATGTATGGAGATGTCAAATTATTTAGCGAAAGCTTATATCAACTCCATACATTTGACCATCTATTCTAATCTACAATCTATTCTACAATGCCACTTGTTTAGGGCCCCCTGACTGCTACACCTGCACCGCGATTACGTATCTTGCAGAAGTCGAGCGATCGCGATAATTACGCAATGATCGCGCAAGAATTGCTTCTCAAACGTCAATCCGTATCACGTATCAGCAATAGCAATGCGATAGCAATCTAGCGATAGTGCTGCTTCTGTGGAGCAATCTGTTAACTAAAACATGCATTTTGCGTTTGGTGGTGTCGTATTAAGTATGGTTTTTAAGAGCAAAGTTAAGTTATTTTTGTTAAAAGTGATATTTAATTAGTTCCAGCGATTGCTACTTTACCGTCATCGTAGCAATAAGTGCATTAGAACAATCAGCGAGCGATTAGCAATCGATTCATACATAATACGTTACATTTTTGACGTTAAGCGATTAATCGCGCGATCGCTGCGCAAATATTGCTAATTGCTGTTTCATAGGTAATAAGCCAGCCGAGGTCGTGGTTTCGATTCCCGCTTAGGACAAACTTTGTGTGATAAGCTTGATTGTCTGTTCTGTGCTGGGTGTAATTTATGGTTTTAACTACATTTAAGTATTTTTAAATAATATTTTAAGTAATAATATATTAGTTGTATGGTAACCATTGCTCAGGCTCGTTCTGGTTTAGGATCAGATGACGGTGTTAATTAATTGTTTATTGGCCTAATTGACTTTGATAGTTGGCAACAGTAAAGTGACCAACACAACATACTGTATTAGTGATTATAATCCATACAAATATTATAAATGCTAAGGAACTGTCTGTCTGTATTTCTGTATGTCTGTCTCTTCTTCACGCCTAAACTACTGAACCGATTTGAATGAAATTTGGTACAGATATAGTCTTGGAACTGAGAAAGGACATAGGATAGTTTTCATCCCGGAAATCCCCCGGGAACGGGAACTATTATTCCACGCGGACAAAGTTCGTGGCCAAAAGCTAGTATTTAATATCCTAGATTAATTTACAAACATAAACCCATTAATTACACAAATAACCGGACCCGGAAGGACTAGCTACTTATTTGTAAGAGAACCTACCTAATAAGTATAGGTTTGCATCTTGTTTGCTTGAATACATTACTGGATGACGAACTGACATACCTTTGAATTAATCAGCATTGTTGATTTATTTGAAACGTATTTATTTAGTCACAGAGCATGGTGTAGAATACCGTAGAAGATAGATTGATGGTCCAATCGTAGGATATGGTGCCTAATGTAAGGTGTCAATAAACAATTTCTTATTTACCTATTCAGTTGATTAACAGAGATAATTGAAAATCTATTTATTGGGCTAGCTACAAATGAAGTTGTTTTAAAGAAATTAAGTTTTGGGATTACTTGGTATGGTGTTTTGTTTACCCATATTTACATGTGAGTAAGAATATACTCGTTTAGTAGGTATCTATGTATACCACAGGCCATTACTGACAGTGGTTAGTAGGTAATCAGTCTAACTACATTGTCCACTTACATACCTACCTACGTGTGCTAAGGTGTTATATAAGATAGTCTTGGATGACGGTGGTCATTACCACAACACACCACACGTTGCGTTTTTGCGTTAGGGCTTCGGCATATAAAGGGACTTTTAATAGGGAGGGTCGATGTTGATAGTGTGTGGCAGTCATCAATGTTGTTTTGCCGGGATTTGTCAAATGCGTTATGTTATTTCTTCAGTTACTAATGCCAAATCACCACGGCAAGTGACACAATTAAGCAGCACGACCGACGTCCCAATGATAAAACTTCCAAAATGAGTAGGTATTCATTAGTGCAAACGTTACCGGCCCTTTAAAGTAGACTCTCCAAATGTTAAAAGAGCTTTTGGTGACCAAAACTGAGACGACTGGTAAACAACCAACGAATATATGTAGAGTAATTGAAAATTGGGCCTCTCTGCCCCCCTAGACAAGTGGCATTGTAGAATTGATAGCGAAACGAAAACGATTGTCAAATGTATGGAGATGTCAAATTGTTTAGCGAAAGCTTATGTAAACTCCATACATTTGACAATCTATTCGTTTTCGTTTTCTATTCTACAATGCCACTTGGCTAGGCCCACATCCGTGCATAGTATAGTATACCTACAATGAATCGCGTGCCACCCTTCGAAGCCGCAGTGGACATTTAAATGATATCAAATTAATTCTTAAACAATGGCATATATGGGCCTTCCAAATAAAACAATAATTTCTGCAATATCTCACATACAGCTTGTTTTATTTAATTTCAACATCTACCCGTCCTTGTTGAAAAACCCTTTAGAAGTGTTTACACTGCGTATTGTAGATATGGGTACAAAGCAGATTGATAACAAAGATATTGTGTGGCGGATCCTTTACGGTGTAATTCAAGTGGATGTTACAAAACTAGTGGACACGACGGCGACACGACGTTCGCAGTGGTTTAGTGATGGGTTGTTAGTTGCTTCACTGCATGTCTCGAGTTCGATTTTCACGCGGAAAAATGTATTACCTATATAGCTTACAGATTGGTAAATGAGGCTTAATAATTTGTTTATTTTTTTAAATATTTTTTACGAAAACCACTCAAGTTACGGCAATGTCATTATTTGGGAAATTACTAGTAAGTAGAGAGAGGCTACAACTTTTTATTGTGTAAGTATTTTGTTGAAAGTGCAGTTCTGTACATTTTAACACTAAAACAAGACTAAAACTTACAGCGAAAAACTGAAAAACCAAATACAACAAAAAAGGGATCGAAAAAGTACGAAACAAGAATATTTTTATTAAGAAATCAAGGCATCTTAGATTCAAGTGGTAGCTGGTCAAAATCATAATCCTTTTTGCCGTAATCGGGTAAAAAACACGTGTAATTTAGTCTACTGGTCATTATCTATCTGTGTTGGCGGAAGCTGTGATCAGTCGGCCTTGACAGTGGACGTCAAATGACGAGTGTAATCAGCAAAGTAAATACGTATCCAGGGCTGCCAAACATAAAGTAAGTTTTTTCGAACACCGTTGGACACAGCTGTTGGATGTATTCTAATGAAAGAACATCAGACAACCTTAATACACTGCTGGTCCAAAAAAAAAAAACCCCAGCGCGGCCTGATCTAGAATTATTCCTAATTGCTGGGTTACTCATACTTAGTAGGCTAATTCAATTAAGAATTTTAATTTATAATGTAATTATATTTTTTACTCTTCTTTACGGGTTTCATAGTAGCTAGTACTTTCAGGTATGTGTGACCCGAGTAATGGTCTGTTTTGAACCCAAATGCTTCTTGTCTTTCAGTTAATAATATCCGTTGGTTTTGGAAATCAATTTTCATTAGTACCTATATCTGACGACCCCTGAATATTTATCTACTTTGCTGACTACTTTGTACTAGTGTACGTATTTGCTACATAAAACTAGTTTTGGTAAGTATGTATTACATAGTTTTTGTATGGCAATTATATAAATTATTGTCTGGTTGAAATAGTTCTCAAGGATTTACTCGTATATATTTAGGTTTTACAACAACCAACAATAAAACCAAAATGTGAAAAAAAAACAAGGGTATGCCCGTAAACGTGTTTACGTTGTACACGTTGGAGCCTGTTCGCTTAAATTTTTCGTAACTGAAAAATTCTTGATATGTTTTTGCCGCACTGTTACCAACTATACTCGAATTTTGTCAAAAAAAAACGTGTAATTTATAAAAAGTAAACATGAGTAGTGTCCTTTAAAAATTAGGAAATACCTTGAACTTTAAACAAAAATTTTAATACGGCTTTATTCTGTATTTACTTAATACAAAAAGCTTCATAACCTAGGCAAAAAATAATTAAATTATCTAGAAAAAATCGAAGGTAAGAAAAATAAAATTTAAAGCGATCTAAACCTCAGTAATTATGACATTACATAAGTATTGTTGTTTCATTGTTAGCTTGAGATAAGTGTGGTTACTTTGAGATAACTACAAAGTAACGTAAACTATTTATCATAATCACAATCATAACTATTTATTACGTCTATTAGAGTAGGTATACAGAACTAACTACTTTGTACCAAACGTATAAACTTAACGCGGCTGCGGTACCCGCACGGAAAAAATATTATTTGTATTGCCTACAAGTATTTATTCCAGGTCTGGATATTAGTGTATGTGATTTATATGTTTGTAAAGGCACCGCAAGCAAGTTATTTATAATTAGCGTACAGAAGTTTAGAAAACGACAGGTGTTCCTACTTTGCTACGTCGATAAGCTACGCCGTAGCACACCCCTACGGAGTGCTACGAAACCGTGGACGCTACAGTAGACGTAGACTTTTTTAGGGATACTTTGGTAGCTATTGGTGCCGATTTCCTTATTCACAAACTAAAGTAAATTTAAGTTAAGTGCATCTTTCTCTTTCCATTTTATTGAGAAAAGGACAGAAAATAAAATATTAGTTAAGTCCTGTCAAATTTAGACACTCCATAGATAATTTAGACGCGATTTAAAAACACGGCGTCTTTTCAAATACGTCAATTTTCTTAAAGCGCTGTCTAATTTGACAGGATTAAACAAAAATCTATCTTCTGTCCTTTTCTTTAAGAAATGGAAAGAGAAAGATGCATTTAACTTAAATTTAGTTAAGTTTGTGAACAAGAGAATCAGCACCGTTGAATCTCCTCACCTACCAAATTCTTGCAGGTGACTCTTAACCGATGCGATAGTTAGATAAAAGTTAGACCTTGAAGATGGGCGGCCTGGGGTGCATGGACAGAAAACCTCCTCGTGTGCCCGAGGGCTGGAGTTCGCTTATGGATCCGTCCGGGGCGAAGACCAGTCCGAGGGACGGTGCACCCCGGGAGGTGTGCAACGACTCGTCACGGTACGTTGTGCCTGTGGGGTCTCGTTGCACACTTTCGAATATTCTGTCGCGGAGGACTCCACCACCTGTCCCTCTGAGTAGCAGAGGGCAGTGTGTGTTGGAGTCGGGGAACGGGCTCTGCGTGCACTCACCCTGCCGCAGAGCAGGCAGCTGGGGGTCGTCATCCCTAGCTGCCCCCGTTGATCTCGTAGCCCCGTAGTCTGTTACGGTCATGTCTCTGACTTTCGACGGGGGTCGAGGGCCTTGGCTTAACCGCCCGGGCCGCGAGGTAGACAACCTCTATAAAAAATCACCTCTAATACCAAGTTCTGGTGCGTGGCGAAGGTACGAATGGCTGAGGAGTAGTGTCGTCTATTTGTGGACGGCGCATCAGTCTCTAGCGCACCCCCAGCCAGGGAACCGGTGGACCCTCTGGTTGGGTTACAAATGTACACTTGCCCAGGTACAGGGGGTTATCCTGGGTGTACGTCTTAAATCCCCCATACTCGTGGGACTTAATTATGAATGATCCAAAACAATATTTAAAAAACACCGGAAGAAAGGGAGAGGCGCGGTCTATTGAGGCTGACGCAGTGATGGGCTCGAGCTCTAGAAGCTCGAGCTCGAACGGCTCGAGCTCGGGTAGCTCAGGGCGAGAAAGGAGGAGAAGCCGCAGCAGAAAGCGGACAATGTCGGAGGGCGCCTCGTCGTCCTCCGACAGCGAAGCGGCGGCACCGGCCCCCAAAATCCCCACCAGCAGGCGGGGTGCGGGCCGTGTTGGAGGAGGGGGGCGCAAGCTCCCCGCGCAGGAGGCGGCTCGGCGAGCTGAAAGGCTCGCCCTGGAGGGGCGACACCCTGGAGCGGCTTCCGCGCAGGTTGACGGTGCATCCGCCACCGCGGGGAGCTCCAAACCGGAGCGCGCGGTTAGCCTGGCGGAGGTAGTGACCTCGGCGTTGGTGTCTGTGGCCCTCAAAAAGAAGAAGGGCTCGAAGGACAGGGCCATCGCCGATGCCACTGCCGAGATTTTGGCGGCGGCGAATGCTGAGAATACGGCGGGCACGGAGCTGGCCGCTATGCGGGCCGCCATTGAAGAGCTGAAGGAAGAAAACAAGAAGCTTAACGCGGAGCTGGCCAGGCTCCGGGGGGATGCGCCCCTCACAGAGGAGCCCAAGGAGGAGTCGGAGCGGGACCTGCTCAAAGCTGTGGTGCAGGGCATGGCGGACTTCCAGCGCCGGTTTTCGGTGCTGGAAGGCATTGTCCTCCGGCCCCCGCTCGCGGCCAGTAGTGCGGTCCCGGCGGCGTCGACGGCACGGCCAGCGGCATCATTTGCCGCTGTGGCCGCGACTCCTGCGGCCGGCACGTCAAGGCGTGCCACCGCGCCGCAACAGGCGAAGGGGAAGGCCGCACCGCCCAACAAGGGCAAGGCGGCGAAGCCCAAAACGGTGGGGGCACCCGCAGCGAGTGCGCCTGCACAACGCCCCCCACCGTCTCACTCTTTTCCCCCCCCTTCTCCCCCGACTGCCGAAAGTCCGGCTGAGCCCGGCTGGCAAGTCGCAGGGGAGAAGAAAAAGGCGGCTAAGGCGGCCAGGGCCGCAAA
This sequence comes from Athetis lepigone, assembly GCA_033675125.1. NCBI lineage: Eukaryota > Metazoa > Arthropoda > Insecta > Lepidoptera > Noctuidae > Athetis > Athetis lepigone. The sequence goes on along the minus strand of CM066230.1, from coordinate 19,561,692 downwards.
AAAGCGGCAGCGGCAGCGGGAGCGTCGCAAGGCAAGGAGCCTTGCGGCCAGGCTCCGCACTCCAAAGACTGCAGCGGTGGTAATCACCCTGCAGCCGGAGGCGGAGAAGAAGGGCGTGACCTACGGGTCCGTCCTTACAAAGGCGAAAGCGGCGGTGGACTTGGCCGAGATCGGCGTCACCGAAGGTCTGCGGCTCCGGGTCACGGCGACTGGAGCCCGCATGCTGGAGGTCCCGGGAGCCACCAGCGGCCCCATCGCCGACGTCCTGGCCGAGAAGCTCCGGGCATCGCTGCCGGCGGAGGAGGTTCGAGTGTCCAGGCCCACCATGCGCATAGATGTGCGCATCTCGGGCCTGGACGACTCCATCAGGGCGGAGGAGGTGGCGGCCGCCGTTGCTAAGGCGGGGGGATGCCCCACCGACGATCTGCGGGTGGGCACCATCCGCCTTGACCGCTCCAGGTTGGGAGCGGTCACGGTGAGCTGTCCCGCGTCGGTGGCGAAGGCGATCTCGGAGGAGGGCCACAGGCTGAAGGTAGGATGGACCTCGGCGCAAATCAAGTTGCTGGAGCCCAGGCCTCTGCGGTGCTACAGGTGCCAGGTGGGGCACCATGTCGGTGTCCGCTGCACCGCGGAGGTCGACCGTAGCGGGGATTGCTTCCGCTGCGGGCAGCCCGGTCACAAGGCCGGCTCGTGCAATGCCGCGCCGCACTGCTTTGTATGTGCGGCAGCTGGCAAGCCGGCTGATCACCGGGCTGGGGGCAAGGCTTGCGCCCCACCTGCCAAAACAAGAGGAAAGAGCAGAGGGCCCTCTGCCGCCGCTGCCGCTGCCGCCGCTCCCGCTGCTGCTGCTGCCGCCGCTCCCGCCGTTCCCGCCGCTGCCGCGCCCGTCGCTGCCGCCGCGACCACCGAGGCCGCAATGGAGTGCCAATAATGGCTCCATTGCGCCTCGTACAGGCGAACATCAACCACTGCGCCGCCGCTCAGGATCTGTTGCTCCAGAGCATGGCGCAGTGGTCGATCAACATCGCCGTGGTCTCCGAGCCGTACTTTGTCCCGCCCAGGGATTCTTGGGTGGAGGACCTGAGCGGCTCGGTGACCATCATCTCGTCGGCCGCCGCCGGTACCCCAACCCTCGAAGGCGTCAAGAGGGCACAGGGGTGCGTTGCGGCACGGTTCGGGGAGATCGCCGTGGTAGGCGTCTATCTCTCCCCGAGCCGATCCCTCGTCGAACTCCACAACTCCCTTATGGAGCTGAGCGTCGTCGTCGCCGGGTTCCGAACCCTCCCCGTGCTCGTTCTCGGGGACTTCAATGCCAAGAATCTGGCTTGGGGCTCCCGATATACTGATGCACGGGGGAGAATGGTGGAAAACTGGGCCCTAGAGGCAGGCCTAGTTGTGCTGAACCAGGGTTCCGTCCCCACGTGTGTGCGGATGCGGGGTGAGTCGGTGGTGGACATTTCGTTCGCCAGCCCCGCTCTGTCACCGCGTGTCGTTGACTGGCGCGTAATGGAGGAGGTGGAGACGTTCTCCGACCACCGGTACATCCGGTTTGACGTCTCCGCCCAGACCTCCGCTGCGCCGGTCCGACGGACCCCAAGCGGTCCGCGTTGGGCGCTGAAGCAGCTGGACCGGGAGCTTCTCCTGGAAGCCTCGATAGTGCAGGCCTGGGTGTCATCACCGGACAGGCCTGCCGACATCAATGCCGAGGCTGGGTGGTTCCAGGAGGCCATGTCCGATATCTGTGACATGGCAATGCCCCGGGTTCAGCCTGGAAGGTGTCAGCGCCAGGTGTACTGGTGGTCGCCGCAAATCACGTCACTACGTGAGGCGTGCGTGGCTGCGCGACGCCCGTACACCAGACACCGCAGGCTCCGTATCCGCCCTGTGGATGCGGATGCCATTGAGGCGGAGCTGTACGAGGGGTACAGAGCGGCGAAGGAAGCCCTCCGACTGGAGATATTGCGGGCCAAAGCTTCGGCCCGCCAAGAGACGCTGGGGACTCTGGACAGAGATCCGTGGGGGCGCCCCTACTTGGCGGTGCGGGGCAAGCTCCGTACCGCGGGCCCCCCGCTGACGCAGAGTCTCCGGCCCCAGGTCGTAGAGGGCGTTGTGAGCGCTCTGTTCCCTTCGCGGGGGGAGTTTTCTCCCCCGCTCATGGCTCCGCCACCGGCGGTGTCCGATGCGGACCGCGACGGCGACGACGACGACGTTCCAGAGGTGACCGAGGTAGAACTGGGAGTGGCGGTGCTAAGGCTTAGGGCCAAGAACACCGCCCCAGGACCCGACGGCCTACCAGGGAAGGCCTGGGTCCTGGCCTTAGGGGCTCTCGGGCCTCGACTAAGGGGGCTCTTTAGCGCATGCTTGGAGGAGGGCCAGTTCCCACTTCGTTGGAAGACAGGGAAGCTGGTCCTCATACCGAAGCCGGGGCGTCCTGCGGACTCTCCGTCCGCGTACCGGCCCATCGTTTTGCTCGACGAGGCGGCAAAGCTCTTGGAGAGAGTGATTGCGAGCCGCCTCATCGAGCGGCTGATGCGGGTGGGGCCGGATCTGGCGGACGGTCAGTTCGGCTTCCGTAGAGGACGCTCCACGGTGGACGCCATCATGCGCGTGCGAGCCCTTACGACAGGGGATGCGGTGGCACAGGGCAGGGTCGTCTTGGCGGTGTCTCTCGACATCGCCAACGCCTTTAACACCCTGCCTTGGGGGTGCATAGTGGCGGCACTCCGGTATCACCGGATGCCTGCCTACCTCTGTCGTGTGGTCGAGGCCTATCTGACGGACAGGGCCGTCATCTACCCCGGTCACGAGGGAGTGTGGAGTCGACGAGGGATGTCGTGCGGTGTTCCACAGGGATCGGTCCTGGGGCCGCTCCTGTGGGACATCGGGTACGACTGGGTGCTGCGCGCCGACCTTCCCGATGGTGTCAGCGTAGTGTGCTACGCTGACGACACGCTAGTCCTAGCGCAGGGAGGGTCGTTCCAGGCGGCGGCCGACTTGATGACAAGTGGAGTTGCGACAGTCGTGGACAGGATCCGGCAGCTGGGACTCGAGGTGGCCCTGCACAAGTCCGAGGCCATGTGTTTTCATGGCCCTCGGCACCGGCCACCTCCGGGGTCTCAGATAACGGTGGGAGGGGTTCACATCGGTGTCGAGTCGACGATAAAGTACCTGGGACTTGTCCTCGACAACCGGTGGAACTTTACGGAGCACTTCCGACGTTTGGGCCCCAAACTGGCGAAGGCCGGAGCTGCCCTCAAGCGGCTCCTGCCCAATCTCGGCGGCCCAAACGCCTCCTGCCGGAGGCTCTACACGGGGATCGTGCGGTCCATGGCCCTCTACGGGGCTCCGGTGTGGGCGCCCAATCTAGCCGCGGCTCCGGCCCGACTTCTGAGGGCGTCCCAGAGGGTCATGGCCATTCGCATGGTGCGGGGATACCGCACGGTCTCCTGTGAGGCGGCATGCCTCCTTGCCGGCGTCCCGCCGTGGGATCTGGAGGCAACAGTCCTTGCACACACGTACGAGTGGCGCGTGGAAGTGCAACGCCGGGGTGAAGTCCCGATGCCGCGGGTTATCGCGGCACGGCTCACGGAGCTCCGGCGAGATCTCATGGCGGAATGGAGACAACGACTGTCGCAACCTAGTGCTGGGCACGCCGTTATAGCGGCGGTAAGACCCCTCTTTGAGGAGTGGCTGGAGAGGCGTCATGGCACTCTCACGTTTCGCTTGACACAGGTCCTCACCGGACATGGTCAGTTCGGGAGGTTCCTGTGTCGGATTCGGGCGGAAGCGACGCCTGGGTGTCACCACTGCAGTAGAGGACACGGTCGAGCACACAGTGGAGGTGTGCCGCGCATGGGCGCACCATCGACGTGTCCTCGTAGAGGCGATCGGCGGCGGTGACCTCTCGCGCCCGGCGCTGGTTCAGGCCATGCTTCGGGGCGAGACGGAATGGGATGCCGTCGCCTCCTTCTGCGAAGCAGTTATGCTGGTGAAGGAAGCGGCGGCGCGCGAGAGGCAACGACGAGCCTCTCGCCCCGGACTAAGACCCAGGCGAAGACGTCGAGAGTCGCAAGACGACTACCGGCCACCGTAGGCGCGGTTCTGCGGATGGCGAGCGATGGGTAGCTCGCCGCCCGGCTAGGACCAGGACCGCGTAGACGGCGCGTTTTGTTCCACGCGCGCCTCAAAGAGAAGGAGTCAGCACAGGGAGGGACCCAACAGGGCCAACGCCTGCCGGGGTTGCGGAATGTTTATAGTGGTTACCGTGACCCTGGAACATAAAGGGCAATCGAAGGAACATGAGTGGGTTTTAGTCAGTAAGAGTCTGACACGCCCTCCCGTCGCACCCAGGACGGGAGCAGTCATTGGATGATTTCCCACTCACCAAAAAAAAAAAAAAAAAAAAAAAAAAAAAAAAAAAAAAAAAAAAAAAAAAAAAAAAAAAAAAAGATGGGCGGCCTCTTTTGCTGTCTAAGACAAATCTTGATAAGAATACAAAGCAATCCTTACCTGCTCCAACTCATAGTCAAAGTCAGCCCTGGAGAAGGTCTCCTCAGGGTCGAGGTTCAGCCTCTTCATAGCAGCGCTGAGCTGCGTGTAGTAGTGATCGATCAGCTTGTCATAGTACTGCGCGCGGAACTGCTCGTCGGAGCCCGTGAAGATAAAGTACATGAGGTCAGTGACCGGGCTGCCTCCCTGCAGGGTCTGGAGATCCACGATCTTGATGTCTACCTTGCCGTCCTGAAATTGGAGAAAAAATGAGGTTAGATTTGCACAAAATTGGAATTATATTGTACTCCCTTCTTTTCAAACGATTTTAAAGAAGGAGGAGGTTTTCAATTCGAATGTATTTTTTGTTATCAGAAACCTGAAAATGGGTAATTTCTGCTCAACAATATGTACAACAACGTTTTGTTATTAAGAGATCAACTTGGAAATCGTGAATAAACATCAAGCAAGTCACATAGTCAGCTGTTATTTTTCCGCGATTTCTAGTTGTTACCTGTGGAATGTGCAATTGACATTAATTTCTTCCATTAATAAGAAAAATATGTAGGAAGCCGCATATTTCTTGTATCATAATTCTTTCATTCTTCCCAAGTCCCAAAGAAAGCTTTGGCGACAATATCGTTTGTTTTAAAGATATCTTTGGCAGTAGGTATACTGAATGAAAGAGCTGATAATCCGCTATCACCAGTAGCCATAATACCTTTATTGTGTGCACTACAGACACTGTTAAGAAAGGCGAATGGGTGACAATAAACACACAAATGGTAATACAAAAGAAACGTAAATAGGTAAATAACCGTCCGCGTAAATATTACGATTTTACTTGTAGGCTAAAGGTGGTCCTTGACGGACATTTTGGCGCATCAGTTGAACTGACGTACGTCCAAAATTTTAGCGTGAGTGTCGAATCGCCATGCCAGAGTTGGTTGGCCGCCTAAACCATTTGGAGTGACGCCACAGTTTTACGACTGGACTGACGCGAAAAATGACCGTCAATGGCCACCTTTAGGCTTGGCCATGGGGGTCTTGACTTCCGTGATTCACCGTCAAGGGGTCATGATCCCCGGCTAGGTTCTATAATCACTGTCAAATTTATAGTCGAATTGCGAACTGTATTTGTCTTTGGACATCGACTATGACCCACCCTTGACAAGGCTGTATCCACCCTTGGTAGTAGCATCACCTGCTGTTTTTTAAAATTTCCAGGCAGTGTATCGTTGTATTATTAGGAATATATGCGAGTTCCAGTACGCTTTTATAGTTTGAAGCCGAAAAAAAAAAACAGTGAAAATTGCCAACTATGTTGTCATTTTCACACTTTTACTTTTTTTATCTGTAATGTAATACACGCAGATAAAAGTGGGAATACAGTACTAATAGCTCGTATGTCTAAATATCGTTATCTCTCAACAGCTACATTAATATAATGGCCTAATAAGTTTCATACGCGGTTAATAAACTCCGGTACTAGGTATTATGTTCAGTTAATATGTATGATGTAGAGAGACTAACAAATATCGTAAAATCATATAATTATGATAATATACAGATATGAAACAAAGTAGGTAATTCAACAGCTGAATGTAATTAGCTATATTGGTATCTTTGTTTTGGGTGACTAAATAGGTAGATAATCGTTACTCGTGCGATTAGATAGATTTAACGTGTTGATTTCATACTGCGGAATTACGCATCTTTTTATTTTAAAATATTAATTGTCACTGTGACAATGCTTTTATGTAATACAATTTACGTTATCTAAATCTTTATATTTATCTTAAGAGATAGGCTTTTTGGTGGTAATCAGGACACAGCAGAAATGACAGAAGGTACAAATATGAGATTTGCAGTGTTTTTTTAAGACGTAGAAGCGATTTTGGGCTTATAAAATTACCATCGAGTTAAAATAGGGGATAAAAGTTTGTATAAAAGTTGGCGGGCGAAGCCAATAGAATAATTTGTAAGTAAAAATATATATATATTTTAATGATCCACTCAAATAAATTCAAATCGTCCACCAAAGTTTAGGCCCAATAAAAGTATTGTCAATTACATAAATACTGGGGATGTCCCATGTTTATAATTCATGTTACATTTTTGGGTCAATTTCTTTTTTCAATTTCAGGTTTACGATGATCAAATATTGCTAGCTCATCCAAGATCATATTTTGCAACATTATTCTGTTTTAAAATAAATTATGGCAAAAGTGAGTAACAGGAAATAATATTTTTTTTAGCTAGAAAATAATTACTTAGATCAGGTTACAGATAGGATCTATTGACGGGTTGAGTACTGACCGGACTAAGACTCATGTTTTATGTAAATAAGTAATAAATAATAATTTGAAAAACTAATAAACCCGACTGACTAATAAAATTCTTAACTAAAAACATGTAAACATAGATACATTCATAATAAAATCTACAAAATCAGTGTCAAATATCAATAAGTAAAAATGTTATTCATGTTATTATGCACTTTACAGAATAATAAGGCTAAATAATGGTTTGTGGGGGGGACCTTGGAGCTCTAAGATACAGGCCTAGGCCTAGTTTAGACTCCAAATCCCTCACAAATTACTCCTCTGTTTTCGCCCTACTTATGTATTTTTCGATGTAAGCATGTAATTTGTGATGGTAAATAAATGTATTTATTATTATTATTATTATCTTAAAACTTTACGTTACTCGGGACCCTGGGGTCCCGGACCTTTGAAAGGCGTACGAGGGGCCGAAGCCAACTCGCAGAGGCCCCTTAAATAAAGCTTTATTATATGAAGTGGGACACCAACCGGCGATTATCCCTATATGCACCACTCAAGTGCACCTAAGGTCAACCCCCGGTTGGTGGTGGTCTATTGCAGGTCATGGAATAAAGAAATTATTGGACTATGGGTTTGGGTTGCTAAGATGGATTACTTATCTGAAACTATTGAATGGCTATGGCCCCTGCCTAACCAATGCTTGTATACACGGATAAAAAGGCAGGGGGTGACTTGCACACTCAGTAAATGGGCCCCTGAAAACGGCCGCTAGCACATAGTGACGTAGCGACAAGGGGGCAACATATATCGAGGTGCTGGAGGAGTGGAGAGGTATTCCACGGCTATCAGGACAATCCCGGAAGTACGGTCAAGATCCCTACCAGCATCTTACTGGAATACTTCCTTCCCCCGAGCAAATTTGCTCTTGCGAATCTCCACTCAAACCAGCCAATTAAGGCAAGAGTGAGGTGGGAGCCTTGTTCCTCGTCAGTGCTCACTCTGGCCGGCCAGTTAAGGCAAGCCAGAGATGAAGAACAAAGGGTCTCCCAGGAGGTCAGGTCCACGGGGTCGCTACTGCCCGACAGCTCGCCACAAGCTGCCCTGCGGGTTTATTATTATTATTATTATGTTTTCCCACCCTCCCTCTGAGTCAGTCTGGTAAAAAATAACGTTAGCCGAAATAAATACGAAAACAAGGGAAACAATCGAATGACCCTGCGACCGAGTGTAACGAAATAACTTACGTTGAGATGTCTATGCATTAAGTTACTCGGCCTGTAGTCCCCATGGCCCAGCACTTGTCGCCGGCTTGTCTTAAACAAAGCAGTAAATTCTTCCGGCGATGTGAACGTGTTCTCAAAAAAACTCTTTAACTTCTCGCCATTCTCTGGATCTGTTATACTCTTAACAGCTCGAGATACCTCTGTCTCCATATAGACCTTCATAGAATTATCATCCATCTGCCATTCGAACATAAAGGTTTCCATTACTTTTTTAAAGTCCTCCGGGTAGTATGTCTCATGTGCGATGGAGATGGCGTGCATCTTGGCCAACTCTTCCACTGCTTTCGAAGCGTACGGCCAGTCCACTGACTTGAATCTGTCGTAAGAATTGTATCCGTTCATTTCTAGGTTCTCAAGCACTATTGTTTCTTCGTATAAAGTAGGATTGCATCCATAAAATTTGGAGAAAGCTAACTTATGTTCTTCCGGCACTTGATGATCGTTTTGTATTTGTTCGTAAATTTTTACCAGTTCTGTGTAGCAGTACCGTTCCGCCTCAAAAAACTTTGGCCCTTGAGTTCGGAACTTCTCACCCATGGCTGCGACTTTAGCGAACAAGTGCAGTACTTTAGAACCTTCGGTGATGTCTACCGTGTACAGTTTAGATGTGTAGTTCGCTCCTCCGCTCGATATTGGTTTAATTTCCAATTCGTAATTAACAAACTTTTGTTCTTTGGCAATTTTATGAACTAAATCATTAAAATGTCCCGGGATGTCTTCCATGTTGAGTTTTTAATTTGAAATAGTTTTACGACTGAACACGGACGCACTTGAGTCACTTTTATTTAGTTGATTGTTATACCCGCGGTCCCTACGAAACCTGCCAGAGAACTGAGCGCGCAGCGTCGTGCTAGCTCAGCGTCGACGTTGTTATCTACCTACATCATACGTGATAATAGTGCAGTTTTTAAATTGATCAGTTTGTTGGTGTTCTAAAGTATGAAGAGAAAAAAACTTTAGTTATAATTATCTAGTTGGTCGTTTATAAAAATGGTTAACGAGCGGGGAATGGAAAACTGTTCATAGTTTATTCGGTACAAGATCTAGATGTGAGGTCATGTGGCAATGATCCTAGTTAAAGAGTTAAGAAGGAAGCAAGAGGGTACAATGCCATTATAATAAAGTGGAGCTCAAACAGTTCGTCGTACCACTTCTCATAAGTGGATGATTTATGGCGCAAATTCGACATCACAGCGATCATAGTTGATTTAAACTTATGAGTAACAAATTTAGATTTAGATGAAAACCGATTCGCACGTAAAGACACATTTTAGATAAGCGCGACTACTTTAGTACAACTTTTTGTCCAGAACAAGTAGATTTGTTTTTTGCATAAACTATGACCGCGTAGTTACAACTCACTGCACAAAAACAAAGTCAGGAAAAACTTACTTCCCGTCTTCTATGCAATAAGTTACTCCCTCTAAAGTCACCATGGACGATGACAGCCCTGCGAACGGGAGTGTACAGCTTTATAATTACTTCATCAGTATTTTCTTTCTAGGCCAAGAACTTCTTTAATACTTCTTTGTACACAGGCTCGACATTCTTCAACGCATTGTCTATTCCACTCTGCATCATACCGTCCATAGCTCCTTCAGCCCAAGTCATTTCAAACATCGCTATAGTCTTTTAAAATGCCTCTGGTTTTTTTTTACTGAATGCCAAGGACAGTGCGTGCATCCTTGCCAAGTCTGTTACCGCTGCAGATCCGTACTCCCAATCAATGGAATGGAATCTGTCGTGAGACTCATATCCTTGCGCCAACAGGTTGTCAAGAACCAATGTTTCTCTGTACTCTCTAGGGTCGAATCCATAACATTTGGTGAAGTACAGTCTCTGTACTCCTCAGGCACTCCGTTCTCTTCCTCTAAGGACGCGTAGGTTTTAGACAGTTCAGTATAAGCGATTTGTTCGGAAATTTTTCTCCAAGCGTCGCGACTTTAGCGAATAAATGAAGTTCTTCTTTATCATCTTCTCTAACAGTCACTGTATACAGTTTCGACGTGTAGTTGGCTCCTCCACTTGATGTTTCACTTATAATTAATTCAGGTTTTTTATAGTTAGTTTCTACAACGATTTTGTTTAACAATTCGCGCAAAATTGCTTCCGTGTCCGCCATGGTGCGACTCTCAAAACAAACTGACGTAATCATTTAGATTATCTATTTTGATAAACGCGAGCCGATGAAGAACATACTCTGTAATAAGTAAACATGTGATTGTTTCCTGTGTTATTTCGTAATGTAATATTTCATAATATTTGAAATATCATTTTTTTTTGTGTTTATGATATTGTTTGAATACTTGAAAAGGAAAAGGATTTACGTTATATCGAATTACGTAAATTGTACCGTAAGCAGGCCTAAACCTAGTAAGTATTTAGATTACTCACATCACCTGTTGAAATACGTATCAATAAGGTACTTGAAAGACAGGGGTAGGTAGGTATTACTTATATCATTGGATTTATCCATTGATGTATCATGGTTTTGTTCTTCTTTTTTCACTCATTTTTAGGGTTCCGGCCCAAAATTAGTAAAATAATAGTATAGTTTTCGTCCGTCCATCCGTCCTCGGTCTACCACCCAATCGGTTAGTGCTAGAAACTTTACATGAAAATGTGCAATTTTTTTTTGTAAAAATAGGGCGCCTCCCTCTAAAAGTTAATCGGCAGGATCAAATAATTTGAAAAAAAAAAAATGTGATGTCAGTCTATGTAATGAACTTTAAAGGAAAAGGTTGTTAAAATGGTGGCTAAGCTGTAATGCAAATTGATGATGCTGTAATAAAATTGATGGCGGGGTCTATTCGCTCGCTTCGCTCGCTCACACGACCCCTACATCCCCTTCTAACCTAACCTATCCGAGTCGGGGTGCCCTAAAGTCCAGATTGCAACCAGTTTCTTAAATATATTTAAAGTTACTTAACGATTATGCATATGTAAATGAATAATATACTAAATGAATATTATTTCAAATGTGAATTATAGCACCGTCGCACCTTCCGCCGTTTTCATTATATTATGATAACAAAATAATAATAATTAACTCTTATTCCATTTTTATTGTACTCCTTTTAACATTTAGACCTGCCCGCAAAGCGAAGCCTGAAAGTGTGTTTTTAGACGGCACTTAATAGTTTGTTAATATATTATTTATGCTACCCTATTGACATTATTAGTCGCCAAGTCATTATTTATAGCTCCTCACCTAATATTTCAATTGACTGGTATAGTTTATTTGCTACCTAAACGCAGCTGCTAGTTTTTAGTTTTTATAACACCCTTAATTTTAAACCTAACTTATTATAATAGTCGCGAAAATATTTAATCGCTGGCAAGTTATTTTATTTGTTGCAAACATTTGTCGACTTAAGTTATTAGTCGCTCGGAAAATTATATTCCTAAAAACTTATCATATGAATCGGTTGCTGAGTATAAGATTGGCTAAAGTACAACAAGACGGACAAGTCGGGTTAAACGTAAATGTGTGAAATCACAGTAACCAAAGTACCTCAATACAGTGCCGGATACCCGGGTGCGATTCAGAATTTTGTGTTCCAATTCCAGTTATTCGATAACTATTTATGGTGATCTATTTACATGCAAGCATAAGTATCAAATGTGCTTTATAAATAAACAATGTTTAACTTACGTCCCGAACTCGGTGCAACAGGTTATTGCCCCTGTAATCTCCGTGAACGATGGTAAGTTTGCCAACAGGGGCATACGCGGCATTAGGATTCATTGAGTATTTCTCGAAAAATCTTTTTAACGCATCTTTGTACTCGGGTTTGACGGTTTCCAAAGCCCGTTCAGCCCCCCTCCGGAACATGGGCTCGGCAGGCGAAAAATCCATTGTGAACCTTGATATGGTCTTCTCAAACTCTTCTGGGTACCGGGTACTATACGCGAAGGAAAGTGCGTGCATCGTTGCTAAGGCCGTAGTTGCCGCGGCAGCGTACTCCCAATCCATGGACTGGAATCTGTTGAAATCGCCATATCCATGCGCGAATAAGTTGTCAAGAACCACTGTCTCCTGGTATTCATTAGGATTGACGCCGTAACACTTCGTGAAGTATAACAGTCTTTGCTCCTCAGGCACTCCACTTTCTTCCTCTAATGACGCGTATTTTGTCAACATTTTCGTATACGCGAACTGTTCAGTGTCGAAATTTACTCCCGGCCCGGCTTGGTTACGCATTTTTTCTCCGAGTACCATTACTTTAGCAAATAATTGAAGGTCCTCTTTGTCGTCTCCTTTTAGGACCACTGTGTATAATTTCGACGTATAGTTGGCCCCACCACTTGATATTTCTTTTATAATAAATTCATGGTTTTCATATTTTAGATCTGTCACAATTTTGTTCAATAATTCTCGCAGTATTTGTTCCGTGTGCGCCATGATTAAAGACTCAGAGCATACTGACGACATACAACATATTTTGTGTTAGAAAAACCCAATTGATTATTTTTTACAGTATTTTAAAGATATATATTGATACCGCATACCTAATAATAATATCTTTATCCATATCTATCAGTTAATATCTAATATTATCTGTGATATTGAATAAGACGAAAATATCTACGAAAATTACGGCCATAGAACGTCAAATTGCTTTTTTATTAAGTGGGTAGTTAGTGTTGGGTTTTTGTGAACCCGTTTACAACAATTACAATAATTTACAATAACTTTCTTTGCTTAGAATAATAACGTTTCTTTGATATTCTGGAACACAACTAGCTTGGCATTGTTTGCAAATTAATTACATTAATAACGTTACGGAACGAAATGTGGGATAAGCTGACGCAGACAGTAAGGTACTTTACAATACCTAACTCAGAATTTTAGATGTTTCAATCTAAAAGTAATTAAATGGCAAATGTTTGTTGATCGGAGAAAAGAGAAAGTATAAGCCAAAAAAACTTCTCAAGGCTACACATTCATTATAACAATTATTGCATAAACAATAATTATTTTACACCAGTATGATTATACGTCTGTGTCATGATTTTAATGCGACATTTATTATCCTATATTGAAGTGTGTGACGTACTTAAAATTATTATTCATGCACAAGCGAATTATGATTACGTATGTTATAGGTGTAATTAGGACTTAAATAATGTAAACGCTGATTTTAGGATTGAACCTTTTATTATCGTTGGATGGGAGAACATGAACGAACAAATACACAACCAAGCCGCCATGTAAGGAAAAGTGCCACAGTCAATCATAACAAAAAAGGCTTCTTTTTTAATACCTTATTGTCTATTCCTATTGCTACTATTCTAGACCACCCTACATAACAATAGGTACCTACAATCATATGCCCTGAATCTAGATTATACGCCATAGTCTAGCTGTAGTGTCTAGCATTTGCACTGTATAATTTTACCTGTTTAATTTACCTTTTTATTTTAAAAACAATTTGTTAGTTCTCACCTCTGTTAAAGTAACCTTGGCCTCCGCTACAACTACAACTCAATAAACCAAATAAATGAGTATAGAACGTACCTTCCGCACCCGCAATATGTTACTTCCTCTGAAGTCTCTGTGGATGATAGCAGTTGCTCGATCAGGGGAGTACAGCTTCTCTAATAGATCACTCTGAGAACACTACTCATCTAGAAACATCTTTAGTGCGTCTTTATACTCAAACTTGACATTCTTCAACGCATTGCTCGCCGCACTCTGCATCATGCCGCGCAAAGCTTCATGTTTCAAGTCAACTATTAATAAGTCTAAAGCATCCTGAAATTCCTCTGGACTTTTCTTATTAAATGCGAAGGACAGTGCGTGCATCTTTGCTAGGTCTGTTATCGCTTAAGAGGCGTACTCCCAATCTATGGAATAGAATCGATTGTGAGATTCATATCATTGGGCCACAAAGTTTTTAAAAACCACTGTCTCCTGATACAAGATGGGGTCGAAGCCGTAGAATTTGGTGAAGTATAGTCTGTGCTCCTCAGGCACTCTGTTTTCTTCCTCTAAGGAAGTGTAGATATTCGACAGTTCCGTGTAAGTGAATCGCTCAGTGTCATACACAGTTATCGGCACTTCATTGCGAGCCTTTTCTCCGAGCGAGCGTTGCGACTTTAGCGAATAAATAATGTTCTTCTTTATTTTCTTCTCTTATGAACACTGTGTATAGTTTTGATGTGTAGTTGGCTCCTCCACTTGATATTTCTTCTATGATAATTACGGGTTTTTCATATTTATTTTCTGCAGTGATTTTGTTTAATCATTTCCGTAACATTTCTTCTGTGTTCGTCATGGCTGAGGCAGTTGAAGTGTTCGCGCATTCTGATGTAATCATTTTGATAATGTTATCTATACTAATATTTATTCATAAATTGTAAGAGGTTTGTTTGCAAGAGGTAATTTTGGAAATATTATTGGTAAGGTGGTTATTAAAAAAAAAAAATTAAAATGGCCATGCTTTATGTTTAAAAAAAGTTTTTTTGTCATAAAATTGGTTGGAGTGTACGTAACGGGGCACTGAGGAAAAAACACTTAGAAAAATTTTGATGAAATTTTCAAACTTAATAATACTTTCTTTTTATGGTTTTATCGTATGGGGGACATCAAAAGAAACAACTTTTTCCCGGGATTTTTTTTTGTGAGGTCAATGACCGCTGAGATAGGAGGCAAAATCTAACCCTCATTATTAAGGCGTCTGGGACTTAGAAAAATTTTCTTTTTGACGAAATTTTCAAACTTAATAATACTTTCTTTTTATGGTTTTATCGTATGGGGGACATCAAAAGAGACAACTTTTTCCCGGGATTTTTTTTTGTAAGATCAATGACCGCTGAGGTAGGAGGCAAAATGTAACCCTCATTATTAAGGCGTCTGGGACTTAGAAAAATTTCACCCAAAAACAACGCCTAATCAAGCCTTCGGGATCCGGTGGGATGTGGGAGTACTAGGGTGGGGAAACACCGGGGGGCGACCTTAAGGTTAATGACCTTGACCCTAGGGTCAAGGTCAAGGTCAAATTCATGAAAACGCAGGAAAATTACGAGGAACGCTTGAGGTCAGTGACCTTGACGCAAGGTTGATGACCTTGAACTCAAGGTCAAGGTCAAAATTCATAAAAAACGCAGGAAAATGCGGGGAACGCTCCAGTTCAGTGACCTTAACGCCAAGTTCAATGACCTTAAACTCAAGGTCAAGGTCAAAATTCATAAAAAACGCAGGAAAATGCGGGGAATGCTCGAGCTCAGTGACCTTTACGCCAAGTTCAATGACCTTGAACTCAAGGTCAAGGTTAAATTCATAAAAGGCAGGAAAATGACTGGGTTTTTTTTTTGTGATGTCAATGACCTCTGAGATAGGATGCAAAATCCAACCCTCATTATTAAGGCGCCTGGGACTTAGAAAAATTTTCTTGACTGACATGACCGCTCCAGGACCCGATGGGATATGGGAGGGCAAGGGCGGACAAACACTGGGGGACACTCAACATGACCTTTACCTCGAGGTCAATGACCTTAGCATCAGGGTCGATGACCTTGACTTCAAGGTCAAAGAACAAATATGAGAGTAATGCAAAGGGACAGCCAAGGTCAAAGTTTAAAAATGAGAGAACACGCGAACACTCAAAGTCAATGGCCTTGACCTCGGGGTCAATGTAACCTTTACTTCGAGGTTAAATGTTTAGAAAGTGAGGTAACGCCAGGGGACACTCAAGGTCAAAGACATTGCGGGCCACTTAGGAAAAAACACTTGGAAAAATATCCGCTGAGATGGACGGTAAACCATCATTATGAAAGTGTCTGGGACTTAGAAAAAAATTCATGAAATTTTTATTTTTTTATGACCATTAAGCCCCGCGAAGCGGGGCTCCGACTGTGCCCTTTAAGCAAACTAGTCCAAGAGCGAGCGAAGCGAGCTCGGGACATGGGGCACCCCGACTCGGACAGGTTAGGTTAGAAGGGGATGGCGGGGTCTAGTGAGCGAGCGAAGCGAGCGAATAGACCCCGCCATCCCATTCGTGGTTATTTTTTTTATGACCATTAAGCCCCGCGAAGCGGGGCTCCGACTGTGCCCTTTAAGCAAACTAGTCCAAGAGCGAGCGAAGCGACCTCGGGACATGGGGCACCCCGACTCGGACAGGTTAGGTTAGAAGGGGATGGCGGGGTCTAGTAAGCGAGCGAAGCGAGCGAATAGACCCCGCCATCCCATTCGTGGTTATTTTTTTTATGACCATTAAGCCCCGCGAAGCGAGGCTCCGACTGTGCCCTTTAAGCAAACTAGTCCAAGAGCGAGCCTTTTAAGCAACTTTTAGTGATCAAGGTTATTCATGACGTCAAGGTCACTGACCCCTAACGTTCCCCGTCATATCCCTGCGTTTTTAGTATTTGACCTTGAGCTCAAGGTCATTGATCTCGGCGTCAATATCATTGACCTCGAGCGATTCCCATCATTTTCCTGCGTCTTTATAAATTTGACCTTGACCTTGAGTTTAAGGTCATTGACCTTGGCGTTAAGGTCACTGACCCCTAACGCTCCCCGTCATTTTCCTGCGTTTTTAAGTACTTGACCTTGACCTTGTGTTCAAGGTCATTGACCTTGGCGTTAAGGTCACTGACTTCGGGCGTTCCCCGTCATTTTCTTGCGTTTTTATGAATTTTGACCTTGACCTTGAGTTCGATTTCATTGACCTTGGCTTCAAGGTCACTGACTTCAGGTGTTTTCTATCATTTTCCTGCATTTTATGAATTTTGACCTTGACCTTGAGTTCAATGTCATTGACCTTGGCGTTAAGGTCACTGGCTTCAGGTGTTTCCCATTATTTTCCTGCGTTTTTATAAAATTTGACCTTGACCTTGAGTTCAAGGTCATTGACCTTGGCGTCAAGGTCAGTTACTTCGAGCGTTCCCCGTCATTTTCCTGCGTTTTCATAAATTTGACCTTGACCTTAGGGTCAAGGTCATTGACCTTAAGGTCGTCCCCCGGTGTTTCCCCACCCTAGTACTCCCACATCCCACCAGATCCCGAAGGCTTGATTAGGCGTTGTTTTTGGGTGAAATTTTTCTAAGTCTTTTTTTCATAGTGCCCCGTTTCGTATACCATGACCGGTACAATATTATTTCAAATTTGTGTTTTAAAAGTTTGCGATGGTATTCATTATAGAATATACGAAAATAAAAATATGCAATATAAAAAAAAAACAAATAGAATTTACTTTTAAAAATTCTTTTCGAAGTCGAAAGCAGAAGATAGCTTAATGATAAGAAGCTGTTAATCAAAATAGTAGTTTTTGTGGAAAAATCACGTAAGTATGGTGAGGTTTCTCTGGCAACATTTAGTAAAACACGTGTCATTTCCGGGAAAGAATCATTACACTATTTTCCAGAAGTGGAATATATTAAATCACCAAACTTGAGGTAAAGTTTGTACTTTGTTTCAAGGGCAGAATCCTTGGAACAAAGGGTTAAATAAATATAAATACTACGGTTAAATACCTTATCCTCGCAGGTTCATTCAGATGTCTGTCTGTATGTCTTTCAGTCCAGTCCGCCTTTCACATCCAATTTGCTCCGAATCTACTAAACTTATTTATTAGATTCGGAGATATTTATTATGTTGAAATATTGTTTCATGCTAAAATTGTAGGTACTGTATTGCCAGGTGGTCGCAATTTGCGTTTAAGTCCGATTCGGACTCGTTTAGTTTTTTTCATAGTTTTTCGAAATTTCTTAAAAGCGAGTACCTAGTTATTCGACAAATCTATTTATTTAGACAATGGTATAATAAAAAGGTATTTTTTAGTAAAGTTTTCAAATATTACACCCACCTGGCGCACTCTAGTCACCATTTTTTGCGCCCTGAATTCTCCATGTATAATCGTAGGCTTGCGAACAGGGGCGTACGCCGCATTTAAATTTACTGAATACGAATCAAAGAACTTCTTTAATGGTTTTTTGTATTTGCGCTTGACAGTTTTCAAAGCCCTTTTCACCGAATCTTGCATCCTAGGGTCCGCAGCTGTCCAATCCTTTGCCAACTTTTGTATCAGCTTTTCAAATTCTTCCGGATACAGTTTACTGAATGCGAAGGACAGTGCGTGCCACTTTGTCAAAGCTGTAACAGCTGAAGAAGCGTACTCCCAACTCATAGGATGACGACGGTAAAAGTAAGGATCATACCCATTTGCGAGAAAATGTTCAAGAACTGTCGTCTCTTGGGTCGGGGTGGATTTGACGCTGTACCCCTTGACGTAGTGCGCAGCGAGTGTTTGCTCCTCAAGCAGACCATTTTCTTCTTCGAGTGATTTGTATTTCTCCATCACTGCCGCATAAGCGGAAAGTATTCTGTTGTCCGCCCGCATTCGATTGCGTATTTCTTCAGGCAGTACCAATACTCTGGCCATGAAATACATGTCTTCTTTATTTTCTGCTTTAAGGGTTACTCTAAAAAGTTTCAAATTAATTTCCATAATTGGTATTTCGGTTATAATGAATGTATGGTTTTCATATTTGAGTTCTGTCGCAATTTCGTTGAGTTGTTCCCGCAGAGTTGCTTCCACGTTCGCCATGGTTCGGTATCAAAGTGTACTGAAGTAGATAGGTTACACTTTCGTCGTCACTTTAATGATAATATTATTATCTGTACTTCTTAACATAAGTAGTTAGTGAAGGAGTTAGGGGAAATAAGAGATTATTCAACGTTCCTATATTTTCTGGTGCAAAATGACGTTGCTCTGTTCGGGTTAGAAGACGTACTTAATCTTTATCTTTGTGATGGCAAGGTATCTTGGAGCGAGAGATGGGAGATATACCTATATTGATTTAATGATTCGATTGTACCTAACTAATAAATTTAGTCCTAAAGTGATTTTTCGGAGTCATATTTTATGTCTTGGTGATATAACTCATTCAAAACAACCTAATAGTTAATATTTTTTTTTATTATATAACAAAAACAGGTATTATTTGTATACTGGGAGTATGTAAATAATACCCTTTTTCAGCCGACTTTAGCAAGTATGACGTGTGATATATCCTACTTGCGTAATAAACAATTTATTCATATTCATATTCTTTATTGCACATTAAAAATAAAGTACAAACATCCTTAAAACAAAACTAAAAAAAAATATGTACAATCGACAAAATGGAACACCACCATAAGCTTATTTTCCTACAGAGATTCAATAACAATTAGGTCGACAATCGCGTAAACATACAATTAAAAACGTCACACGTCTAATCTTATTATTTTGACAGCTTCAAACGATATTTTGTCGAAATGGGTTATGATTCAATTTTTTTCGATTGTACAATGGCAAGCTTAACCCAAAAATTTAATTTCTTTTATTTGAATTTCTTCGCATCTTTCGAAAAAGGTGGTATATAAATAGCCCTTGGCCACTAGGCATTTAATGATAATAGCCTTGCATGAGTCGGTTATCCAACGCACTATTACCAATTTAAATATTTAGATGCAGATAGTAAAACAAATGTTTATTGCACATAGAAACACACAACCATTACACATAAAACCATTTTTACACTTAGGTATTTCGAATTAAGGTACTCAAATTTGTTTAAAAAATATTGGACTCACCTCTAGTACTTTATGCATCAGGTTGCTCCCCCTGAAGTCTCCATGTACTATCGTACGTTTGCGAACAGGTGCGTATGCTACGTTTATATCCGAGGAATATGTGTCGAAAAATGTTTCTAAAGCTTGTTTGTACTCGGGCTTAATAGTCTTCAAAGCAGTTTGTACCGATTTGTCCATCATAGGCTTCACAGCTGCCCAATCCATAGTGAACCTTGTTGATAAAAACCTCTGAAATTCCTCTGGGTATCGTTCACTTAATGCGAAGGACAGTGCGTGCATCTTTGCCAAAGATGTGGTTGCTGATGTTGCATACTCCCAATCCATAGAATGGAATCTGTCGAAATCACCATATCCATGCGCGAATAGGTTCTCAAGCACCATCGTCTCCTGGTACAAGGTGGGGTCGACACCATAACACTTGGCGAAGTATAGTCGGTGCTCCTCCGGCACTCCATTTTCTTCTTCTATTGCCGCGTATTTCGTCAACAGTTCCGTATAAGCGTATTGTTCGGAGTCGAAACTGACTGCCGGCCCCGCTTGAGCACGGACTTTCTCTCCAAGTGCTATGACTTTGGAGAATAAATAAAGATCTTCTTTATTATCCCCCTTTAAGACCACTGTGAATAGTTTCGAGGAGTAGTTGGCTCCTCCGCTTGATATTTCTTTTATGATAAATTCGGGGTTTTCATATTGAAGTTCTGTTACAATTTTGTTTAATAATTTCTGCAGAGTTTGTTCCTCGTGCGCCATGGTTGGTTATCAAAGTAGACTGCGGTGCACAGCTTGCGAACTCAATGTCACGCGTCTATCAGTGATAATAATTTATGATAAATGTAATCAAAAACTGTGATAATTAAACTTTGAAAGTCATTGTCATATGTCACACATACGTGACAAACAAAAGTATTCCATTTCCATGTACATCAACGACACAAATATGTGACAAAAATGTGGTTCAGTATAACAAAAAATAACAAGTGAATTATTTGTAGGAGGTAATCTCAAGTCAATTGCAATAATAACATAACTTACTGATAATATGGTCCTGACTGCTAAGCCGGAGGTCGTGGGTTCGATTCCCACCCAGGACAAACTTTGTGTGATGAGCATGATTGTTTGTTCTGTGTCTGGGTGTAATTTATCTACACACATCAAAAGTGTCTAGGGATATTTTAATTAAACCTAAATAACTAAAATTCTATTAACTTTTTGTTAAGACACCTACACTTTAAAATAAACCTTGTTTAATTGCCTATCTAATCTGATAATAAACTTTTAGATAAAGTTAAATTAAAAAAAAAACTTAGAAGAAGAGGAAAAACTCAACAAAATTTCAATTTAGCTTTATTTTTGAAATTTCAAAACCTAAACAACAAAACAATTTTTTTTTATAAAAATTGTTGAAAACTTAAAATTAATAATTCGTGGATCCACCCAAGACTCTCCTGACACATCTGGAGCGGTTCTGAATACTCAAAACAAGGGGGTCAATATCCTGTTGTGGAGTACTGTCCCACATCCTGCTAAGATGCAAGAAAAGCTGGTTTTGATGCACAATATCAACAGGGAAATTCCTACGAGCTCTTCTCTGAAGCATATTCCAGGCATGCTCAATAGGATTTAAGTCAGGGGATTGTGCAGGCCGGTCTAAAGCTTGGATAACATGCTGTTGTAACCAACTTGTAACGATACGCGCCGTATGTGGACGGGCATTGTCGTGCATTAGCTGGAAATTTTGTCCCATTTGCTGTTTGTGGGGCAAGATTACAGGCTCTAGCACCTCATCTCGGTATTTTCGAGCAGTCATATTGCCTTGTATTCAAACGAGGTCCGTTCTACCGCCGAGACGAATTCCTGCCCAAACCATAATCGTGCCACCTTAATATGCATGAACTTGTTGTGGGTGCTGCAGTCGATTCCAACGTCCAGGTTTTCTCCAAACGCGTACTCTTCGCGAATCAGGATGAAATCCAAACCTAGATTCATCAGTGAAAAGCACAAGTGACCATTGAGAATGGTTCCAGTTTTCGTGTGCAATAGCCCATTGTAATCTTCTTCCTCGATTACCTCTCCTTAGTGCTGATACCCAAAATGGCCTACGAGCACGTAGATTGACTTCATGCAGTCGCCTTCTCAAAGTTTGACCGCTTACCAGCAAACCATACTCTCTCTGTAGCCTTTGAACCAATTGCATCGCCGCTGCATTTAGTTGACTTCGTGCAGCATTTACTATGAATCGGTCCTGTACATGTGTTGTAATGCGTTGAGGTCCTCGGTGCCGTTCCACCACTTCCTCCGTGACACGATAACATGACCAAAGCCTGGATATAACGCTCTGACTGGTCTTCATGGCTTCAGAAACGGCAATTATGGGACAGTATTCCACAACAGGATATTGACACCCTTGTTTTGAGTATGCAGAACCGCTGCAGATGTGTCAGGAGAGTCTTAGGTGGATCCACGGAATATTAATTTTAAGTTTTCAAGAATTTTTATAAAAAAAATTGTTGTTTTGTTTAAGTTTTGATGTTTCAAAAATAAAGTTAAGATTGAAATTTTGTTTGAGTTTTTCCTCTTCTTCTAAGTTTTTTTTTAAATTTAACTTTTTCTAAAAGTTTATTATCAGATTAAATAGTCTATTAAACAAGGTTTATTTTAATGTCTACATGTTTTAACAAAAAGTTAATAGAATTTTAGTAATTTAGGTTTAATTGAAATATCCCTAGACACTTTTGATGTGTGTATAATATGTATGTATTTATAAAGTATATAAGTATGTATATCAGTTGTCTGGTTACCATAACACAAGCTCTGCTTAGCTTGGAACCAGATGACCGTGTGTGAGTTGTCCCAAGCTATTATTATTATTATTAATATGCTACTTTGCTCCCGAGTATATAGTATAAGCGATAAAAAGTAATGGTAAAACTGTACACTACTGGACATCGACTTTTGGGATTTTATGGGTTCGGAGGCTGAAGGGGTCCTCGTACTTCAAACCCATTCGCAAACTGCGAAAACGCATCCCTTAAGAGATATAATGCTAAATATGTTGCTTTAGAAGGTCTCGGGAAGTACAGCCCTTACGACACCAGTTTGTAAATCTTGTGATTAGAAAACTTTAAGCATTTCTTTGTATAAAATTATAATCAATAATTTCGAGAAGCATACAATAATTTTGAGAAAGATTAGAGTACGTTCCATTCTATATACCCCGCGGTTCGCCATGCTGTTGGGCAGACAGTCAAGCAATTCTCTGATATTACGACGATAGGAGCGCGTTAAGAAGGCTAATGACCAATGAGAAGACTACGGAGACTTAACACGAACTTCGGCAAATAAAAACTGGGACTAAAAAGACAGGTCTGTACATCCATAATGATTTTTAGTATGTACCAGATCCATAATATAAAAAGATTGTAAATATTCTTGTTTTTGCACTCGTATTATAAATTTTGGATCGGGTACAAAATAACGAACAGATTATTTATAAGACTTACGTCTCGCACTCTGTGTAGCAAGTTGTTTCCCCGGTAGTCTCCATGTATGATAATAGTGCATCGAACGTGAGCACTCAATCTGATAAAAGTATCCTTTTTTTCAACTTCTAAAAACTTCTGCAATGCTTCTTTGTACCCGGGCTTGACAGACTTTAACGCAAGGTTTGCTGAAGTCTCCATCATAACGTCCACACCACTTTTTTCCCAATCCATTTTTAAAACTGTCAAAGCCTTTTTAAATTCCTCAGGGTATTGTTTACTAAATGCGAAGGACAGTGCGTGCATTTTCGCCATGTCTGTAATCGCTGCAGTTGCGTACTCCAAACTAATAGAATGAAATCTGTCGTGAGGACCATACCCTTGAGCCAACAGGTTCTCAAGCACTAATATCTCTTGGTACGGGCTGGGGTCAAAGCCGTAGAACTTGGTAAAGTATAGTCTGTGTTCCTCAGGAACTCCGTTTTCTTCTTCCAAGGTAGCGTACATTTTAAATAACTCCATATAAGCTATACGTTCAGTTTTGAAAAAATCTACAGGCATTGCATTGCGTAAAGTTTCTCCGATGGCAGCGACTTTAGCGAATAAGTGGAGATCTTCCTTATTTTCTTCTTTTATGACCACTGTGTACAGTTTCGACGTGTAGTTGGCTCCTCCACTTGATAGTTCATCTATAATAATCTCATGATTTTCATAATTATGTTCTGTTGCAATTTTGTTTAGCAAATGCCGCAGTGATTCTTCCGCGTGTGTCATGTTGTAACAAATAATGACTACTGACTGGACTGGTGTAAAAAGTTCAGTGCTACATATAGGTACAAACTTGATAATAATTTGATAACTAAATTTACGTATTGTCAATATTGTCGATGACGAGCATTCTCTTACGACTAAATGTGTAGAAATAATCCGTACAGAAAGAAGTGGCTATATCCTACAAGTCAATCATGGCTGTTAATGAGTCTAGAGTTCTGCAGGGACATCTCCTGGGACCATGTTTTTATCACATTTATATTATTATTTCACACGGATGAAGTCGCGGGCAAAAGCTAGTTATGAAATAATATTTTTTTGGTAAATTAAAATAGTACAATTAACTTTATTTTAAGACTAGCTTTTGCCCGCGTCTTCGCTTGCATTAGAAAGAGACAAAAAGTATGATGACCTATGACACGCTCTATCCCTTCATCTAATTCTATTTAAAAAATCACGTCAATTCGTTTTGCCGTGAAATACGGACAAACAAACACACAGTGTCACACACACTTTTCCACTTATAATATTATAGTATAATCAAATATCATAAGTGATATATGACACGTATGCATACAATCATAAGAATTAATAATCTAAATAGGTGCTTCGAAACTTACCTCTCGTACTTTATGCAGCAGGTTATTCCCTCTGTAGTCTCCATGAACTATGGTAGGTTTGCGAATAGGGGCATACACGATATTTAAATTAGTTTCATAGATCTTGTCAAAATATCTGCCCAGCGCGTCTTTGTGTTCGGCCTTCACAGACTTCAAAGCAAGCTCAGACGATTTCTTCACCATAACATTTAGGTCCATACCACTTTTTGTCCAATCCATTACTAAAACTCCCATAGCCTTTTCAAATTCTTCCGGGCACTGTTTACTGAATGCGAATGCCAGTGCGTGCATCTTTGCCAAGTCTGTTACCGCTGACGCAGCGTACTCCCAATCTATAGAATGGAATCTGTCGAAATTACCATATCCATGAGCGAATAAGTTCTCAAGAACTAATATCTCGTGGTACGGGTTGGGGTCAAACCCGTAGTATTTGGTGAAGAATAGTCTGTGTTCCTCAGGCACTTTGTTTTCTTCCTCTAACGTCGCGTAAATTTTAAACAATTCCGTGTAAGCAAATTTTTCAGTTTTAAAAATATCCATTGGCATTTTGTCGCGGAACGCTTCTCCAGTTGCAGCGACTTTTGCGAATAAATGAAGGTCTTCTCTATTATTTTCCTTCACGATTGCTGTGAATAGTTTCGAGGTATAGTTGGCTCCTCCACTTGATATTTCACTGATTGTTATTGCATAATTTTTATATTCATGCTGTGTTGCGATTTTGTTTAATAAGTGCCGCAAAGATTCTTGCGTATCCGCCATGATTCGAATTTAAAAATGTTATGAAATACGTACACGATGTACATTCATTTTTATCATAAACTAAATCCGTAGTAATGTGACCATGAGTGATAAGCATATACAATATCAAGGACTATTAGATATGCGTATAATAGTACAATCTTTAGTAAATTACTAGGAAAATTAAATCTATTAGAATTCCCGGCGATAACCTTTTACTTATGTATAGTCACACAAGTATACAAACAAATAGTACTATAGACACATCGGCAATTAATATCTGACCCAGGAACGAGTTAAATAATGTCTATCAGACAAACGCAACATAAATATGTGACGTTTATTGGCATTATTTTAAAGTGACTTCCCAAAGCATTAATATGAATAATAATAATATACTTGTGTTGTGATACTGAAATTAGACTCCTTAAAATACTTATAATATTGTTGTGCCCTAGCAGGGTCATGTATGATACCTAATATATTATTTGTACCAACTTAATAAATAAATGTAATAAATGATACTGAATACTGTATGAGACGATATTATAGTTCCAAGATTTTGTGATACTTCTTGGATTGCAAATAATTATGTGCCGGTTTCTATTATGCATTTGCATTGATTCCTTAATAACATGCATTAATATCATGACGATCAGCCTATGAAGACTATATATTGTGAAAAACGTCAGGACCGTCATCTTGGATTTTGGTGACTACATATGTATATAGTCTTTTAGATAAAGTTAAAATACTTTTAGATATAATATATTTAAAAGTATTTTAACTTTATTTTTACATGTATTAGGTTATATGACACGTTTAAAAAATTGTATGCATAAATTCAGCGGAATTAATAATATCGATACTTTAAAACTTACCTCTCGTACTTTATGCAGCAAGTTATTCCCCCTGTAGTCTCCATGAACTATGGTAGGTTTGCGGATAGGGGCATAAATGTTACTTAAACTGGTTTCAAAAAGCCTGTCAAAATATTTTTCTAACGAGTCTTTGTATTCCGGCCGGACAGTCTTCAAAGCAAGCTCAGACGATTTTTTCATCACAGCATTTACGTCCATTTTTGTCCAATCCATTACTAAAACAGTCAAAGCCTTTTCAAATTCTTCTGGGCATTGTTTCTTGAATGCAAAGGCCAGTGCGTGCATCTTTGCCAAGTCTGTAATCGCTGATGAAGCGTATTCCCAATCTATAGAATGGAATCTGTCAAAATTACCATATCCATGAGCGAATAAGTTCTCAAGAACTAATATCTCGTGGTACGGGTTGGGATCAAAGCCGTAGTATTTGGTGAAGAAAAGTCTGTGTTCCTCAGGCACTTTGTTTTCTTCCTCTAAAGTCGCGTAAATTTTGAACAATTCTGTGTAAGCATATTTTTCAGTTTTGAACATATCCATCGGCATATTATTGCGGAATGCTTCTCCGGTGGCAGCGACTTTAGCAAATAAATGAAGATCTTCTTTATTATTTTCCTTTACAATTGCTGTAAATAGTTTCGACGTATAGTTGGCTCCTCCACTTGATATTTCACTGATTGTTATTTCATGGTTTATATAATTTTGCTCGCTTGCGATTTTGTTCAGTAGTTGCCGCAAAGATTCTTGCTTGTCCGCCATTGTTAGATTTTTAAAATGTACTGTTTGTGAATTTGTTAAAACATACATTATTATGATAAACTAAATCCGTAGTAATTGTAACGATAAATGATAAGCATTTATCAATTATATCAAAACACATTGAATTAAAATTTCCCTGTGATTGTCTAACTACCTGTTTTAATAATGTCGTAAGTAATTCAATAGAACAAATATGTTTAAAGTTATGAATATTGTATAAGCAAAAGCTTGTGCCGAAATATTCTAAGTATAGTGCGGTTTGTATTGATTATTAAAATGGGGTTTCTTTTCCATTACCATATACCAAACATGTTAAAGAAAGCACTAAATAATCACAAACTACGACCAACGAGTGTGTACATTGCAATTGTAGGTATATACTTAATTCGTAGTAAACATACCTGTTGCAAGATATTTTGTTTTTCTAAATAGGGAAGAGTAGAAGCGAAAAATGTAGAAAAAAAACTCTGTTCAATTGTTTTTCAACAGATCCAGTTTATTATATTTATATTTCTAACAGCGTGAATAAGCAACAATCTAGGCAGTTAGTCTCCCTGGCTTCTAAGATAATGTGCCCCCTTATTCTGCCATCATCCATAACCCGATCTTACCCTATAGTATCTGTGCACTGCACGTTCATATTTATTTGCCTGCACAATAAAACCTAACTTTACAGAACTAAACCTTATCGTTCTCTGACTGTAAAATCCCAAACTAACTAAAATCTATATGCAGCACGACATGCAGTTATTTAAGAATGCCCCACTTCACATAATCATTGACGATGCCGTTGAGTCTCTCTGCGTAGATGGCACTGGTCTTCTCCACGGAAAAGTCACCGAAGTCGAAAGACTCGTTGACTTCAGGAGCATCCTCGGAATCAACTAACACCATCGGCAAGAAACACACTGACAGTGTTAGTCCAAATGGCAGTTTCTGGAAAACATAAATACAAAATAAGTTTGTGGTCCTTTTTACAGAATGCTTGTGACACCGTATCGTATACAAAAACATATAAAGCGATCCTTACCTCCTTCATTTCGTACTCAAAGTCAGCCCTGGAGTATATCTCCTCAGGGTTGAGGTTTAGCCTCTTCATAGCGGCGCTAAGCTGCGTGTAGTAGTGCTCGATCAGCTTGTCATAGTACTGCGCGCGGAACTGCTCGTCGGAGCCAGCGAAGATAATGTACAATAGGTCGACGACTGGGCTGCCTCCCTGCAGCGTCTGGAGGTCCACAATCTTGATGTCTACTGTCCCATCCTGGAATGATAAATAAGTCTTTTTGTTGCTTTAAATATCGCCACGGGTACTCCACTGTCAATGCGATATCTCTCTGGCAGTGTCGCTGCGTGTGGTGATGTTGGTGGAGTCTTTGAATTACTCTAACGCCTTTAGCACTTTGCCTTAGAGTTATATTTGGACACTGCACCATCATCAAGCGCCTCCTTAACTCCGCCACTCCGTTCGGACTTATTTGGTGGAGAGGTACGTCACCTACGTACGGGTTGTACAATTAGTCAATGTCGAAACTTACCTCTCGCACTCTGTGCAGCAAATTATTCCCTCTATAATCTCCATGTATGATGGCAGTCCTACGAATGGGACCGTACATCGTAAATGGATGTTTCTGTTTTTCCATAAACTTCTGTAATGCTTCTTTGTTCTCAGGCTTGACAGTCTGTAGCGCAACACTAAAGGCGGAACCACATTACCGTGTCGTGGCGTGTCGTGGCGCGCCAGAAGCATATCGGTTTCATACATTTAGTATGGTTAGAGACACACTTGTATGGCGTGTCGTGGCGCGACACGTTCGGCCGTGTCGCCGACTGCTCGCCACCGATTGCGCCAGAGCGGTGGTGGGGGTTTATGTCGCGACACGACACACGGGCAAAATGTGTTTCTGTACCGGCGCGTGGCTCGTGGCGCGAACCGAACATCTGGCGGGCACTTTTGGATTTATTAATATTTGCAGCAAAATTATTGACGATCTTATTGAATGGAATTACTGAAATTTTGAACGTCAATAAAATAGTATATTACTTTATTATTTATTTAAAAAGGGATAAATGAATAATTTTACAAAATTAACAATCCTCTGTTTATCTCTATTTTTTCTCTCTTTCATTGTATTATTTGTGTTTTAGAATATTTAAATGTTTATTTTTTTTTAATTTTACTCTTCAATTGTTTACTATTTAACCCGTGTTTAAATTTCAAATGTTTAATTTAATTTTATGATGAACATAAAATTAAATTGTGTTGTTTAATTCAATAATACTGTTTAATTTTACTTTCATTTTAATTTTATCGTGTACTTACTTTTAACTTATACAATTATTATTCTAAACTATGTTTAAAATGATGATGTATGCATGATGTGTTCTCCTATAACTGAAGGAGCACAAATCTTCAAAGAACTTTGTATAATAATGCATGTAATGTGTATGCTTTGTTGGAGTTCCTTTCTGAATAAAATAAAAAAAAAATAGGGTGAACCTAGTCTTTTCTTTTATTTTTTTGGTCTGAAGAAATTTCAATGCTAAGAAAAATTGTAGGTGTTTATCAAAAGAAAACATTATGTACGTTTGAACGCTGCAAAGGTTCGTTAAGTACTGTTCAGAAAAAACGCCAGAATGCGCCACGACACGACACGTAAGTGTGCACACTCACCGCCACGCCAGTAAGCATCATGGCGCGCCACGACACGGTAATGTGGTTCCGCCTTTATCGTTCTCTGCAACAAAGTGTCCATGGCGGATTTTGTCCAATCTATTGGTACCAATACCAAGCTCTTTTTGAATTCTTCTGGATAACGATGTCTGAATGCAAAGGACAGTGCGTGCATCTTAGCCAAGTTTGTTACTGCTGAAGCTGCGTACTCCCAATCTATGGAATGGAATCTGTCGTGAGATCCATAACCTTGTGCTACTAAGTTCTCAAGGACCACTGTCTCCTGGTACAAGGTGGGGTCGAAGCCGTAGAACTTGGTGAAGTATAGTCTGTGTTCCTCAGGCACTTTGTTGTCTTCCTATAAGGACGCATACATTTTTGCCAATTTTGTGTAAGCGTATTGTTCAATTTCATAGACGTTCACAGGCAATCCGGCGCGTAATGCTTCTCCCGCTGCAGCTATTTTGGCAAATAAATGAAGATCTTCTTTATTTCCTTCTCTTATAACGACTGTGTACAGTTTCGACGAGTAGTTGGCTCCTCCACTTGATATTTCACTGATAATTATTTCAGGCTTTTCATATTTAAGTTCAGATGCGATTTTATTTAATAACTCTCGCAGTTTTTCTTCCTTTTGCGTCATGGTTCACCTCTCAATGTACACTGAGGCAAACAGTAAGAAATTACATTATATATAAACTGAACAAAAACCAAAGCAACTCTCATTTGTCTTATCTGGCCTTTATCGAATGATGTTTGTTCTCATAGTCATCAAAAAAGTTATGTAATATGATGTACAAATATGTTGATGATTAATGATGACAAATATTTATTAAAATACTAGCTTTTGCCCGCGGCTTCGCTTGCGTTAAAAAGAGACAAAAAATAAACTATGTTACTCTCCATCCCTTCAACTATCTCCACTTAAAAAATCACGTCAATTCGTCGCTCCGTTTTGCCGTGAAAGAAAGACAAACAGACAGACACACTTTCCCATTAATAATATTAGTATGGATGGATATTATTTAGTTCATAAACATATATTTTCTTAAAATTGCGCTCACATTTTCTATTAACCACTTCACACAACTGCGCACCTAGTACTTTTGATTGATTTAAGTACTAAGTATCTCAGTATTTTAAATTTTCTCACATTATCACATTACTGCGCTCCTAGTACTATTTTTCTCTTAAGTTTTCAATCTTTAATTGAATTTAGAATTAACTATAGGGGAAAATGATTCATCTTTTGTAATTATGTTCTCGTCGATTTTTCATTATTTTTAAGATGTATTCTGCTATTCGGGGCTGGGACAAATCCAACGAACCAAAAACCATGAAAATTGGTCTAGCCGATCTGAATCGAAACTGTGGATGTGCTTTCAACTCGATAGATGCTCGACAAGAAAATTAAAATGTTGTATCAATTGCTTTTGTTTAAACAGTTTAACAACTATTGATCACAACACCACTAAACAGTTTCGTCGACGAAAAGATGTATATAATATGTATTATTTATTTTATTTATTTATTTATTTCTATTAGGAGGGCTTACAGACGAATAACTTAATAAGTAACTTAAAGTTAAAAAAAAAACACAATTCTGCTAATTACAAGCCCACACATACTAAAAATTTCTTAGGAAGTATAAGTTAATTACAAACTAAGTAACTATTATCGTTCGATTTTACTTGGCGTATTGGCAAACTATTTGCTTGTTCGATGCCATGTAATATGAGCCTTATCCTTATAAGTGTAGAGTATAGTTTGTATTACAAAAGTAACGCCAAATTGGGTATTTGGCGTTACTTGCCCATTAAAGTCGCACCATTATTTGTATTAGTGCAAACGGTATTTTTTGTTCATTGGGAAATCATCAAATGGTGGGAGGGATTGTCAGACTTTTACGACTAAAACCCACAATATTGTTTCTTCGGTTGCCCTTTATGTTCTGGGGTGGTGGTAAATATTAGAACTATTCCGCAACCCTGGCAGGCATTGGCCCCAGAGGGCCCCGTAGTGTAAACGGCTAAAGCCACTGTTCTTCAGCGAATTTCTTTAAAAATACGATGAAGATAATGATGACCATGAAACTATGATTTTTATTGATGATAAAAATATTGATTAGATTGTCATTTTGACGCACGACCACTCAGACAAGTAAAACAAGTATCAAACGCAGGTAATTTATCAATAGATATCAACATTAAAACCAATACGTGAGTACCTATTTTAAGATATTTTATGTTTAATTACTTTGTTATCATATTTTCAAAAGGTTAGTTATTTCAGGCCAGGATAATAAATATTACTTAGCAATACGTGGCTTACCTTTTCTCTCTAGCTCCGCCTCTTTCTTATCATTGTTGTTTGTCAGTTGTGCGACAATGATAGCAATATTGCTTAGCTGAAACGCTTGCTATATATATACTCTTATGCCCTTACTAATAACGCTTTAGCGTCTTACTAATAATCGCTGCATAAAGTTATGACAGGTTTATACGTCAGAAAATGTATGGTTACACAGGCTTTATTTATGACATAACTTTACACAGTGATTATTAGTAAGGGCATTAAAGAGGAAAAGTGAAGGGCTCTTGGAGGCTTGTGTGCAACCGTAGGATAATAATAGTTCCTGATGGGGTTGCGGAATTGTTCGAAAGAGTTGCCGAGGCCCCGGAACATAAAGCGCAACTGAAGGAGCATGGTTAAACTTAGGTAAAAAGCTGTTATTGCATAATTCTTTAAATAACAAGATACCGGTAAGTTAATAAATAACCGAAACTAATTTTATTAATCTAATCTGACCGATAATATCCGTAGGCTTTTGATGTATAATGATGATAAGCATCATTTCACAATTTTAGAACAATATTTGAAAAGGCCTATTTTGATAATTTTGCAGTGGTAGATACGAAAGGAATTCTTTCAGAAAAACTCGTAGCTAAGTAAAAATCACTGGGGCGAATGATTACTTTGCCGAATGAAAATCTTGACACTGCCTAGTCTTTATATTTGTGAGGTAATAAACTACATTAGGATTAATTTAAATATGTTTAAGAACTACAAAAGTAAGCGTCTAATTTACAAAATCAATTGTCCTACCCATAGCACAATGATGTTTAGTAAAAGTATATTTTGCATGGGACCACGAATTTATAATCACCTACCAAAGCACATACTGGAGATTAAAAATACTGACCTATTTAAACACAAGATTAAAGATATAATGCTAAACAAGGCCTATTATAGTGTTAATGAGTACTTAAATGATAAATCCATCTTGTAAAGAATTAACAATACCTAGTCAAAATACTTAATATTACTGTTTTCATGATTCTAAAATCTGTAATTTTGTTTATATCTGAGGTTATGGATTTGTAATATAATATTCGATCTTTATTCGAAATACCATTAAGGACCAAAGTCAATACTAAGTGAGATGACTATAGACTGACAAGTGCCTTTTTAAGATTATTGTTATTATCATTATTAAAATTGTATTTGACATTTAAAAATTGTATTTGACATTTAAAAATTGTATTTGACATTTAAAAATTGTATTTGAAATTTAAAAATTGTATTTGACATTTCAAAATTGTATTTGACATTTAAAAATTGCATGCCGACAGGCGAAACATAGCGCACTCTTATTATGTATGCTTCATCATGTATTATGTACTTATTACCTATGTTTGCAATAAATAATTTTGACTTTTGAATGCCGAAAAGACCGTCACCAGTAACATTGATTCTTACTGTTTTAAGGATGATCTTAGGATCATCCTTAAAACACGTAAACTGCAATATTTTAGAATATGGTCGGATTATACTTTTTTTTTTTTTTTTTTTGGTGAGTGGGAAATCATCCAATGACTGCTCCCGTCCTGGGTGCGGCGGGAGGGCGTGTCAGACTCTTACTGACTAAAACCCACTCATGTTCCTTCGATTGCCCTTTACGTTCCAGGGTCACGGTAACTATTATAAACATTCCGCAACCCCGGCAGGCGTGGCCCTAAACTGCAATATTTGAGAATATGGTCGGATTATACTGCAAGCATATCTGGGAATATATCATTATCTTCATCATCAGCCAATAAGCGTCTACTGCTGGACACTTATAGACGCTTATTCCGGCGCATGCGATTTTTTGCCGCTTATTCAGGCGATATCCAACGATTTCCTGCGACCTTAACACGGTCATCCGTCAATATGGCAGGAGGCCGTCCTATGCTGGGCTTGCCAATACAGCATTATGCCGGAAATATAGCATGTGTGGGTGCTGAAAAATATGTTGCAATTGCAATCATATTATGCAAAACGTGGTTCTAAATGCGTAAGTAACTTTGTCTACCTGTCAGTCTGTATTTCTGTCTCGTTTTCACTGCAAAACGACTAAACTAGCCTGAGAAAGAACATAGGATAGTTTTTATCTCAAAAATCCAACGGCAACTACGCAGGTAAATCCGCGGGGGACAGCTAGTAACACATAAACCTAGCGCAAATAATTTAATTAATCCCTCATTTCATAGGAATACTTTTCAAATTGGCGCGAAATAATTTGCCGCGTTCCTGCTATGTTGTTAGAAGGTTATACCACAAAATAAAACACTATGGTTAGGTTTACTCACTAAACTCTATCAACCTTAAAAAAAATACTTATATTTCAATATCGCGTCTTATTAGTTACTAGCTTTTCCTCGCGGTTTCACCCGCGTTTTGTAGGTTTTTGGTTACTGCTTCGCTCCCGTGGGACCTTGCGTGATATTACATAGCCTATGTTACTCAGGGATAATGTAGCATTCTAATGGTGAAAGAATTATCGTAATCCGTCCATTAGTTTTTGAGTTTATTCGTAACAAACATTTAATAAATACATACAAATCGTTCCTATTTATTTATGATATTAGTATTAAGTATAGAAGTATAGATTAGCCTCATTTGCCATACTTATTCCAGGCGGAAATATATCGCGGCTCCGATTACATAACAAAACATAATACCTAATCTATAATGTGTTTTGATAACTCAACTGCGTACCTACACGGTTTTTGATAAAGTCATAGGAAAATACGTAAAATCTAATGTGTTCGAAACTAATAAAAAAAGTTTATTCTTCGTATTTTGGGTTCGTACTTTCAGAGATTACCTCGTACAAATAAACAATATCTCTTAATATTATTTCTTTACAATACGTTTATAACATAATAAACGTTTAATAAGGAAGTAGCGCAAGTAGTAAATAAAAAGAAATAAACATATCATGAATTGTCAGTATAAAAATAAAGATGCACTTTAGTGGCACATGTTGGATAAAAATAAACATAACCTCAAAAATCTATGAATAGGTACGTTCTTCCCTCAAGGTAACCGCAAACTCACTCTACAACAATCAGCTGATTCGCAGCTGTTTATGTATGTCACGCACTAACACAAGAACTGCAATGTTTACTGGTTTTCAAGCTTTGACAAGACACGAAATCACCGAAACGTCAAAGTCAAAACAAATGAAGTTGACATTTCAATGCATAGAGCGGCGTTCAAATTGTGAATAAATATTTGTAAACTGAAAGAAAATATGCGTTCATTTTCATTATTCGATTACTCAAAAGGGTCTAATGCACTGCTGCACTGGGTATCCGTTAAGATTATTATTATCATAATTATTTCCTTAGCTCTCAAAATTCTGACAATGAGATTTGGAATGTATTATGCATGTCATGATGGCTTCTAGTGGCTAAAGGTCATAGCTCATTAGAGCCACCCGGCACCAACTCCGCACCGCCTCGACGCACGGCGTCAACTCGTTGTCGATGGGTGGGCCACCCGCCGTCAACCAGTGGGCCACCCGCGGTCAACGAGCGAACGCCGAGGCGTCAACCCGTTGACGCCTAGGCGTCAACGAGAGAGACCGATCGTCCTCGCGTGTATCAACCGTGTGTCCTCGCGTGTATAGCGCCGTCAACGCACGGCATGCATTCGAGCAGCGAGTTGACAACGAGTGGCCCACCCGCCGACCGCGCGCGAAGGGCTTATAACCGAGGCGATCCCGGTGACGCTACGGAGTTAATATAGTGAGCGCATGCCTATACAAATCCATATATAGAATACTAGCCGCAGTAGGCGAGTCGGTGCGGAGTGGCTGCCGGGTGGCCGTAATGAGCTATGACCTTAAGACGCCCACAAAGGGTTGTGGGTTCGAATTCGGGCAAGTACCATTGTAACTTTCTCAATTTAAATGAACTTTTTAAGTTTATCTGGGACGAAAACCTGGCATGTAATAAATATGAGTTCAAAATCGGCAATCCGCCTTGAGCAAGCTTGGTGGTTAATGCTCGTGCCTTCTCTGTATCAGAAAAGGCATTTGCCCGTCAGTGGGGCAGTTATAGGCTTTTATTATTATGTATTAGATTCCAATTTAAAATATTTTTATCTCAAACCAGTGCAGGTTAATAACCTCAACTCCTGACTCGATTATTAGACCAAGTGGAAATAATCAGAATTTTGTATCGTCACGAATATTCAATATCTGTGAAGCGCGTGAGCTACAGCGTTACTAAGAAAAAGAAGTTAATAAGGAAAACTCACTGACACTTTCATAAAAATTTATTAATCGGGTCGTAAGGTTAAAGGCCCGTCAAATTATTTTCCGCACTGAGGAGGTAGGCGCGCAACGGTACTGCCCTGGCTATACGCGTAGCGGCGTAGCGGAGAAGACGCGGCAGCCGAGGACCGGACGCAGGGTGGATGTAGACCCGCAGGGGTGTAGCAAGTGGTGCGATTGCAGCGCTGTACGTTGACCGCCCGATGTCGCAGCAGGTCGGCAACGGCAACGGTATCTCAGCTGGTTATGAGCCGGAACTTTGAACCCTGGAATTTATGTCCAGGCGGTGAGCAAAAGAGCTTCTGCTAATCCTCTCCTGACGGTGACCATGGCGGCGTAAGCGTAAGCGTAAGGCAGCATAAGTACTATTGCGCTTAAGGCGAATGTGTGTAGAGGTCACCTTCAGAATCGGAGTTCCAATGATAAGTATGAACATAAGGAAGCGTGAAGCGCTTAATTCAAATGATTAAGAATACAAATAACAATTAAGCAAAAGGAATGATGGTTACTACAATGATTAAAATTGATGGAAAAAATGACAAGAAAAAAAAGATGATGCAATACAATTTTTGCAATTCATTGACCACCGTGACACATTATAAAGCAATGGTTAATTTTGTGAACACTTACCCAATACGGGGAACACGCACTTTATTTATTTTAATTTTTAATAATAAATATAGCTACGGGAAGGTTTGCCGAAATAAGGACCGAGCCTTGAGCTTAAGTGAGACAGCACGTATGACGTCACGCACATGTAAGGTATGTGGTGAACGCGCGTCTCAACTGAACGTCCTTCGACTTGCCCCACGGCCGCTGCTCGCGGCGCGTATACGTCACACATATGATGTGTGGAGTGGGAAGGAACTTGTTCTTGCTAACGTGAGCGAGTGAGACAAAACAAGGCGTATTAGGTGAGGTGTACGGTTGGAACAATGTTACGATGACTTGACGCATATTTTGATACGTTTTTAGTAAACGTTGGTTTACAACGTTACAATACCCCCCGCGCGCAACAAGGATTTTCGTCCTAATTTTAGAATGAAAGAAAATCCGCATTACGAACTAGAGCTGGACTATTCGTTTAGCCTTTTAAAAATCATCTTTCATACTTCTCGCAAACATAAACTAGCAGCAGTTATGGCAGTTAACTATATAACCGATGCAACATAACCGACGCACAATAACATAAAATAATAGGTATTTTGTTTTTCTAAACCAGATACCTTTCCAATAGTCGTTAAAGTAGAAGGTGGAATATACATATGCAAGAGGAATTGTAAGTCATAAATTGTCAAAAGAAAATTAAAACAAAATGTCAGTGTGTGAAAGAAATTTTTATTTAATACTATTTATTTTTACCGACTAGTTTTAAATCTTTAATGTGCCATGAACCTAAGTTTTTGCCAGACATGTCTTGTAAAACATAGACGAGAGGGGACTTTTTTTCAATTATCTTGGCTTTTATAAATTTAGGAGCCAGCTTTTTTGAGAATCTGCTTTCTTTATCACTTAAAAAGTACGCTCGTTTCATGACTACGTCTCCAATATCAAATTCGGCAAACTTGCGTCTTAAATTATAATGTGATGTATTCTTAACATGGGCCTGCCATAACTTGGCTTGTACATCATTGAAGACAGAAGACAAAACACCTAAGTTTTCTGCATAAACGTCGCGTGGCAGGAATAGTATTTCGTCACCGAGATCATTGTCAGTATAATGTGACCCACAAGGAACAAGCTCACGGCCGAAAACTAAAAATGAAGGTGAAAATCCTGTAGCCTCATTTACCGAGTTGTTAATTGCAAACTGCACTTTAGGAATGAATATGTCCCATGACCTATGGTCATTATCCACGTAGGTAGAAATGCAGGTGATAATGGTTCTGTTATAGCGCTCTACTAAGTTTACCTGAGGGGTATATTTAGGTGTATAATGAACATTTGGTATGTTGTATTTCTTAAAAAATGCCTCTGTCACCTTGCCAGTGAACTGAGTACCATTGTCCATTAATACAGTTTGAGGTATGCCGTGAATTAAAAATACAGAATCTTCCAAAATTTTTGTAATTATGTCAGCTGTAGCCCTTCTAATTGGAAAAATTAAACAAAATTTAGAAAAACAGCAAGTGACGACTAGTATAAAGTTATTTTGCTTTTTTGAAGTAGGAAGAGGTCCCATGAGATCAATAGAGATCATTTGGAATGGTCGCGAGCAATGCTTAGGACGACCCATTTCTCCTAAAACTTGATGATTTTGGGACTTGTAAGCTAAACATTTTTCGCAAGAACCAACAAATTTTACGACATCTTGGTACATACCAGGCCAGTAGTAACGTAAGGCAAGACGTCGGTAAGTTTTGAAAATACCCATATGTCCAGCTGTAGGCTCGGAATGATTTTCAGTCATTATTGTCTCGCGGAATTCAGTAGGTACGACCTCCTTCCACGAGAATTCAGAAGTTAGTTCATGTTTATTTTTAGATAGCCTAAATAATGAATTATTTTTAATAATAAAATTTGGAAATTTTGAGGGATCATTTAAACAACCGTTATATATGTTCTTGTACCAAACATCTTTAGTAACTGAACCAGAATTTGCAATATTTATAGCACTAACAGGAACGATTCGAGACAGCGCGTCAGGAATAACGTTATCAACGCCTCGTCGATGTTTTATGACGAAATTAAAGGATGAAAGACGTACGCCCCATCGAGCTAGTCGTCCAGTAGGGTTACTTAAGGACAAGAACCACTTAAGAGCGCTGTGATCCGTGTAGACAGTAAACTGTTGACCGTTCTCAATGTAGCAACGCCAATGTTCGAGTGCAGTAATAACAGCTAAGGTTTCGCGTTCGGTTATACTGTAGTTCCTCTCAGCAGCGGTTAGTGACCTACTCATGTATGCAATTGGGTGCTCCTTTCCATCTATAGACTGAGTAAGCATTGCACCAACGCCGTAACTGCTGGCATCCGTATGCACTTCGAAAGGTTTAGTGTAGTCTGGACAGGAAAGAACTGGTGCGGAAATTAAACACTCTTTTAAATTTTGAAATGCAGTGTCAGCTTCAGGGGTCCATTTAAAAGAAGGGGTGCCTTTTTTTGATGAAGTAAGCTTATTAAGGGGACCAGCGACAGTGCTAAAATTAGGTACAAAACGTCTGTACCACGTGGCAGTTCCTAAAAAACGTTTGAGGTCCTTACGACATTTAGGTGTCGGATAATTGAGTATGGCCTCAACCTTGGCTGGATCTGTACGTAAGCCAGAACCATCGACGACATACCCTAAGTATTTAAGTTGAGAACTGAAAAATTTGGATTTCTCAAGATTAATTGTTAGGTTGGCTTGTTTCAACTTTTCGAGTACACGTAATAGTAGGGTCACGTGACTATTAAAGTCTTCAGAAATTATGATAATGTCATCCAAATATGCAAATACCTTGAGATCAAATTCCGAAAAGAGCAAGTCAACCAATCGCTGCTGAGTGGCTGGTGCATTGGTAAGGCCAAAAGCAGTCCGTTTAAAACGAAATGTGCCTCTGCCGGGAACATAGAATGCAGTTTTATCGCGATCCTCAGTAGCAATCGGAATCTGCCAAAAAGCTTTTGATAGATCGATACTGGACAGATAGCGAGCGTCACGTAAATTATCTAAGATCTCGGATATGTAAGGAAGGTTGTAAGCATCTCGTTTAGTGACGGAATTGAGTTTACGACTGTCCAGGCAAAATCGAGGTTGTCCGTTCTTCTTGGTCACGATCAGAACAGGAGATGACCACGCACTCTCACAAGGCTCTACCACATCAAGCGAAAGCATCTCGTCAACTTGCTCCACCAGGATGCGCTGCTTTTCCGGTGATAGACGATAGTACCGCTGTCGAATTGGTTCCGAGTCACCTGTGTCGATGCGATGCGTGATAAGACTTGTTACGCCCAAACCCTTGTTCTGATATGCAATGTCTTCGAACTGCTTAATAACATTATCAGCCAGTTGTCTTTGAGAATGATCTAGGTTATCATAACCTTGTATGAAGGTTGAATGAGACGTGGCCAAAGAACAGTTATTAGGCTTGACCATCGCAATGCTGCCTATAAACTTTGGACATAGTTTAAACTTACGCCAAAAATCTAGTCCTAAAATAAGATTACGTTTAATTTCCGGTATAACAAAAGCTTTTAAAATATGAAATTGATTTTCGAAATGAATTGGAACATTAATAAAACCTAAACTCTTTAAAATCTGACCTCCTGCAGCTGTTACTTCTATACGATCAGATTCAATAAGTGGCAAGCCATGAGCCACTAGCACTGAATGGACACCGTTACCCACAATAGTGACCGCAGAGCCAGAATCTAGAAGTCCAGAAACAGTGAGATCGTTTATTTTGACAGAAACGTAAGGTCTGTCATCGAGATCGTCTTTATCATTGAGAATTGAGCTGATGTTATACGATTTGAAAAATAGTTTGATAGTTTGCAACCAGTTTTCCCAGTCTTCGCTATCAAAGTTTTTATTCGCACAATTCTCATTACTTAGTTTTTTGGTTTGGTTTGTTTTGTTTTATGACAAATTGGACAGTCTGGTGTCTTTACACCTTTGTGACCACATCGAAAACATACTACCTCATCCTTGCTAGCAGTACACTGTCTCAGATTATGTGTATTGTCACGACAACGTGGACAATAACGCTGTTTAGTGTTAGATTTAGAGTGATCAACTGCATCAACTAAAGTAGGTTCCTTATTGTTATTAGAATTATGTTTAGTTTGATTATTATTGTTTTTAGAATAGTTTTTATTGTGAGAATTATAGTTATTATTATATTTTGAGTAAGTTTTACTATTACTATGTCCTGAGTATGCAAATTCAGGAGCTAATGTATTCGAACACGGTTTTGGAGGTTCCCTGAACTGAGAAAATCGTGATTGAACAGCCTCAAAATTTCGGCACAAGGTTCGCAATTCATCAATAGATGTGATGTTCGATACGGAAGAAAGGGTGTTGGCATAGATCGGGCGGATGTTGTGGAGAATAATTTCCAATTTATCTTCCTCTGATAATTTTTTCGTCAGCCGTGAAAAAAGTCCAGACATAATGGAAAGGTAAATTACGATGTTTTCCGTTTCTCCCTGTGTGCGAGATCGAATTTCTGCAAGCAATCTGTAGTCATAGTCAGACTGATCGAAATCACGTCTCAAAGACACTGTAAGATCGTTCCAACTCGCAACCGTATCCCTAATACTCCTGTACCAGTGTAGGGCGTCACCGGTAAAAATGTCAGTAGCATTTGTTAAGATTTTATCGTGTGAGATGTTTCTAGAGACACAAATTTCCTCACAACGTTGGATGAACGCCCGAACGCAGGATTTGCCGTCGAATTTTAATTTTGCGAATTTATTATTATTTCCGTCACAAGTGACGGTTACGTTGACCGGTGAAGATGAAGTAGCCGGTAAGCAAACCGTGTTAGACGTAGCTAGTGGATCTAAGGCTGAATCACTAAGAGTCGCGAGCTTAAATGTGGCTTTCTTAAAAAGGCTAACACATTGTTCGAAGACTTCCCCTAATTTGTCATCACAAGTAATGCGGTTAATCCGATGGTATAGATGATTAATTATATTTTGGGTTCGAAGCAATGTGTTCTTATCCAATGCTGTAGATTCTAAGGTACCGTTAACCTTCTCAAGAATATCTAGCACACTATTAAGGTCATCCGCTGGTTCGAAGGGGCTAGTGAGAATATCCTCCGATGGAAATAACGGACCACACTTGGCTATCTGCCTGCGCAACTCCTGCACCGTGGCAGCTGGTGTTTCACCTCTAATGGCAACTTCATACTCAAGCTCAGTCTTTTGAAGTGACATAAACTTCACGGGATAAGCCATTGTAAATTAATTGTTTTAGAATTTAAAAAAAAATTGAAGGCAAGAAAAAAAATTTTTTAAAAAATTAATGTTGGGTAGGTGTTCAAAAAAATTCGCAAAGTGAAAAAACAAGAAAGGTACTAAATACTCCGTCTGTTACAATTTAAATTTAAAGTTACTAACGTCTTGGTTGTTTTTTCACGAAAAAAAAATTTTTGCACAAGCACAAACTACAAAAAAACTACAAGCATAAAAAACTCAAAATATAAAAAATTGCAACTAATGTGTACGCTTTACAAAACCAAAACTCGAACAACAAAAAAAAATATACAAAGAAACAAATTAATTTTGCTGACCGTACTTGATATTAATTAAAACAATGTCAATAAGTAACGGTAAAAAATATTAAGAAGGAATACTATAAAAACAATTAAATAAAAAATTACTGGACAACTACATGTTTCGGAATATACCAAATACACACATATGTTTCGGAACGTACCAAACTTTTCGAGTACTTATAACTTAGTTTTTTTTTTAACGTACACCTTAGTTACTATGCAACCAAAATAAAAAACGTTTCACAGAAATAAAAAGAAAGCAAAAAAACACAAAACACACAAAACACCAATAAAACAAAAAAAATACAACTACCTCCACAGAAACGGAAAAAAAAATGACCATTAAATTACCACGAAAAGGGCGCCAATGAAGCGCGTGAGCTACAGCGTTACTAAGAAAAAGAAGTTAATAAGGAAAACTCACTGACACTTTCATAAAAATTTATTAATCGGGTCGTAAGGTTAAAGGCCCGTCAAATTATTTTCCGCACTGAGGAGGTAGGCGCGCAACGGTACTGCCCTGGCTATACGCGTAGCGGCGTAGCGGAGAAGACGCGGCAGCCGAGGACCGGACGCAGGGTGGATGTAGACCCGCAGGGGTGTAGCAAGTGGTGCGATTGCAGCGCTGTACGTTGACCGCCCGATGTCGCAGCAGGTCGGCAACGGCAACGGTATCTCAGCTGGTTATGAGCCGGAACTTTGAACCCTGGAATTTATGTCCAGGCGGTGAGCAAAAGAGCTTCTGCTAATCCTCTCCTGACGGTGACCATGGCGGCGTAAGCGTAAGCGTAAGGCAGCATAAGTACTATTGCGCTTAAGGCGAATGTGTGTAGAGGTCACCTTCAGAATCGGAGTTCCAATGATAAGTATGAACATAAGGAAGCGTGAAGCGCTTAATTCAAATGATTAAGAATACAAATAACAATTAAGCAAAAGGAATGATGGTTACTACAATGATTAAAATTGATGGAAAAAATGACAAGAAAAAAAAGATGATGCAATACAATTTTTGCAATTCATTGACCACCGTGACACATTATAAAGCAATGGTTAATTTTGTGAACACTTACCCAATACGGGGAACACGCACTTTATTTATTTTAATTTTTAATAATAAATATAGCTACGGGAAGGTTTGCCGAAATAAGGACCGAGCCTTGAGCTTAAGTGAGACAGCACGTATGACGTCACGCACATGTAAGGTATGTGGTGAACGCGCGTCTCAACTGAACGTCCTTCGACTTGCCCCACGGCCGCTGCTCGCGGCGCGTATACGTCACACATATGATGTGTGGAGTGGGAAGGAACTTGTTCTTGCTAACGTGAGCGAGTGAGACAAAACAAGGCGTATTAGGTGAGGTGTACGGTTGGAACAATGTTACGATGACTTGACGCATATTTTGATACGTTTTTAGTAAACGTTGGTTTACAACGTTACATCTGTGTAAAGATTCGTAACGTTTTAAAACAAAATCAACCTAAACAAGTGTCAATTAATAGACTCCCGCTACCAACAACGTTATTAAGATCGCGAATGATGCTAACAAAAGAGTTAACAACTCCATAACGGCAGAATCGAAATTGATGAAAAAATGCTAAGAACTATCGCTAAATAACCTACTTTCAAATGAATTAAACCACATTCAAATCGGTTTATTCGTTTAAGAGTTACGGTGCCACAGACAGACACACAGACACACACACATAGCGGCCAAACTTTTAACACTCCTCTTTTCGGGGTTAAAAAGCTGTTTAATAGAGAGGTCCATAAAAAAGATCGGATTTAAAACGTGACGGTTGAAACACTTTGAATTAAAAGAAGACTTTGTCACGGAATTCGTAATGCGTCCAATATTAAACAAAAGTATAATTTTCTAATTATATTAACAGTACTCTTTTATTTTAATATTTACTATAAAATGGCAAATCGGCCATTCTCCGATAAGCAAATTTTACGTGTCCGCGCTTGAATAATCCGCACTTGTATCATATTCAATCATCCAATATTTTTTATATGTTAGATAGCATCCCTATCTAGCCATAAACAAAAACACAGGCGTCTGTTTTAAGTAGTTAAGACTAAATTAATTTAACCTAAGTTCAAAAACCTCTGTTC
This sequence comes from Athetis lepigone, assembly GCA_033675125.1. Classification (NCBI taxonomy): domain Eukaryota; kingdom Metazoa; phylum Arthropoda; class Insecta; order Lepidoptera; family Noctuidae; genus Athetis; species Athetis lepigone. The sequence goes on along the minus strand of CM066230.1, from coordinate 19,517,216 downwards.
TCTAATTACCGTAACGTGTCCGCACACTGACTTAATGTTAAAACTTACTTGTAATTTTTATGACTTACAGATTTACTTTGATCCATTTAACGTTTTAAATAGTGTTAAACAACGTGTATAGCATAGTAAAATATCGACTAACTAGAACCAGTCTATAAATAATTATCATTAAATTATCGGATGTCCGATCGAAAGTTATAATTACCGTGACATATTCTGTTCTCGAGTGCACATCCCTAAAAAACAGTATTTGGCACACCACTACCGCGCGCGTCTCTTCTCCTCAATGGGTACCGCAGCAAAACAGCAGTTGCACGTATCTAACGTCAGTGTACCGTGAATAAAGCACGCTAGTATATAATTACCGTAACCTTGGTTAAAAACTTTTCTAATTACCGTTTTACATAAATGTATATTTGATTTTTAAGTTAGACCCAAGTTGATCAAGTGAATCGAGACAGTATTTTGGCCTCCGTACGTTGTAATAAGCTCATATTTGCATATTTTGTTGGTTTCCGAAATTTTTAAGAAAATCTATCGATTTCTAATTACCGTATACTAATTACCATATGTTTATAATTACCGTTGTATGAAAAATTAATTCTTATTTACTAACTGTAGCCTCAAAATAGATGGGTACAGAAGTCAATCTACATACAAAGCGCGCTCGAGCATCACCCACAATCATCAGTGATGAGTTGATGAGGCTGTATATATCCCGCGGAAATGTGGAGGACGAGGCTTTTTTTTCAATTCTAAGTCTCTCCACAACCGCGAGGCATACAACCTCCGGGAATATTTCCTTAAAGCTGACGTGGGGATGCACCGAGATGTGGTTACTGTGGGCAAGGACCTCACTCCGCTCTCCTTAGCTAAAGAGAACTGGCGCAAACCTGTAGTGCTTGAGACGAAGGATCGTAAGGAAGTATGGCAGAGTAAGGAGTTATACGGACGGTTTTTCCGGGCCCTGCATGGGCCCGATGTAGACTGTTTAGCGTCCGTTTAGTGGCTACGATTTGGTAACTTATTTGGGAAACCGAAGGTATCGCCTGTACAATGATGGATGAAGTCATCATAACAAAGAATTATCGGAGATTTATTGTGAAAGATGCTACGGTTGACTTATGTCGGGCGTGTCACCTGCCGGGAGAACGATTCGACACATTATCACTGGTTGTTTTCGTCTTGCTAACGAGGAGTACTTGAATGGACATAACCACTAGCCAGGATTATCAATCAGCAACTTGCTCTGGGATACGGCCTCGTAGAATCTGAAGATGGCAATGTCACATTGTACTGGTGTCGATTCATCACCACTGACAGGACTGTTGTAGCAATAAAGCCTGATATAGTGATGGTGGGTCAATTGAAGCGGCGCGAAATGCTCGTTGTCGTGACGGTTCCGCGTGACGGGAACCTTATGAAGACCGAAAAAGATAAAAAAGTATATATATCAACTTGGCGTTGACATGTGGAATGTGGAGTCAGCGGTCATGTGCCGATAGTTGTTTCTGCCAATGGTTTAATAGCCAAGAGTCTCGACCAAAACTTCTCTTTCGGAGGCTCTCGTTAGATGGCTGGATCAAGAGCTTCTTTCAGAAGCTTTTGGACACGGCTCGCACCGTTAGGTAAGTAAGTTCCTCCCTCTGGAGCTCTGATCACCGGTAGCTGGGACCCTGTTCCTGATGCCGGGGGGGGGGGGGGGGCTACTTAACTGTTTTTATATTATTACATGTTTATGTTTTATTACATCAGTATAAATGTAAATAATGTGTATGAAAATAAATAAATGGAAAAAAAATATACTAGCTTTTTCCAGCGGCTTCACTCCTACTATACCCTACTCTAACCTACTCTAGCCTATCCCACTCTACCCTACTCTATTCTACTCTAACCCACACTATCCTAAAGTACCGTCATTTTCACTTTTTTTTTTCATAAGAACCTCCTCCAAACAATAACAAACACAACAAAGAATTAGTGAAATCGGTCCAAAGATGACAAAGAGAAATAGGGATTCATTTTTATAAAAATAGATGTATACAAATTATTAATGTGTGTTATTTTTATTATATTATATCATATTTTACATAGAATTGACGGCATTTTCTAATTACCGTGGCATTAGATATTAAACTTTTCTAATTACCGTACTTATAATTTTTTTAAGTCTCAATAACTAGAAAACTACTAATAATTAAAACATGCCTCATTAATTATTGAATTCGTATTTTTTATTAGTTTCATATTTTAATGAGTTTCAGTAAAATTTGTGAAAAATAAAAATGGTTACGGTAATTAGGCAAATAACGCCGAATCGGAGAATGACCGAAATAATTTAAACTTGCGTTTATATGTACACTAGCTTAACAAAATGTCGACACATTTATCGGCATACCGGTACTTAATTAATAAACTCTGTAGAAAAATATTTTATTTAAGAATGCCCCACTTCACGTAATCGTTGATAACTCCATGTAGTCTCTTCACATAGCGTTTGTTGACGGCTTTCTCTATGGGAAATTCAGTTAGGTCGAGAGACTCGCTGAGTTCGGGAGCATCCTCGGCGTCCATTGTGACCATGGGTAAGACGAAAAAGGCGAACGTGAGTCCATACGGCAGTTTCTGAAAGAATATGTATATTTTTTAATTTGTTATTCAACCAATAATGTACCATTGTCGCAGAATGGCCCAATCATGAGGCTAAGTGCGGACAGGCCCAGCGAAACTAAGTATGGTGCCATGGTATACCATTTCCATCATACATAATTATGTAAATCAACAAACTTTGTCGTGAAAGATAAATGCTTTCAAATGTCTGTGTTTTTATTGTGTCTGCGAAAACGTTGTCAAATATAAGTAATAGACGTATTTTATAGAAACAAGATTAAAATTTTAACTTTAAAAGTGGCAAACCCATTTTAGGTTTATCCGTACTAATATTATAATGCGAAAGTAACTCTGTCTGTCTTTCTGTCTGTATGTCTCTTCTTCACGCCTAAACCACTGAACCGATTTGAATGAAACTTGGTACAGATATAGTCTGGGACCCGAGAAAGGACATAGGATAGTTTTCATCCCGAAAATCCTCCGGGAACGGGAACTATTATTCCACACGGACGAAGTCGCGGGCAAAAGCTAGTAGATCCATATTTCTAGATCCTTACTTCTTTCAATTCGTACTCAAAGTCAGCCCTGGAGAACGTCTCCTCAGGGTCAAGGTTCAGCCTCGTCATGGCGGCGCTGAGCTGCGTGTAGTAGTGCTCGATCAGCTTGTCATAGTACTGCGCGCGGAACTGCTCGTCTGTTCCTGTGATGATGAAGTAGATCAGGTCAGAGACCGGGCTGCCTGCCCTGATCGTCTGGAGGTCCACAATCTTTATGTCCACTTTGCCGTCCTGAAACAGAAGGTAAAGTTATGTTAATAATACCATTAAAAATCTTATGAGAATGGCAGTGTTTAGTAGTCAAGTGTATTAGTAAATTATTCTGTAATACTATAGAACTTAACCTTTTTTTATTTAAACTTTACCTCTTCACAATATAAAGTGACGGTGTGTATTTAAAACTCTTATGTTCTGCCCTATAATGTTTTTGTTTGCATCTTAATATCATCAGTATATCATCAGTAGTCATATAATAGATAAAAAATATTTTAGTAAACTTACCTCTCGCACTCTGTGAAGCAAGTTGTTCCCTCTAAAGTCTCCATGTACAATGGCAGTGCTACGAATGGGAAAATATACTTCAAATGGATTCTTCTGGTTTTCCGTAAACTTCTGTAATGCTTCTTTGTATTCTGGCTGAGCAGCGTTTAACGCAAGGGATGTCACTTTTTCCATCATTCCTTCCATAGCTGCTTCTGTCATTGTAACTTTAGTAGCTTCCAAAGCATTTTCAAATTCTTTTGGATAACGTTTACTCAATGCGAAGGACAGTGCGTGCATCTTTGCCAAGTCGGTAATCGCTGAAGAGGCGTACTCCCAATCTATGGAATTAAATCTGTCATGATTACCATATCCATGCGCAAATAGGTTCTCGAGAACCACGGTCTCCTGATACAAAGTGGGGTCGAGGCCGTAGAATTTGGTGAAGTACAGTCTGTGCTCCTCAGGCACTCTGTTGTCCTCTTCTAAGGTCGCGTAGATCTTCGCCAATTTTGTGTAAAAGAATTCTTCTGTTTTGAAAACTGGCAGTTCATTGCGCAAGGCATCTCCTAGTTCAGCGACTTTGGCGAATAAGTGAAGATCTTCTTTATTTTCTTGTTTGATGACCACTGTGTACAGTTTCGATGTGTAGTTTGCTCCTCCACTAGTTATTGGTTTCAATATTATTTCAGGTTTGTCATAATTTTGTTCTGCTGCGATTTTATGCAATAATTTCGTTAGATTTTCTTCCTTTTGCGTCATGGTTGCGACTCTCAATTTAGTAGATTGGAGCAAACGGCTCATAACTTCATTATATACACCTGATATCGTCGCAGATAAGATATACATATAGTAGATAGATGTACATAGCTTTGGTTGATTACTCATGTTATAAAATATTATTTAAATATGAATTTAATTATTGCGGCAAATTGTTTTATAATGCTCAGTTTACTAAAATAATTCATAAATAAGCATTTTTTTATGATTGTATTTTAAACCTGCTAAGGTATATTGAAATATAAATTAATGAATTAAACAACTTGACCGTTATTAGAAGCTTAAATAATGAGATAGGCACTTCCGTTTTCCGATTGCGTTTTACCTCTCTTTCTACCTTATATGTCTGTCTCTTTCGCACCCCTCCCATCACCACCAGGCGTGGTGGGGTTGGTTACCTGTTGGTAGCCTGCCTCACCGTGCTTCATTGGCTTGAAAATTTCCGTTGCGTTAACTTGTGCTCAGTGCTACTATATACCTATTGATTTCCTAATACATAAGTACCTACTTAGTTTTATGTGTCTTGTGTTCGAGAAGTGAAATAAATATCGCACGTAAGTTGCACAAGTACTTTATTTGCATTAACGGTTTTACCGTTCGAAAATTTTATTTTAATTTCATTATTTTTCTACCTTACATACAATTTTAAGTGTTTTCTTTTAAGTGTTTTTCTTTGTTATCTAGTTAAATTGGTTTCTATAATGGATAACAACCACAATGTTCACCTTAATGAGCCGGGAATAGCTAGTACGTCTGGTGTTAAGACTGTTAAACATCCTAATGTTAATCATCGCCGGTCAAGCAGTACTAGTAGTTCAAGCTCATCGGATTCATCTTGTTCTTCACAATCTTCGCGAGATTCGAAGAATAAGAAAAAGAAAACTAGACGTAATCGGTCTAAAAAGCATAGAAACGATCGCCGTCTTCTAGAAAAATTATCCAAACAAGTGGGTGAACTCAGAAAAAGTTTCGTTAATTTCGATAACAGGAATTTAGAAAATATTGAAGAGGATTCATATATTTCGGATGTCAGTCGTGATCTTTACGATGACTATTGTGTGGACGCCTCGCAGGCGTCGCCATCGGCCTGTAATTTAGCGAATAGTGTTGTTCCAAATTTGAATTTTGAGTTCGAGACTAAACTTAAAGATCCCGCGGTACCAATAGCACCTCAAGCTTATTTAAAAATGTTAGATGAAGTGCAACGTTTTGATAGCAATACGTGGTCGGATGTACGTTACGCTGACACACAAAAATTGTATAATTATTCACCGGGATTTACAGAATTAGAAACAAACGAAGAGGTTAAGGCATATGATAATACCCGCCACCTAACTTATGCCGATAAATCATATGCAGCCATTACTTTTTGTATTTTGAAACAAAAGGAAGTTGTCCTCAACGGCTTTCGCAATTTATTATTGTGGTCTCAGACGCCTGAGGCATCGTTAACCGATCTTAATAGTAAAATCAATGAACTTTTTATTACCGGAGAATTTCACAAAGTATCTACGGATCTACTTCAAATGGCTTGTGGTCACAGGCTGAAGCTATAGAAATGAGGAGAGATGGGGTTCTCAAACAGGCTAGGGATCCATTATTAAAAGCCTCATTAAAGAAAATACCCCCATCTAGAACTCATATTTTTTCTAGTGAGGCATTTACCAATGCCTTAGAAAAAGCAGGCGGGGTAAGAAGGGCTTTCTGGCCCGTAAAGCAGTCTAGTAGCGGCAATGCTTCGCGAGCAAAGCCTTCAAGTACTGCTCGGCACCCCTCGCAGGGGCACGCCTCTCAAAATGTACCATCGCGTGGTACTGTTGGTTATAACTGCTGTGAGTCCGCCCCGGCGGCATACATGCATGGCCACCAAAACCAACCCTCGCAGGGTGGTCACTCTTACCATTGTCCCTCGAAGGGACGTATACACTCTAATGTGGAACATGCTCATCATAATAGAGGTGATTCCTTTCGAGCCCGCGGTTCGAGATCACGACTTCGGAATCAAAGAGGCACAAAGCGTTCCTTTTCTCCCTCTTACAATAAGGGCAGTAAAAGACAAAGACAATGACTGTCCGCAGTTCCGAGCGGGGCGTTTAGCACATTACCTCGATCACTGGAGAATAATGGGAGCTCCGGACTTTATTCTAAAAATAATATCAGGGTATCGCATACCCTTTCAACAAAAGCCACCGATGAGAATACCAAACTTAAAATACGATCGGTACCGCACACCCCAATCGTCGGCCATGTCGACAGTCATCTCTCAGATGATACTACAAGGCGTTTTGAAAGCAGTGGCGCCTTCGCCAAGCTTTGTTTCGCCTCTTTTTCTGGTACCGAAAAACGACGGGACACTACGCCCAATATTCAACCTGAAACTATTAAATCAGTATGTTCTAACGGATCGTTTTCGTTTGATAAACATGTACCGTGTTCCCGATTTTCTTCAAAATCGAGATTGGATGTGCAAAGTGGACTTATCCCAAGCTTATTTCAATTTACCGATTGCCAAATCGCACAGAAGGTTCCTACGTTTGATCTACAAAGAGGAATTGTTGGAAATGACCTGCCTCCCATTCGGCCTCAGTACAGCGCCGAAAGTTTTCGCATGCCTAACGAATTGGGTAGCACAAATTCTTCGGGAAAAAGGGCTAAGGATCATTGTTTATCTGGACGACTTCTTGGTTGCCCAACAAGACCCAGAAATCCTAAGGAAGCACTTAGATTTGCTGTTAGAAACTCTTCAATTCCTAGGATTTCAAATCAACTACGAGAAATCTGTGCTGGTTCCACAACAATGCATAACCTTTTTAGGCATTGTCTGGGACCCTTGGACCAATCAAAAGTACTTACCAAGAGAAAAGTCTGCTGCTATAGAAGAGAAAATTTCTCAGCTGTTAAAGACTGGCCACGCCACGTTAAAGGAGCTCCAAAGCCTAGTCGGGCTACAAAATTTTGCCAGCTTTGCTGTCCCTCGAGGCAGGTTAAACCACAGAGCGACTCTCCGTTATCTCAATACCATTTTGGTGTCTGCTGCATCAACCAGTCACGATCTGCCGCCCACTGTAATAGAAGAAATGTTTTGGTGGCTAGGAAACCGCAATCTTGCGACTCCAATTCATATCCCACCCCCAACTCATTTTCTAACCACCGATGCATCGGATGTGGCATGGGGGGCTCAGCTCGACAATCTTGCCATATCGGGAACTTGGGACACGGAGGAACAGCTCTTCCATTGCAACAGAAAAGAGTTGTTAACTATACAGAAGGTCCTAAAAATTCACGCACCGAGTATGGTTCACGCATCACTTCTAATCCAATCAGACAACCATACTGCGATTTCTTATCTCCGAAACGAGGGGGGACGAAATCTCAACCGCTAACGAGCCTATGCCATCACATCCTCCAGATCCTGGACGAACATCAGATTCAGTTTCGCATTTACCACATTCCGGGGAGATTCAACAACCACGCGGATTGCTTATCCAGACACCGTCTACCTCCGGAGTGGCACCTACTTCCAAATTGCACAGAAAAGATCTTTGCGAGAATGGGGACCCCCGTCATCGATCTATTTGCATCTCAGACTGCTCGAGTAGTGGCGAACTACGCGACGCTAGACCTCAACGATCAGGAAGCCAGGATTCACGATGCGTTCAGCGTACCTTGGAATTTCCCGTTAGCGTGGGTGTTTCCGCCACCATTCCTGGTGCCTCGAGTTCTGAGACACCTGAACCACGCCTCAGGAGTTTACCTGGTCGTAGCGCCTCGCTGGAAGAAAGTTTTCTGGAGGGCCGACCTCAAATCTCGGGCCATAGCAGCACCGTTCTCACTCACCAACCTGCAACGATTTTTAGTCGACACGAGGACAGGCCTACCACCCCCAAAAGTCCAGGACATGGTTCTGGAGGTTTGGAAGATTGGGGGTGGTCAGAGAGAGTAAAATTATGGAACCCTAATCAAATATCTTTACTGAAAGCGTCCTGGCGGCCTTCCACTTGGAAGACGTACAAATCAGCTTGGAAACGCTGGCTGGTATGGTCTAAGCAAAATAAAATTAATCCATTGTGCCCAGATGGAGCTCAACTAGCTCAATTTCTAGCTGATCTTCACCTTACTTTTAAGTTCTCATACAATACTATCCTTCTCCACAAATCAGTAGTGTCCACATTATGTAATACTGAGTTATCTGGTAAATTAAGTGAAGATATTTTAGTTAAACATATATTAAAATCTATATCATTAAAAAATCTCAAGCCTTCAACAAAAGCTCCTATTTGGGATATTAACATACTTGCGGACTATCTGAGCCGTTATTCTATAGATAGTGATAATATTTTTCAGACTGTTCGGCATACAGCAACTTTATTAATATTGTGTTCAGGTCGCAGAATCCACGATCTGACGTTATTAGATGTTAGTAATAAACACTGCTTTATTGAAAATAATTATATAATATTTTGGCCTCTTTTTGGTTCAAAAACAGACTGTAGAGAGCATAGGCAATCAGGGTGGAAGTTTATACTTAATTCAGAGCAACAAAACCTAAACCCAGTTTACTGGATCAATAAAACTATTTCTATTTTAAATCAAAGACGTAATGAATCAGGGTCCACTAATTTGTTTATAACTTTGCGAGGACCGCCAAAACCTGCATCTCGCACCGTTATTGCGGGGTGGATAAAAACGCTTATGAAAGATGCTGGTATATCAGCAACTCCGGGTAGTGTACGTTCCGCAGTAGCATCCAGAAACTGGATTGACAATTTTTCCTTGGATGAAATCCTTGCTAGAGGAAACTGGAGATCAGCGAAAACCTTTCAAAAATTCTATCATCGTGAAATCATCGTAAACAATAGAAGTAATGATTCATCTGTTACTACATTTTTTGATCCTGTACATTAAAATATATCACCCTTTTTGTTGATTTACTCGCATACCTAGTTGTGATCTGCAATCATTGTAAATTATATTTCTACTGATTCTGGTTTAATTTCAACAAGTGTACTGTATTGTTTTTTGATATAAATATACAAGATTTCTTTCGCACATAATATGAATATTAATTTCATCTTTCCCTTAGTCACATTGGCTCTTTCACCAGGCGATAACAAACAGGTCTCATTATTTAAGCTTCTAATAACGGTCAAGTTGTTTAATAGACGCGTTTTACCTGAAATAAAACGCATATTAAACTACTTACCTTATTAGAAGCTTAATTTTTATTTCTGCCTGGTACCTATAATAATTTCGACGCAATGAAGCACGGTGAGGCAGGCTACCAACAGGTAACCAACCCCACCACGCCTGGTGGTGATGGGAGGGGTGCGAAAGAGACAGACATATAAGGTAGAAAGAGAGGTAAAACGCAATCGGAAAACGGAAGTGCCTATCTCATTATTTAAGCTTCTAATAAGGTAAGTAGTTTAATATGCGTTTTATTTCAGGTAAAACGCGTCTATTATTCGTAAAAATATTTGTTATAGTATTATGTATTATAAAAACCGCAAACAGTACTGTCCAACGAAAAAATGTTCAAACTACATACCTATTTATGTATTTTATCAACTACATTGTTTTAGAGTTAGAATATATCCATCATAGTTAGGGAAGCTTTTTCCCAACTATGTATGTTGTGGTCGGCTTTCAGCCTAAACCAGATTCAGCTGAATACCAGTGTTTTACGTGAAGCGACTGCCTATAAGACCTCCACAACCCAGTAACTGGTCGACACGATGCCTCTTGTCTTGGTTAGACTGCACGGTCGTGCCCCCGCCAAGACAAACAAGCGAAGCGCAAGGGCACTATACCTACCTTTTCTCGAAGTGTTTCGGCGTTTTTTTGAACCCTCATAGAGTTGGTTTCCGATGTACCAGACTCACTGACACACTGACACACTGATGATCATCAAAATGTTTGGCTACTTCCTGAAGTGCTAGAATGCTGAAATTTGGTATGTAGTCTTAGTTTAGTATACAACCAACAAAAAAATTCATAATCTTATAACTTTCGCCCTCCATCCCCTAAAATTGGGGGTTGGAAGTTTTGTGAGGAAACAAGTAAATCATCTAAGTTAAAATACAAAGACAGAGAATGGATTATGAAAACCGGCACTGCTGATGTACAAGAAATACACTCCAAAACAAGAAAAACAAAAAAAAAAAACACAAAAAAGACGGCCTTGCCACTTACAAAAAGAACTGAAATACCACCAAAAACATTTTATGTAAAATGTTGCCAAGACAACCAACACAAGGTTTGCCCTGTGAAAAATATATCAGATCTTATGTAGAGCCAAACTTCTGAATCTACACGGCCTAAATCTACTGACCTTAACTTCACAAATTCTATATATCAGTAAAAATGTATGGCTTGGCTGTTTCGTTACTACCTTCAGAAACTAAATATTCGCGTCACCTCCACGACGACGGTAGCGAAACGGCGCGGCGAAGCCATAGATTTTTACAGATATGTAGAATTTGTAAAGTTAAGGTCGGTAGATTTAGGCCGTGTAGATTCAGTAGTTTGGCTCTACATAAGATCTGATATATTTTCACAGGGCAAACCTTGTGTTGGTGGTCTTGGCAACATTTTACATAAAATGTTTTTGGTGGGATCATACTTTCTGACTATCCTTAACGACTGTGAAAGTTCTACGAATGACAACTGAGACCAACGGCTTTACGTGTTTTTCGAGGCACGAGGTGTCAGTGATGTCTGAGATAAACTAAAGAAAGTACATAAGAATTTAAAAAGTCACACTTTTACTTGCCCAGATTCCAACCAACAACCCTTGACATGAGAGGTGGGCATCTTAACCCACCCACAGCCCACAATTATATCCATTAGGGTCATATTTAAGGAGATACTTATTTCGTGGTCTTACATTAGGACTCAAGGTTGCGCCACCAATAAAATATATACAGTTGACTTGGTGGCCCAAAAGTAAAATACCCTTCATACATTTCGTTGGTTGCCCCAATAAAATATGGCCCATAGGATATTAAAAACTTTGACACGTGAATAACAGGTTAAAATAATAGAAGTTTTAGGTAACATAAGTTCTATATATTAAATAATTATCATTATTAACTCCTTTTATCATATTTTGAAATAAAATATTATTTTATTAACCTTTCCACGACCAAGCGACAGCCGGCTGTCGTGCTGCTATTGTCTTTCTATTGTGTTTCGGACCACGTGTGTTCGGCTTAAGCAGAAAATTACCAACATTGGACCGTAGCTGGTGTGTTCTGATATATTTTACAAGCTTTTATTTACTTTCACCTGACCGTTGTGTACGTCTGTCAGAAAGTTCCAGTTGATCTTCCAACCTTTCTTCTTTTAAACTTTCCGGGTGCGTATGAGCTGATTTCTTTAAAATAAGATTATTACGGTAAATGGTAGTGTCGAAGCCGTAGAACTTGGTGTAGTAAAGTCTGAGTTCCTCAGGCCCTTTATTGTCTTCCAAGGATGAGTAGATTTTCAACAGTTTTGTGTATGCAAATTGTTCAATTTTAAACTTTGGGGTTTCACTGCGCTGTTGCAATGCTCTGGCGATTTCGGCAACATTTGTGAATGATCACTGTGTAGTTTTAAAGTAGAGTTAGCTCTTCCACCTAATATTTCATTTATATTTATATTCTTTAGTGCACACAATAAACATAAAATATAAACTTAAAGCAAACAAAAAATACAAACATAAAACTTTTGTACAATGGCGAGCTTAACCAAAAATTGAGTTCTCTACCAGCAAACCAAAATCTTATATCTTACGGAGGATATGCTTATGTGTGGATGTGTTTATGATTATTTCAGGTGATTCATAATTATAATCTGTGGCGTTTTTATTTAACAATTGCTTTAACGCTTTTACCTTTTCCGTTATGATCTCTCAAGACACTGAAAACGATTTTAACTTCATCGCGTTTATACGTGACACTAACACATAAGATATTAAACTAAAAAAAATACTTTGATGAGTAATGATGACAGTTAATTATTAATAAAAGATAGGTAAATAAGTCTTAAAATTTTGAAACTATTTTCATTAGTAAAGTCATTATTTCTCATCAAATTACATAAATAATTAATAAGTATTATGATTTTTTTTGTGATATATTCATATCAAGATAAATTTTCTTTATCATATTTGTTGACACGTTAGATGATACAAGAACTTGGGGCGTACCACAAGCCCTTATAGCAGTATTACTTTGATATTACTTTCAGTGGGAAAGAGACAGCGCTAGACAACGTGTCTAGCGCTGTCACTTGCACACGCCTACAACAGGACTAAAACAATCTTACTTTAAACGTCATGGTAAGGGGGCAGATGCCACTTATAAATGTAAGTTTTGTTTTTTTCAATTTATCTGTTTTTCTTAATCAGTCCAGCCTTGGCAGCCGAGTGAACATGAGAGAAGTGGTAGTAGTAGTAGCGTAGTTCTCGTTCCCGTGAAATTTTGGGATAAAATGTGTCCTGTGTCCTTTTTCAGGCTACAGACTGTCTGTGTTCCAAATTTCATTCAAATCGGTTTCGCAGTTTTGGTGTCAAAGCGAGATGGACAGAGTTATTTTCATGATCTCTCGTACGGTGTATCTCTGTCGGTCATTTGGATATTTCATGACTCAGTTTTTCATACAGGATATGCTGACTGAGTTCAACCCGGGGGGTCTAGGAAGGTCAAAACCGGGGTACCCTACCCGAGCGGCAGTTATAGGTAATACGTTTTTTTTCTTTCAATTTACACACGGGCAAATTTAGACAGACAGAGCCTTGTGCTATGTTAACCAGACAAGTACATACTTATAAATTATACCAGACCAAGGTATGGCAAAGGCATCTTCTCATACAGAAAAGGCTCGAGCATTAATCACCACGCTTGATCAAGGCAGATTGGCGATTTAGACTTATATATTAATAATAAGTCCAGGATTCTCTCAAGATGTTTTCATGTCTGTGTTGTCCGAGATAAACTTTAGAAAGTACGAGTACAATACATAATACACATTATAAAATATACACATATAGTACCTATTGGTACTTGCTCGGATTTGAGCCCAAGACCTCTACATGAGAGCATCTTAACCATTAGGCCATCTCGACATTTACTATATACTTATATGTGTGTATGAATTGAATAGTCTCTAGAAAAATTATGTTTTTGTTGGATAGCCCATTTATCGAGGAAGGCTATAGGCTATATAACATCACGCTACGAACAACAGGAGCGGAGCAGCAATAAAAAGTGTGACAAAAACATACATAAAAACATACAGACGAACTGAAAACCTCTTCCTTTTTTGGAGTCGATTAAAAATAGTAAATGATCATAAAAATAATGCTTAGTAAAGTATTCTATAAAACCTATTTTCCTTTTTATATGAATTTGAATGTGCGTAAGGTGTGAGCCACTTTGTTAAAACTCTTTGAAAATATGCTGTCCTAGCAGGCACCCAGCAGTCCACGCGGCGACAGCTAGCAGACGGCCAGCTATCCACTCGCCGACCGCTACGCACTACGAAGCTGACCCCCCCTGGACTGAGCGGCGCGCGCGGACACCGCACAGACCGCTCGTATACGACGTGCGGCTAGCGAGGCGTCAACTACCGAGCAGTCTGACGGCGGTAAGCTCGCTAACAGCGAGCTGTCTGCTAATTTATGATGCTAGTTTAAAATATATCTTAAGAGCAATATTTAAAGCCCATATTTAAATTATATTCTTTTTGCCGGATGGGATCAGAGTCGTGTAAGTGGGCTATGACCTTTAATCCATTTTGGTATGCAAAAAAATTATTTAGGTGAGCATTTCATTTGTTTCCAAATACTAACATAATTGCTTCCTGAAAGGTTTTGCAGATTCAAAATTGCACCTTGTATATATGTCGTAGCCAATTTTAAAATTAATATCTCAACTATTTCATGAAATTACATGATTTATTACATTACAAATCTCAGTCTGTACAAATTCATCAAAAGGTGGTTAATGTTAAAGATGAACAAAACGTTGTTGTAATTAAATTGTCCGTGTTAATTTAAGGACGCCCCATTTTACAAAATCTTCGACTACGGCGTTAATTCTCTCCGTGTAGAGGTCATTGGTTTTCTCCACGGGGAATTCGGAGAACTCCAGAGACTCGCCGATTTCGGGCGCGTTCTCAGAGTCAAGAGTGAGCAGCGGCAAGCAGAACACCGAGACTGTCAGCCCAAATGGTAGTTTCTGGAAAAAGAATATTCAGGAAATGAGTAACAAATTCGATTTAAAGTACGTATAAAAAGTAAAAAAATATTGTATACCTACTTATACTAGGTGTATTTTCGATCTTGCACAACCCGCTAGATGATTCCACCCATGAAAATAAACAACTTTTATTATGAAACTAACTCGGAAATCTCGAAAAATGCCCGGGTCCCGACCATAATGACTAATAAGTAACAGCTGATATTTTTTTCGAGATTTCAGAGTTGGTTCCAAAATTTAAAGTTGTTTGTTTCTATGAGTAGAATCATCTACTAGCGGGTTGTGCTGGACCAAAAATACACCTTAGTACATATTTGTTAAGAAAAAAAAGTAACCATTAGCAATGCTTTTTTTCATTTCAGTTTATAGCGCTTAAGCTTTAACTATTTCAGAGATGTCCCACGCATCTCGTCGTATTTGCGTTTCAAAGTCGGCCGCATGAGCAGCGCCGTTCTGTAAAAGCGCGCTGTTTTAAACAATTCTAAAACGTACCTCTTTCACTTCGAACTCAAAGTCAGCCTTGGAGTAAATCTCCTCAGGGTCGAGGTTCAGCCTCTTCAAGGCAGCGCTGAGCTGCGTGTAGTAGTGCTCGATTAGCTTGTCATAGTACTGCGCGCGGAACTTCTCGTCAGAGCCGGTGAAGATGAAGAACATCAGATCAGCGATCGGGCAGCCTTCCTGCACCGTTTGGAGGTCTACGATCTTGATGTCCACCGTGCCGTCCTGGAATTGTTTATAATGATTCATTATTATATGACCTACAATGACTAGAATTCATACCTATTGTTGCCCTTAACTTTTTCAGTGCGTAATTTTATGGCTTAGCAATAAGTGAAATAAAATTGCAATTGCACCAGAATTCTGAGAGTTACCTTTTAACCTGTTTAGTAAATAGTCCAGATAAGTGTAAGTACTTATAAAACTTACCTCTCGCACTTTATGAAGCAAGTTATTCCCTCTAAAGTCTGTATGTACGAGGGCAGTACTACGAACAGGTGCGTACTGCTTAAATGGATTGCCCTGGTTTTCCATAAACTTCTCTAATGCTTCTTTGTACTCGGGCTTTACTTTGCTCAACGCAACACTTGTCGATCTCTTCATCAAATCGTCCATACTCCCATATTCTTTCCAATCCATTTTTAAAGCCTCTACTGTCTTTTTAAATTCTTCAGGGTAGCGTTCCTTATAGGCGAAGGACAGTGCGTGCATCTTCGCCAAGCTTGTAATCGCAGAAGATGCGTACTCCCAATCTATGGAATGGAACCTGTCGTGATCGACATACCCATGTGCGAATAAGTTCTCAAGAACCATAATCTCTTCGTTCGAAGCGGAATCGATGCCGTAACACTTGGTGAAGTATAGTCTGTGCTCCTCAGGCACTTGATTTTCTTCTTCTAAAGAAGCGTAGATTTTCGACAGTTTAGTATAAAAAAATTGTTCTGTGTTGTAAATTTCCGAAGGCAATTCGCTGCGAAATGATTCTCCGGCCGCAGCAACTTTAGCAAATAAATGAAGATCTTTTTTATTTTCTTCTCTTATGATCACTGTGTACAGTTTGGACGTAACGTTGGCTCCATTAGTTGATACTTCATTTACAATTAGTTCTGGTTTTTCATATTTGTTTTCTAAAGCAATTTTATTTAATAATTGCCGCAGTCGTTCTTCTTTTTGCGTCATGATTCCGACTCTCCGAGGTCTTTTGGTATATACTGAGACAATCAGCTCATCATTTCATTATATACCCGATGATATAGAAGATAAGATAAAAAATAATAATTTGATTACGAGTTTTTGCTGATGACTAACATTATTATAAAACTAATTAGCGCGTTATTTGATTAAAAAGGTTTGAACAATGAATAAGAGAAAAAACCTCTTGATGACTTGATTAGATGGTCGCTTATCAAATATGAGGTGAAGGTGATAGCACTGAAATTAGTGGAGGAACATCGTTCGAAAGTTTTTTACAATCATAAGCCGGACCCGCACTGGGATTACGTATCTTGCAAAAGCCGAGCGATCGCGATAATTTAGCAAAATAAACGTCAATTCAAAATACGTCATGTCAAAGAGCAATCTAGCGATAGTGCTGCCTCTGTGGAGCAATCAGTTAACTAAAATATGCATTTTTCGTTTGGCGGTTTCGTATTTAGTATGGTTTTTTAGAGCAAAGTTAAGTTTTTTTTGTTAAAGGAGATATTTAATTAGTTCCAGCGATTGCTTCTTTATCGTCATCGTAGCAATAAGTGCATTAGAACAATCAGCGAGCGATTAGCAATCGGTTCATACATAATACGATTTTTTTAACGATTGCGCGGTGATCGCGCGATCACTGCGCAAATATTGCTCATTGCTGTTTCATAGGTAATAACCCCGCCGGTTTGATGACTAACTTATTATTTGTATAAAAACAAAAGTGCTAAGTTGTTCGGATGAATTACGTCAAACATGTCGTTACCCCCTGCTCCATCTTTATGTCAATTATAATAAACTCATGAATCTACTTACAAATATTGCTTATAATACAATTTATCAATATTCACTTTGGTTGCCAGATTTCTTATGATTAGCGCCATCGCAAGACGACTACCGGCCTGCGGACGAGCGATGGGTTTAAAAGACCAGTCAGCACGTGACGGGGCCCTTGAGGGCCAATGTCTGCCTGGATTGCGGAATAGTTCTAATAGTTACCGCAGCCCCGGAACGTAAAGGGCAACCGAAGGAACAAGGGTAGGTGTTAGTCAGTAAGGCTTAGGGCGGGATACGTCATTTTATTAATTTCCAACCTCAAAATTCTCCGCAATAATTCGCGCAAAGGCTTTTTGCTATCATTTTAAGATTAGATTTGAAAGAAGTGTGGTTAAAATACTGGGGAACACTTAATTTCAAATGTATCAAAATTGTTGTAATATAATACTCCAAAGATCTTCCTAATACAAAACATACAGCACAAATAGACAGAAGAACGTCTTTCTACCGACAAATATATTTCTTCCGATTTCTCCATTCAATAAATTATTAAGTTTTACAATACAGTATTACACCATCATCAATTGACGTATGGCAATATCACCTTATGACGTCTCTAAGTTTACAACTCAATTGGCTAGCTATTAATTGATTTAAAAGCAACTAAAAATCAAATTTTACAGTAAATTGAAAATGAACCGGATTTATAGGACTAAAATTATGAGAGGTTTTACAGAAACCGTGTCGTGTGTGTGTGTATATAAAAATCTTTTAAGCACGGGTGTTTTTAAAACTAGTCTTTTAAGGAAAAGTGTTATCTGCATGGCACCACTTGTTTATAATAAGTTACCGAACAATGTCAAGGAACTACCACTTACAAAATTTAAAAAGCATGTTAC
The DNA here is from genome assembly GCA_033675125.1 of Athetis lepigone. Classification (NCBI taxonomy): domain Eukaryota; kingdom Metazoa; phylum Arthropoda; class Insecta; order Lepidoptera; family Noctuidae; genus Athetis; species Athetis lepigone. Next base: position 19,499,177 of record CM066230.1, on the reverse strand, counting down.
AGAATTACTTTTGCACAAATGTTATTATTCAGTACAAGAATTCTTAGATGATAAGTTTTATTAGATTCTTTTCAAATATAAATTTGCATGCCAATTAAGGTAGAATGTACAAGGAACCTTAAACTTTGTAACACCTAATAATTTGTACCTACATTCATTGCAAATAAATAAATCTATTCTATTCTATTCTATTCTATTCTTACATTAAATTTATGGGTTAATAATGTAAAATACCCGATTCATAAGTGCCTGTAAATGGTCAATGGGCTGATTTTTCAATCATCAGTTAACTTCTATCTGAAGAATAAATATGACGGTTTGACATATTTTCTATACAAAAGTTGTCAAAACGTCAAACATACTCTTCAGATAAAAGTTATCTGGTGATTGAAAAATCGGCCCTAAATGAAATAAATGCTTTGAATTTTTGAATTAAGGAAAATTTATATGTAACCTAGATTTTGTAAACCATGATATTTTTAAAAAGAGTGTCCGTGGAGTTTCTTGCCTATTCTTCTCCATAAAGATCTACGTTTTGGAACAGGCAATTAGCGTCACTTTTTTGTTTCTGACTAACCGACCGAATCTTTGACAATTCATAAGAACCTGTAAATGGTCTAAGTGAAATAAATGCTTTGAATTTTGAATTTTATACTATTAATAAATATTTTATTGCAACTACTATATGCATGTAAAAATAATTATTAAATTACTATGTATTTTAACAACTATTTATTTCTATTATATACAGACGACAGCATATTAAGATAACTTTATCGCTAAGCCATTAGATTCAAGATTGATTTAGAAAATGTTACCTTTTTTAGCAGGTCTTGTTACATGGAAGGCTTGAAATAAGACACAAAATAAAAAAAACCGCCCCTCTTTATCTTTTTATATAATTATTTAAGAATGCCCCACTTCACATAATCGTTGACGACGCCGTTCAGTCTCTCCGCGTAGATGTCGCTGGTCTTCTCCACGGCGAAGTTGGCGAAGTCGAGATCCTCGTTGACCTCGGGAGTGTCCTTGGAGTCCATCGTGATCACAGGCAACGTGAACACTGCTAGCGAGAGACCGAATGGAAGTTTCTGGAAATAAATGTTAAAAAAGTAAGTATTGATTTTTTTTGTAGAATGGAGTCCTTTTATTTAGCAGTCAGGGTCACTAAGTAGTTTTTTTTATTCGGTGTGGAAATTCCTCATTGATGTCCACGCGAGGCAAAAGGTTCTGACAGACTCTTACTGACTACGAACTACCCCTTCTTTCTCTTTCTTGTTTTGTTCCTTCTCCTACTTACGCCAAAGATTGCGAAGGGAACTGCTGTGACTTCCGCAATCCCCGGCTAGTAGGGCCGTTAGGGTTAGGGGGTAAGTCAGAAAATCTGACCAGTCTAACCAAGGGGTATCGTGTCGCCCGTTACTGGGTTGGGAAGGTCTGATAGGTTGTCGCTTCACGTAAAACACTGGTATTCAGGTGAATCGGGTTAGGCTGGTAGCCGACCCCAACATAGTAGGGAAAAAGGCTAGGAAGACGATAATGAGAAAGTCCTTATGACAACTTTGCGACTATAAAACGATCCTTACCGCCTTTAATTCCTCATCGTACTCTGCCCTGGGGTATAACTCTTCAGGGTCGAGGTTCAGCCTCTTCATTGCGGCGCTGAGCTGCGTGTAGTAGTGCTCGATCAGCTTGTCATAGTACTGCGCGCGGAACTGCTCGTCAGAGCCGGTGAAGATGAAGTAGATCAGGTCAGCCACTGGGCTGCCTCCCTGCAGGGTTTGAAGGTCCATTATCTTGATGTCTACCTTACCATCCTGTGAAAAGAAGAAAGGTTATGCTAGCATGGTTTACACTTGGTTTTTTGGCGGTTTCGTAAGGTGGTCCCTAGACGATCAACCATATTTTCACAATGTTATTAATCGTCTAAGATCCGGTTTCCACCAAAGCGGAGAGTTTCAACCACGTTTTTGGTTACTGCTCCGCTCCCGTAGATTTTAGATTGATGTGACATAGCCCATACCTTTCTTAATAAATGGGCTATCTAACACAAACATATTTTTTTAATTCGGACCGAATTGACCGAAAGTTCGAAGAGTGAATAACCAAACAAACTTTTTAGTTTGTTTGGTTATTCACGTATTTATTATTAATTGGTATAAATGAATGAAAACTTACCTTACGCACTCTGTGTAGCAAGTTATTCCCTCTATAGTCCCCATGTATGATGACAGTAGTACGATGGGAATGGTACACGATGAAAGGAGTTTCCTGATGTTCCATAAACTTCTCTAACGCTTCCTTGTATTCGGGCTTAACATTCTTTAATGCAACTTGTATCGATCTTTGAAACACAATATCCATACTTTTAAATTCTGACCAATTTATTTTTGCGACAACGGATGTCTTCTCAAATTCTTCTGGATGTTGTTTCGTGAATGCGAAGGACAGTGCGTGCATCTTTGCCAGGTCTGTGATCGCTGAGGCAGCGTACTCCCAACCTATAGAATGAAACCTGTCGTAGGGACCATATCCTTGCGCTATTAAGTTCTGGAGGACCAAAATCTCCTGGTTCCGGGTGGAATTGCAGCCGTAGAACTTGGTGAAGTATAATCTGTGCTCTTCAGGCACTCCATTTTCTTCCTCTAAGGACGCGTAGATTTTTGCTAATTTTGTATAAGCGAATTGTTCAGTTTTAAAGGCATCTATTGGCATTTCATTGCGTATAGTTTCTCCGAAGGCAGCGACTTTGGCGAATAAATGAAGATCTTCTTTATTTTCTTCTTTTATGATCACTGTGTACAGCTTCGACGTGTAGTTGGCTCCTCCGCTGAATATTTGATTTATTATAATTTCAGGTTTTTCATATTTTTGTTCTGCAGCGATTTTGTTTAATAATTCTTGCAGTGGTTCTTCCGTTTGCGCCATGGTTGGTGTCTCAGTACATACTATGGCAATCAGTTCGTAATTTTATTATATACTTGATAATTTACAAGATAAGATGAATAAGTTATTTTCATATTAATGTTGATAAGATAGCAACATGCAGAAATGTTAGTGATTAGGATGTTCGACCTTCACGCATGAGACTATAGGTTCGAATCAGGGCAGTGCAAGGCAAGTAAAAATGTGATACTTAATCAATCATTAAAACGTTACCTCTAAATTCATCATGGTTTTCATTGATTTCAATGAAGAAATAGCATATTTCTGTTCTATATAAGACTACTACAAACAAATAAAATTGACTGTGATTTTGTTTATTGGAACGAAATAATTGAATGATAACAGTAACACAGTATCAAGAAAATATTAGAAAGTGTATTTGGATAATAATTAATTAATCAATAAAAATATAATTGCGTATGCTGAAAGTCTGGAGTTTCACAAATATATACAGCCTTGTTATGGTCTTAAAATAAACGATTGCTTTGTCATAATAATTTTCCTACTATCTCTCTGAATTTGTGTAACATCATTGTTTTTCAACAGTTTTTAAAATATGATTAGTCATTATGAAATAGATGTTAGATAAAGGGGGATTAAGATTCAATAAAGCTTTCTGGCTTTGAATTCACACCACAAGTAAAATATTCCCATCATTCATAATTTTTTAAGAGTTATTGTTTATGTTACACATTATTTCTTTCACAAAATTCCTATATATTGTAATTTCGGACGAACGGATTGTTTCTATAATCCAGGATTTTCCTAGTATAGGGAACATCAATCAATACATTATAATAACATTGTAAAAGGTCGGTGTCTACTAGTACGGTACTTTTTTTTTTTTGGGGAGTGGTAAATCATCAAATGACTTCTCCCGCCATGCGGCGGGAGGGCGTGTCAGACTTTTACTGACTAAAACCCATTCATGTTCCTTCGGTTGCCCTTTATGTTCCGGGGTCACGGTAACTATTATAAACATTTCGCAACCCCGGCAGGCGTTGGCCCTGTTGGGCCCCTTCTCAGGCTGACTCGCCCTGGGGCGCGCGAACACTAACGCGCCGCCGCAATGGGGCCATTATTGGCACTCCATTGCGGCCTCGGTAATCGTGGCGGCAGCGGCGGTCGCGGCAGCAGCGGGGACGGCAGGAGCAGCGGCAGCAGCGCGAGCGGCGGCACGAGAGGCGACAGCAGCGGGAGCGGCGGCATAGGGTACGGAGCAGTGCGGCGCGGCGGTGCACGAGCCAGCCTTGTGTCCGGGCTGACCGCAGCGGAAGCAGTCACGGCTGCGGTCTACCTCCAAGGTGCAGCGGACACCGACATGGTGCCCCACCTGGCACCTGAAGCACCTCAAAAGCCTGGGCTCCAGCAGCTTGACTAGCACTGAAAACAAGCCCACCTAGCCTGCGGCCCTCTCCCGCAATTATTTTTGCCGCCAGTACGGGGCAGCTCAAGGTAACCGCTCCCAACCTGGAGCGGTCAAAGCGGATGGCGCCCACCCACACGTCGCCAGCGGGACAGCCCCTCGCTTTGGCGACGGTGGCCGCCAATTCCTCCTCCGTGACGGAGTCGTCCAGGCCGGTGACGCGCATGTCAATGCGCATGGTGGGCCTGGACACTCGTACCTCCTCCGCCTGCGACGCCCGCAGCCTTTCGGCCAAGGCATCGGCGACGGGTCCGCTGGCCGCTCCCGGGACCTCCAGCATGCGGGCCCCGGTCGCCGTGACTTGGAGCCGCAGGCCTTCGGTCACGCTGACCTCAGCGAGGTTGACCGCTGCCTTGGCCTTCAAGAGGACTGCCGCGTACGTGACGCCCTTTTTCTCCGCGTCCGGCTGCAGGGTAAGTACCACCGCTGCAGACTTAGGGACGCGGAGCCTGGCCGTGAGGCTCTTGGCCTTGCGGCGCTCTTGCCGCCGCTGTCGCTTTTTGGCGGCCCTGGCCGCCTTAGCCGCCTTTTTCCCTTCGCCGGCGACTTGCCAACCGGCTAGTACGGTACTTCAAAGTCTACAAGGCCGTATCTCAGAGCAAGTTGCTGTTGGATAATCCTAGCCACGAGGTTGTGCCTATGCAAGTACTCTTCGTTAGCAAGACGAGAACAACCAGAGATAATGTGTCGAATTGATTCTCCGGGCAGGTGACACGCTCGACAATATGTCAATCTTTCACAATAAATCTCCGATAATTCTTCGTCATGATAACTTCGTCCATAATTGCACAGACAAAACCTTCGGTTTCCCCAAATAGATAACCGAATCGCAGCCAGGATACAAACGCTATAAAGTCTACATTGGGTCCATGCAAGGCCCGGAAAAAACCGTCCGTGTAGCTCCTTAGTCTACCATACCTCCTCGCGATCTTTCGTCTCAAGTACTACAGGTTTGCGCCAGTTCTCTTTACCTAAGGAGAGCCGAGTGAGGTCCTTGTCCACAGCGACCACATCTCGGTGCATCCCCACGTCAGCTTTAAGGAAATATTCCCTGAGGCTGTATATCTCGCGTTTGTGGAGAGACTTAGCATTAAAAAAGCCTCGTCCTCCACATTTCCGTGGGATATGAAGTCTCATCACTGATGATCGCGGGTGATGCATCCGGTATGCATTAACTAGTTGAATAAAACTTGTAAACAATAATTAAATGAATGTCAGTTATCTGCCTTTATCATTAAATAATACCTAATAATACCTACTAATATTTGCAGAGGCAATATGTGAGATAAATAAGAAACTTTGTAACTTTCCGCAAATGCAATGCGGAAAGTAGTATAAGATTTTAATCAAATAAGAGATTTTCATCGATGAATTGTTGTGTTAGTATTTATTTTTATTTTACACTTGGCAATGCATTACGATATATTATTTTTTATTAAAAATAAAAACATTGCACAACGCCGGACTTAATGCCTTAGGCATAGGCTACCTTAGTCTTATTATGCTTTCGTGTTAAACAAAAAGGAAAATAATATTTTATGTAAAGTAAAAGTTTTCTAAAACAGGGCGATATATAACAATTTGCAATTATACTTACTTCCTTAACTTCTGACATTATATTATTCCTCTCCTGAGCTATTTGTGGCGTTGATGTCTTTTATCCGTCATTAAAATATAAAATTACTAGCTGCCTCTCGCGGTTTCACCCGCGTTAAAAATGTTAAGGGTGAACAAGGGTTGTTCGCCCTTATCTTCAATCTCTCAATCACTTAAGGGTATGAAAAATAGATAGTAGCCGATTCTCAGACCTACTGATGCATATATAATTTGGTAAAAAATAGTAAAGCCGTTTCAAAGGAGTAAGGTAACTAACATTGTGACACGAAAATCCATACTAATATTATAAATGGGAAAGTGTGTCTGTGAGTCTGTCTGTCTGTATGTTTGTCTTTCTTTCACGGCAAAACGGAGCGACGAATTGACGTGATTTTTTAAGTGGAGATAGTTGAAGGGATGAAGGGTAACATAGGCTACTTTTTGTCTCTTTTTAACGCGAGCGAAGCCGCGGGCAAAAGCTAGTTTTATATATAAGAAGATGAGTCTTATCTAGGTGGATGTCGTATACGATTGTAATTTCGTAATTAATTAAAATCATCTAAAGTATTTAACTAAATCATATAAAATATTTATTTTTAAGTAATTTCTTATCTCGTTTAACTCAGCAAGGTCTTTTGAAGTCCGACTAATCAAAGTTCTTAATGTTGTGTGTTTTGCTTTTTTGTTGCATCTGCTAGTCGCTAGAGTATAGTATTGTACGTGTCTTTTCGTGTATATGTCACAAGAAAATTACAGGTTACGTGTTCACAGAATCTTAAAAATATGATAAGATTAAAGGAATTGTCTTACCGAGGTATGGCATATTCTAGGTATGGCGTATATGAGAGATAGTTTAATGACCTGTTTGAAATTATTAGACAAGTATATTAGTGTCTCATAGTTTTTAAATGATCAACCAGTGCTCGAGCATTCCGGAAATAGTTTGTTTGTTTCATGAAATGGTTAGGTTAGAACTTTTCATGACAAGGATTTGGCCGTGACATTTTACAGAACTAGAGAAATTCCTAATGAACTTTGAGACAACACTGTTTGTGAACAATATGTAGTTTGAAACTTTTTAAGTACCTTAATCCTTCGAACACACGTGATTTGAGACACAATAGAAAGAAAATAGCAGCCCGACAGCCGGCTGTCGGTTGGTCGTTGAAAGGTTAAATACTTTTAAGAGGAGAAGAAAAATATAAATGAAGGCAGGTGCTACGGTGGACCTAGTTTATTATTACTTAATCAATGGTAACGACTAAAATATGTATATACAATATAACAAACTATGTTGTAGTAATAATAATGGCTCTGAAAACAATTTATAGCATTTGTTTATATGACAGAGCATGTATTATATTGTAAACCATAATACGTGATCGACACTATTTTTCCGACTTTGTACCAAAATGCAACATTGCATAGATGTTGCACACCTATGCACTGAATCTTCTAATACAATAGGGATGACGACAACATTAAAAAAAACCGGCCAAGAGCGTGCCGGGCCACGCTCAGTGTAGGGTTCCGTAGTTTCCCATCGGCCACAATAAGTGTTTTCTTTTTCACATTTTTTAAACTTATGGTTCAAACCTGCGACACATGAGCGATTTTTTTTTTACTAGCCTACGCTGTCCCACTGCTGGGCAAAGGCCTCCCCTAACTCCTTCCAGACTCCCTTTTCCTTCGCTTCTTCGAACCAGCTCTTGTGGTGTGCGTCAAGCTCATCACGCCACCTTTTCCTGGGCCGGCCTCGGTGACGACGTCCATCCTTTTCGTCCATCCTTTGAGCGATTAAAACAAGTAAATGAATGCTTACGTATATGGCTACACCGTACATCAAATATTACTACCGATCTTTGATTTCTTTATGCGATAGGAACAAAATTACTGAAATCACGGCATCGGCTACATCAACATATGAGCGAAATTGAAGCGAATTTATTAGAAAACTCACTTGCACGACTAGTTCAATAGTGCTGCTAAATATGCGTGTGGCTACATTATGCGTATAGTAACCGTTGTTGAGCATGTGTACTGTAGCCATGTCATCGCCGAATATACGCCGGAATTTCGCTTGTCATGTAGCCATACCATGTTTTTCTCGTTTCGCTCTTCCAGTCGCATCGCAAATCGCTTCCTACTGTAGCCTCTGCCTTAGAGGGGGGGGGGGGACACATTGTTTTTTATTTTGGGGCGATTATTTCCGAAATTATTGACATTATTTAAAAATGATTTTAGTAAACCCCTATTCATTTTTAAATACCTATCCAACAATGTATATACGTTAGGGTTGAAATTAAAAAAAAAACTCTTCCCACTTTACATATAGGGGGGCTACCCTAATAAAACATTGTTTTCCAATTTTTATTTTACCACGAGGACGGACAGACAGACAGACAGACAGACAGACGGACGGACAGACAGACATGGCGAAACTATAAGGGTTCCTAGTTGACTACGGAACGCTAAAAATGGTATTCTATTTAATAGACGTTCCGTCTGATAGACCGGCCAAAAATACGGGACACGTATTTTTTGCTTGATCAAATTAACCCTCTGCGGCTGACGTGGTAGTCCAATAGACACCGCGAAATATAAAATTCGGTTTATTACCGTTAATTTTCAAATTCGAGCGCCACCGCTCTCAGTACCTTACTGTCGTGAGCTCACGCATCGGTCAGCGTGCGGGGGGCGGTCGTAGCGAGGGCACTTTTACGTAGTGGGAGGCAGGTGTCCCTGAGTCTACCACACCAGTGTTAAAGTAAGTGTCTACTATACTACCACCTCAGTATTTAAAATGGTAGACACTTACTTTAACACTGGTGACTGCACAAAAGTGCCCTCGCTACAACCGGTAAATTATTTTAGTTTATCTTACGATAAGGTATTTTTTGGTAATCACTCTCGTTATTTTGGAATTTGATTTTATTAACGCATTTTACATATAGTTATCTATACTTCTAGACCAATATTATAAAGAGGACAGATTTATATTTTTGTTTGTAATGAAAACTCAAAAAAGTGGAACGAAAATGGACAAATGGACCAATTTAAAAAAATCTTTCACTAATAGAATGCTATATTATCACTGAGTTATTAGGCTATATGGCGAACTAGTACGTATAGTCCACGCGGTTGAAGTCGCGAGGGAAAGCTAATTTGAGCTTTTGAGCCAGAAATTGATTGTTGGAAGCCAATGTTTTTTTTTTTTTTTTGGTGAGTGGGAAATCATCAAATGACTGCTCCCGTCCTGGGTGCGACGGGAGGGCGTGTCAGACTCTTACTGACTAAAACCCACTCATGTTCCTTCGATTGCCCTTTATGTTCCAGGGTCACGGTAACTATTATAAACATTCCGCAACTTATAAACATTCCGCAACTTATAAACTGTGCCTTCAGTGCTCGAAGCCACTATGTCAAACAAAGCTGTGATTTTGAAAGTGTCTAGTTTTGAAGTCTACTAACGAATTTATGTTGTTTTTTCTAGACTGATTACTATAATTGTTAATTTTTTAAATGTCTAATGTTTAATTTAAAAAAGTTGATTTTATAATTTTTTTCTTATACTTATTTGATTCTTAGACTGATTTGTGATAAGTCAATAAACACTGTTAGATTATGGAAATATAAATTGTGTTATTTAAATATTATTAAACATAAAAAAAAGGCTAACAATCTAATAAATATAAATATAATAGCTACATAATTTAATTAAATAATAATATTTGATGTTTACCACACCAGTAAAATTGTAAAAATTATCCCACGTCAGTCGCAGAGGGTTATTAAAAAAATACAAAGATAAAGGGCAACGAAGTTCCGGAGGGGGGGCTTTTGACGTCACTGTTCAGCAAAAAATGTACATAATTGTAACGTCACGCCAATCTTTAACTCACTGTATTATTTTAATTTTTGCTTTAGGAGAAAAAATAATAAAAAACGTGTTCAAATTTTTTTGATAATCTAACCGACGGACTAATTACTTTTTTTTGTCGTCTTGCCTATTGAACCTAAAAATAATTTACCTGAACAGTGCGGAAATAAAAGTTTTGAAATTTATAACTTGAAATAACAAAACAGTGTTCCAGACAAAATTATATTAAAGTGTCATTATGCCATTAAAAGTTATGGCATAATGACACTTCATTGATAAATAGATTACGGGAATACGTACGATAGGGAAAGATAATGAAAATCTATTGGTACTATCAAATGTTACAATCTCTTATCAGTATAACAGTACAGAAGTTTATCAACATTAACGTCAATGGCTTAAGTCGCGCTAATCAAAAATACCCATCTTTTGATATGATTATGTATAGCCAAAATGATTACCTCTATGTCGCAATCATAACGCAATTGAATTTGCTTATCTCCACCGCAAAACAAGGCTTAGAACTGACGATTTGCACAAACTTTACGCCAGTTGTGTATCAGTCGCCAACAATGTCGGACGCGGAAAGTATACTACGCAGAGTTCTCGATAAAATTATCAAAGAGTTACAATACAAAAATGCAGACATAACACTGAAGGAAATAAACACTGGTGGAGCCAACTACACGTCAGCTTTATTTGCTATAGATGTCACAGCACCACAACATGACAACCTGAAACTCTTCGCGAAGGTGGCCAATGTCAACGAAATGCTTCGCAAACTGATGAAAATAGATTTCATATTCAAAATTGAACAGGATGTGTACGGTGACCTAGTAAAAGTGTACGAGAGGATTCAAGACAAACATAATGTCGATCCAGAGCTACGATGTGTGTTCCCAAAGTTCTACGGAGGAGAGTTAACTGAAGGTGAAGAGACAGTGGTCATGGAAGATCTAAAGGCGAAGGGCTACGAAACTTACAGCAGGTTTACCTCAGTAGATTGGGAGCTCGCTGCGTGTGCTATGGAATGCTTGGCCAGATTCCACGCAGTATCTTTCGCGTACCAAAAGGAAGATCCTGTGGGCTTTGCCAAACATGTCGAGAGATTCAAATTTGAAAAAATAGACGATCTAGATGATCCTAATGCAATAGCTACTTGGAAGAAAATGATTGATGGAGCTTTAGAAGTTGCTAAAGAAGAAGATAGGGAGAGGCTGGCAAAGTTATTGGATGATGAATCGGGACAAGACGTGTTTTTCAAGTTCAGGTCTCCACTGAGTACTCCGGTGCTGTGCCATGGTGACTACAGAGTTAGCAATATGTTATTCCGACGACTGGTATGTATTCTTTTGTTTCTTATTCTAAAGTAGAAACAAAGCTTTTGCTGTTATTAAAATATAATGGTAATTGTACATTTGACGGTTAAGGTGAATGACCCGTGAATTGCCGCATAATACGAGGTATTCGACTTATGTTTTTAAAAATTTCGCAACATCTTTTTCAACAAATTCTTATTAAACGAGTAAATAGGCAATGTTTTATAAGGGAAACTTAATGTGAGTTTCCCTTCTAAAACAATACCTTTTATGATTAATAGGTATTGTTGGCTGATGGTAAAGCCACGAATAATTGAACTCTTCAAAGGCTTAGTAGCCCTCTCTGGATTGGGCTCATTTGATTGGCTTTAACCAGCTCCATATAAGCAAAATAACTAAAAACCACAAAGTAAAAGTTGGAAATTAATAACAAAAACCTTTGAAGTTCATGGTTTTATAAACTAGTAAATAGAAGCATGGAGCCCACATATCCGGTAGACATAAACCGCAAAATGTGTTTAGCAACACATTTTGCTCACTCGAAAATGGTTGGACTACTTATGATCATATCTTTTCCAATATCTATTAAAGTCCAATGTAGGTTCTTATGAAGAGATGAAATTGGACAAGTCGTCCAGATAATAATAATAAAACTGAGCGTCCTTTCTTACAAGATCTCAGATTTTAATGTCTTACGTAATAGAGTTGACAAGGTCTAAGGGCCATATAGTAGGTACTATATTAACGGCCGGACCCACGGAGTAAGTATTACTCCGTGGCTGGACCCTACCAAAGCAGAGTTGCTTCGTGTAGCCAATTGGCTTGTATTATTTTTCAATTCCAGCGTCTAGCTATAACGCAAAACACAATCGTCTTATTTACGAGATATCTCCTTACATCTCCGGTTTAGTGGAGTTTGACCCTAAGGGAGCCCAGGCAGTTATTGTTTTAAAACCTCGTATTGTATATCATTGAAGTTTTATCTAATATTAGATAAGTATTAGATAGTTACACGGAACATGTCGTAATACGTTATTTACGACATGTTCCGTATTTATTTTATCTACTTTATCTTTGATAGTTTATGGTTATACGTTATTTGAGACATCTTTTAAAAATCAGACTACGTGCATGACATTTTACGCACAATGTAAGGCTAGTTTTCTAATTAGTCGACTAGTTTACGAGCGGCGAGGATTGGCGATTTTGGTCTTTGTTAATGAGGGTGTTATGAAATGATACCCACTAGGTATCAGTACTGAAGCGTGTGGTCTAAAAACCATACAAAAAACACAGTGGCTCTGTCACTTTTGACAGAAAGTATCAAAGATGTCAAAGTGGCGCATCGTTTCCTCATAGTGGGATAAAAAAATCTACCCAAACTTTTTTTTGGGGAGTGGGAAATCATCCAATGTTTGCTCCCGTCCTGGGTGTGTCAGACTTTTACTGACTAAAACCCACTCGTGTTCCTTCGGTTGCCCTTTATGTTCCAGGGTCGCGGAAACTGATGCAAGGATAAAATATGGTAATTATCTTTTATGTTGATTTGCTTTACGACACAAGGAAAGTTTCTAGTAAAATAATTATTTTAAAATACTTTACAATACAAGGAAAGTTTTTTTAGTAAAATATAATTACTATGTTGAAATACTTTACTAGCTTCAAAAACTGAATATAGTCGGTAATCTTTCAGACAAGATTTTGGTTACTTTGGTGTGGATCGCTCCATAAAAAGCTTCATAATAAAAAACACCCAAGAGAGTCTGTACTAACGTGCAATCTTGAACACTAAACACAAATTACAACAACAAACGTGTTTTTGACATAATGATTGTACAAGACTTGATTATATTTCAAACACTGTTTTATACTCTCTATTTGAGCTCTCTGCTATACAACAAACTGCACACGAAACTCAACATCCTTTCCCTAAACACTTATAAATGTAAACACAAAGTGAAGGAATATCTAATGTCGCTTGACTACGACGATACAGAGGAGCTTATCAAACCCTTATAATGTGTGATCATTGATTGTTCCAGTCATACTTACCTGCGAATAATACCCCAATTATGTCCTCAACTCAACAGTACATACTCACACACACACAGACATACAACACACCAAACGCAACACAACATTCACAATTTCACACGCAGTCACAACCCAACACTACACACACCCCTCTCTACTCACCTGCACTCCCACACCTCACTACATTCACCCAGTTTTACATCTCATTACTATTTATATAAGCTTGTTGATTTTATCTTTTTTGTTCGGAAATATTTAACTGTCATTAGTATAATAAGTACCTAAATTGTCATGCGTGCATCTACTAAATTAAACACCACTGTCTACATCTACTGGACGGTTAAATGTCCCCCATAACACAGGATTCTCCTAGCATGGGAGGCATTAATCTATCTGCTTGACCTTTGTTTTATTTTTAGTGCCATGTCTGTGTCTACATTATTCATGTTACTATGATGACAAATAAATTTTATTATTATTATTATTATTATTTTTTCCTATACGTTTTCGTATCTCGGGACCCAGAGGTCCCGAGATTATTATTATTATTATTATTATTATTATTTACTTTGTAAATAAAATGTGCCCTTACATTGTACAAAAAGCTTACTAAGTAGAGGTTATAGTTAAAAGAATTCAATATAGTTTTAACTATCAAATTATCAAATATTATAAATTCATCCACTTCATCTGGTCTCTATCCCAGTTTGCTTGAATTCGGCACAGCACGTTTTTCTCTTCTATGTTGTCCTGTTAACCGCCATGCAATCACTCACTCCCTACTATTTCATGTCATTCTTTACACAATTCATCCACTTTTCTTGTCATCCTCTCCCACTCGTAATAATATTCAAATAAAATATTATATCTTCTTCCTTTATCAAAACTACTGTTACTGACTGCAGTCATTCTACTTGGATCAGAAATATCAGACTAGGTTAGTCAAACAATCACTACATTGATGTTGTAATCATGTGGCAACTTAATTTGTTTGTATCTGTACCGCGGAGCCGCAGAGCAGATCTGCGATTAGCGCCACGCTAGTCGTGTACCAGGCGCCAACCATGTCGGTCGCGGAGAACATATTGCGTAGAGTTCTCGACAAAATTATCGAGGAACTACAATACAAAAATGCTGACATTTCGCTGAAGGAACTAACCACTGGTGGAGCAAACTACACTTCAGCCTTATTTGCCATAACTGTTATAGCACCCGATTACGACAACTTGAAACTCTTCGCGAAAGTGGCTAACGTCAATGAAATGCTTCGCAAACTGATGAAAATAGATTTCATGTTCAAAACAGAACAGTTTGTGTACTCCGATCTAGTTAAAGTGTACGAGAAGATTCAAGACAAACATAACGTGAGTCCGAAACAACGGTTTGTGTTCCCGAAATTCTACGGAGGAGAGTTAACTGTAGGTGAAGAGACGGTTGTTATGGAAGACCTGACGGCGAAGAGCTACGGCACTTACAGCAGGTTCACCTCCATCGATTGGGAACACGCTGCCTGTGCAATGGAATGCTTGGCCAGATTCCACGCGATATCTTTCGCGTACCAAAAAGAAGACCCTGTGGGCTTTGCCAAAGCGCTTGAAAGGGTAAAATTACAAAGAATTGAACATCGGGATGATCCTAGTATGAAAGCAACATGGAAGAAAATGATCGGAGGAGCTCTGCAAGTTGCTAGGGAAGAACACAAGGAGAGACTAGCGAAGTTGTTGGAAGTTGAGACAGGACAAGAAGAGTTTTACAAGTTCAGGTCTCCATTAAGTACCCCAGTGCTGTGCCATGGTGACTACAGAGTCAGCAATTTGTTGTTTCGACGACTGGTATGTAGTTTTTTATGTGTTATCAACAAATATATATAGCAACTTCTACTTAGTGACGTAATACGGTAAGGATATGTTTATCTACCCAGATGAATGAGCTATCAGAATCGCGGGTTGCACGTTTTTTATTTAAATTTGCCTAGGAAGTATTAATGATTCTATTATTATTTATAGCTACTATTGTCCTTGACTACATTAGTCATGGGGCCTATTGCGTAATGGCGGTTAAGTACCCAAACCTCGTTTTGTGTGGCATTGAACTTTTATCTAACACTAACTTTGGTTGTCTAGTACCAATATTTTGAAATCAAATCAGTTGATTACGAGATTGTCTCTTACACAACAAACAAGCGAATGTTGCTGTTTGATATTATTAGTATGTTTGATATGATACTTATGCTAGTTTTATAAAACTGGGTACAATTATTTCGTGTTATGAGTTTCGAGTGTGGCCTGCAACCTTGATATTTTGACCCTGTCTTACAAGATAATGTTTGGTCCTTTCTACCGAATTTTGATCCTTATGAACGAACAAGTAGTTCTACAACCTCTAAAATTGTTTTTTTTGCAGTTTTTGCTCGTTATTTTGGAATTTTAAAACCCTTGATGTGTTCTATCAGGTATTCTATTATATGTTTTATGTCTTAAGTAATCATGAACATTAACAATCTATTTTATCTCGGGAACCTTAGCTGCCTATCTATATCTATGATCTAGTACTTTGTATGTTAGGTATGTGAAAATCATACAATTTGTTCAAGAACCTACATTTTCCTCCTCAACATTCTTGTCATTCTATTAACGTACTTGTGACTTAAGATTACGGTCTAATATTAAAATGATGTGATCGTAAACACTTCCTGATTCAAACGTGTTTAATATATTAATTTGAAGTACAAGCTGTTATGTTAATGACTCAGCTGTTTTGATTGATTGTTTGTGGACTCGCATAGCTACGTTTTATGGACTAGAGTTCTTGACAGACTGTTACAAGCGTGTTGCATAATACTCGTACATCCATACTGATACTGTAAATGCAAAAGTTACTCTGTCTGTTTCGCTTTCACGCCAAAACAACCGAACCGATTTAAATGAAATTTGGTACAGAGATAGTCTATAGCCTGAGAAAGGACATAGGTTAGTTTTTATCCCGAAAATTTCACGGGATCGGGAACTACGCGAGTTAAACCGCAGGCGTCAGCTTTTACTAAGCCCTAACCGCTGGCTCTACTAGAGACATGAAGCTTGGGAGAGGGTGTATTTCTTGTCAAGAATAGCTGGTTATTCTTATATTGTAGTGTTAGTTTATGCTATGGTCATTCGTCAGAGGCCCGTGGAAAACTCAACTTCAACTCTTACCTACGCCTACACTGAGTGCCTAAAAATAATCCATCAGGGTTTCAATGCACTGCCCCCCCCCCCCTTTCCGTACCCAAACATATTCATGGCTTACACGAATTTTGGATCCCTGACCCAACTGGTCTGTCCCTGTTGTCAAAAGCCAAAAAGTCGTCGGTCCAGTCTAACCAAGGAGTATCGTCCTCCCGGTCACTGTCACGGTTGTGGAAGTCTGATAGCCAGTTGCTTTACGTAAAAAACTTGTATCCAGCTGAAACCGGTTACACTGGAAGCGAAATGTTGGGAAAAATGCTAAAGAGATGATGTCCTGACGAATTAGTTTTTTGGAGGTCTCCCCTTTGTAGCGATATAAATGTTCGATGCACGTAGCATGAGGGTCAGATGTACGACTGCGGTAAAGAGATTCGGTTCTTCACATAGTCAAATAGCGAAGAACATACCAGGTATGATAAGCAATGCCTACAAATCTTCTGATACGAGGGTCATCGACCTAATTAATCAGACAAAACTGTATTCAAATGGTAACTTAGGTAAACAGTAATGAGTACACGTCTATTCAATTAAAAGTGGTCAAGGTCTGATCTCCCTTTCTGTCAAGGTACGTTAGAGAGAGATAATGGTATTCCGGTGATTATTTCGGTATTTAGAACAATGACAGATTGGTTTCGGTACTAGGTGGTTATTTTAACGTATTATTTTGTTAGCTGTCGCTGTTTGTATGTACTTGCGAAGATGGACGAGTTTTATCAGCTTAAGTTAAGGATGTCGAAGTTTAAACCACAATCCATACTAATATTATAAATGGGAAAGTGTGTCTGTCTGTCTGTCTGTTTGTTTGTCTTTCTTTCACGGAAAAACGAAGCGACGAATTGACGTGATTTTTTAAGTGGAGATAGTTTAAGGGATGGAGAGTAACATAGGCTACTTTTTGTCTCTTTTTAACGCAAGCGAAGCCGCGGGTGAAAGCTAGTTTTTATATAAAATTAGCTGTCCCCCGCGGTTTCATCTGCGTTATGTTAGGTTTTTGGTTACTGCTCTGCGCCCGTGGGTCATAGCGTGATGTTATGTAGCCTAAGTCCTATTCTAAAAGCTACTCAACGGATTTTGACGAAACTTTACAGTAATTTAGCCTATACATCAGGCTAAATAACTGTAAAGTTTCGTCAAAGTCCGTTGAGTAGCTTTTTGCGTGAAAGAGTAACAAACATCCACACACACAAACATACATATAAACTTTCATATTTATAATATTAGTAGGAAATAATAATAATAATAATAGGGGCCATAGTCGTTCAATAGTCTTAGGTAACAAATCCAACTTAACAACCCAAACCCATAGCACAATATTTTTGAATTCCATGTCCAGCAATAGTCCTTCACCTTCCGGGGATTGTCTTTAGCTGCACTTACGTAGCGCATATGGAGATAATCGTCGGTTGGTGTCCCTTTACATAATAATATAAGGTCTTGATCAAGGGGCCTCTGCGAGTTGGCTTCGGCCCCTCGCACGCCTTCCAAAGGTCCGGGACTCCTGGGTCCCGAGAAATTTAAACGAATGCAAAAAATAATAATAATAATAATATATGGCAACACCGAACGTCATCACATCTGGTTTTTTCTGAAAGTATATTTAATATCAATAATTAATAGCAAAGTCATTACAACAACGTATAATTTGTTCTTTTATAGCCGTATTTTACAATAATTTACATTTGCATTTGAAATTAAACCTCAACAAGTTATTTATGATGAATTTCCTTGTGAAAATCAAAAAAGGCATCGGTGACATATGTCACTATGAATATCAGAATATCAAGCAATATATACTAAAATTAAATAAATGGAACCAAGATGACTCATGATGATAACTAGAGCCGCTGCACGTAAAGCACGCCCACCATCCCCGGACCCGTCGCTCAGCTCCGCCTCGCCGCCGCCGGAATCCAGCCCCACCGTGAGTGCTGTGACACCGGCCGTGGCAGTTGCGTCGAGCTCGAGTGACGAGTACTTCTCTCCGCCGATGTCGCCACCACCTATACGTCGGCGGGGAGGTCGCCGGCCACTGGATCGCTTGGGACTTCGAGACCCACCGGTCTCTGATAGGGTCCCCGCTCCCGGTGGAAGTGCGCGCATGCGATGGACGCAATCAATCAACGAGAACGTCATGCGCGCATATTATGGGGCTACAGAGGGGGGAAATAATCTGACCGCGTACCGTGTTCGGATGCTCTCTCTGTTTCAGGTGCTTGAGCCAGCTATCAACGTTTCGGCGCAACGACTGTCGGATCAGGTGCGTGTTATCCAGCGTAATCATATGTTGGATGACACTGTGCTTGATCGCCTGCGAACGGAAATGCAGGGAAGCCGTGTCATTGCCCCTCCGTCACAGACTGTGAGTGTTGAGCCTGTAATGCCAACATCCAGTCATAATGATGAGGGGAGTGATGACATGGTTTCTCAAGTAAGTACCCAGTGCAATGACGAGTTAAGGAGCACTTTGGAAGGTGCGATTCAGGAGTATCGATCTATTCCCCCCGAACTTAGACCACGCTTACCTCGCTTGCCTATGCATAACAAAAATAGGGCGCTGGTGTGTGCTCTGGATTCGCAGTTATCAAATTATTTTGATGACTGCGAAGACCTCGTTGATGTGCATTCGATTCTGTATTGTGCGGCTGTTGCGGTATGTCGTGTAGCTCATGTCAAATTTCCTAATGATGACAGAGCTACACGACCGAAGCCGACCGTACCGGCGTGGCAGTACAGAATTGAGAGGCGCATCGACGAGGCCAGAGTGCTCATCGGCAAACTTAACTGCTTTAGAGAGGGCAATACTCGCCCAAGAGTGATGCGCTTTGTGAGACGGGCATTCTCGGGGACTAATACTGATCCTCGAGACTATATGTCTCGTGTCACAGAGCGCATCGACTTTCTGAAGCAGAAGGTGTATGCATGGGCAAGCCGTATTCGTAGGTATAAGCGACGGGCGGATCGATATGCTCTGAATCGTACGTTCCAGAGTGATGAAAGGTGGGTGTACAGAGCTTGGGAGCGACCGATTCAAGGTGTGTCTGATACGCGCCTGCCGGATGATGACGCCATGTGCTCATTCTGGCGCAGCATCTGGTCGGTGCCTGTCCGACACACTGAGGGCGATTGGATTCGGGGAATTGAGCGAGCGTGCGAACCGATACCAGAAATGGGGGCAATTACAATCAGCCCCCAAGATGTAGCTTGTGCGGTTCGTCCGTTGCCTAATTGGAAATCTCCAGGGCCGGACGGACTGCACAACTTCTGGATAAAATGGTTTAGAGGTTCGCATGCTTGCTTGGCGTCCCGGTTCCAGTCGGCCTTGGAATCAGGATCAATGCCCCAGTTTTTAACAACAGGTATAACCCACCTGCTCCATAAGTCAGGTAGTACAGCGGATCCCAAAAATTATAGACCGATAACTTGTTTACCGACGGTCTATAAAGTTCTTACATCTATTTTGAGAGCCAAAATCAACAAACATATAGAGATTAATAGTATCATGTCTCCCTCTCAAAATGGATGTAGGAATGGGTCCCGCGGTACTAAGGAGCTACTCCTGATTGATATGGCCATCAACCAACAGGTTCGCCGATCCCGAAAGGGCTTGTCGACATGTTGGATAGACTACAAGAAGGCATATGACTCTGTGCCACATGCATGGCTCACGAGGGTGCTGGAGTTGTATAAGATTGATGCAACTCTATGCACCTTCTTGAAGTCATGCATGGGGCAATGGAGGACGGTGCTTCGCTATCCAGGATGTCGACACTTCCAGAGGAATAGCGAACCGATAAGGATTGAGCGGGGCATATTCCAGGGTGATAGCTTGAGTCCACTTTGGTTCTGC
The DNA here is from genome assembly GCA_033675125.1 of Athetis lepigone. Taxonomy (NCBI): domain Eukaryota; kingdom Metazoa; phylum Arthropoda; class Insecta; order Lepidoptera; family Noctuidae; genus Athetis; species Athetis lepigone. The sequence continues at coordinate 19,478,905 of CM066230.1, read as the reverse complement.
CTAGCCTTGAATCCCCTAAGCACATTGCTGGAGGATTCAGGTCTAGGCTATCGGTTGAAGAGAGGAGGTCAGGTAATATCTCACCTTCTTTACATGGATGACCTGAAACTGTTTGCCCCTAATGATTTGCAACTGATGGAGCTACTGAAGGTAACAGAAACTTTTAGTAGTGCCATCAGGATGGAATTCGGTGTGGACAAATGTGCGGTCATGCATGTCAAGCGAGGGAAGATTATGGAATCTGCGGGAGTTCAACTTTCAGATTCCATAAACCTTAGATCCCTTTCTTCAACTGAGACATACAAATATTTGGGTATGTCGGAAGCGTTAGGCATTAATATCGCTGACGTGAAGCAATCATTAAAGGAGCGCTTCTTCGGCCGCCTGAACAAAGTTTTAAATAGTCTTTTGTCAGGCGGAAATAAGGTGCGCGCCTTTAATGGTTGGGTCATGCCGGTGTTGATGTACTCTTTCGGCATACTCAAATGGACTCAAACAGAACTCGACGCCCTGGATAGGAAGGTCCGTACATTGTTGACGGCATATCGGATGCATCACCCGCGATCATCAGTGATGAGACTGTATATCCCACGGAAATGTGGAGGACGAGGCTTTCTTAATGCTAAGTCTCTCCACAACCGCGAGATATACAGCCTCAGGGATTATTTCCTTAAAGCTGACGTGGGGATGCACCGAGATGTGGTCACTGTGGACAAGGATCTCACTCCGCTCTCCTTAGGTAAAGAGAACTGGCGCAAACCTGTAGTACTTGAGACGAAGGATCGCGAGGAGGTATGGCAGAGTAAGGAGCTACACGGACGGTTTTTCCGGGCCCTACATGGGCCTGATGTAGACTTTTTAGCGTCCGTATCCTGGCTGCGATTCGGTGACCTATTTGGGGAAACCGAAGGTTTTGTCTGTGCAATTATGGACGAAGTTATCATGACGAAGAATTATCGGAGATTTATTGTGAAAGATGGTACGGTTGACATATGTCGGGCGTGTCACTTGCCGGGAGAATCAATACGACACATTATCTCTGGTTGTTCTCGTCTAGCTAACGAAGAGTACTTGCATAGGCATAACCTCGTGGCCAGGATTATCCATCAGCAACTTGCTCTGAGATACGGCCTCGTAGAATCTGAAGTACCGTACTATAGGTATGTGCCCGACCCAGTTCTCGAAGATGGCAATGTCACATTGTACTGGGATCGATCCATCATCACTGACAGGACTGTTATAGCAAACAAGCCTGATATAGTGGTGGTGGATCGATTGGAGCGGCGCGCAGTGCTCGTTGACGTTACGGTCCCGCATGACGGGAACCTCGTGAAGGCCGAGAAAGATAAACAAATTAAGTATATCGACTTGGCTCGCGAGGTTGTCGACATGTGGGATGTGGACTCGGCGATCATTGTGCCGATAGTTGTTTCTGCCAATGGCTTAATAGCTAAGAGCCTCGATCAACATCTCAAGAGGCTCTCGTTAGGTGGCTGGATCAAGCGCTTGATTCAGAAGGCAGTACTACTGGACACGGCGCGCATTGTCAGGAGGTTCCTTTCTCTGGAGCCCTGACCACCGGTAGCTTGGACCCTGTTCCCGATACCGGTGGGCTACTAAATTTTATATTTTTAAATGTTTTTTTTTTCATAAATTAATATTTAAAAATGTATTTTTTATGTATTATAGATAAATAAAGAGAATAATAATAATAAATATCCTGGGACAACTCACACACGGCCATCTGATCCCAAACTAAGCAGAGCTTGTGCTATGGTAATCAGACAGCTGATAAACATACTTATATATTTTTTAAATACATACATATTATAGATAAATCACACCCAGACACAGAACAAACATTCAATAGAATGGTAAACTGACTGACTGACTGACTGACTGTTGATATATAAACACACAAACCGCTGGTCCTAGAGACATGAATCTTGGAGGCTGTGTTGTTTTTGAAGAGTAGGTCCACTAAGAAAATATTTTTGGAAATTGAACCACTAACGGGTTAAAATAGTAGCTGAAAGTTTGATATCCGTGCCGGGTAAAGCCGTGGGCAAAAGCTAGTTAAATATATAGCCTTTTAAAATTGCTTTGTCATGATAATAACAAATGAATCATGATCAATATTATATTTTGCTAATTTTAAGCTTCTGAGAAATTACATCCGAAACAAGTTCAAAAGCCAAAGTCTCTTTTAAACCTTCGAACACACGTGATTCGAGACACAATAGAAATACAATAGCAGCGCGAGAGCCGGCTGTCGCTTGGTCTTTGCCATACAATTGTATTGTTCTAGGTAAATAGACAAACAATATTCCTTGTGAACTACATTTTCAATGATCCGTCACCACAATAATCCTTAGTCTAGACTCCCAAATAATTGAGTTAGAATCAAAACCGACAAATTAGAGGTCAACAATATTATAAAGGCCATGACACCAGATTGTCGCTTTAACAAGCGGTGCCAAGGCCGAGCGGGTTCCATTGAGTTTCTAGGTGTACAATGAAACTAGGACATTGTAGAGTAACGGATAATGGTTATTGACAAAGATTTTTTTACTCTTTCTAGGGTTTCGTACCTTAACCTTTTGACGACCAACCGACAGCCGGCTGTCTGACTGCTATTGTTTTTATATTGTGTCTCAAATCACGTGTGTTTGAAGGATTAAAAGGGAAAACGAAACTTTTACCTAGGATCACTTGGTAAGCATTAATTTGTAATAACAAGCTCTGCTTAGTTTAGGATCAGATGGCCGCGTGTGAGTTGTCCCAGGATATTTATTTATTTGTTGATCTTCTGTCTATCAAGTATATTTATCGAAAGAACGCGTGAAAGTATCGAGTTAAAAATAACACAATTTTTTCAGGCCTGCGGTTTTTTTAGGACGTAAAAAAATAAACTTCTAAGTTAAGGAAAAAGATACGGCCGTTTATGTCGCATATATCATATATATTCGACCTAGAGCTAAGGAACTTGGCACAAAGCAATGCCATATAGCACCAGTAAAGGAAAAAAAAGTAATTGGTATAAAAATACTAGGTATAACAATATTCCCTTTTCCTAAAAGTATGCACGGAACTCTTGGTGTGCGAGTCCGACTCTTATTGGCCGTTTTTTAGGGTTCCGTAGTCAACTAGGAACCCTTATAGTTTCGCCATGTCTGTCCGTCCGTCCTCGCTTAATCTCTGTAACCGTTAGCACTAGAAAGCTGAAATTTGGTGCCAATATGTATATCAACCACGCCGACAAAGTGCGAAAATAAAAATTGGAAAAAAAACGTTTTATTAGGGTAGCCCCCCTATATGTAAATAAGGAAGTGGTTTTTTTTTTTAATTACAACCCTGACGTGTGATATATTGTTGGATAGGTATTTAAAAATGAATAGGGGTTTACTAAAATCATTTTTTGATAATGTCAATAATTTCGGAAATAATCGCTCCAAAAGGAAAAATCAAAGCGCCCCCCCCCCTCTAACTTTTGATCCGTAGGTTTAAAAAATATGAAAAAAATCTGGAAAGTACAACTTTATAAGAACTTTCTAGGAAAATTATTTTGAACTTGATAGAAAGAACAGTTTTTGTACAAAAAAGACAAAAAGGTTGTACAAAATAATTTTTGCGTACTTAGTATGTCAACGTAACAAATAGCCTTTTTTTAAACTTATAAGTAGATACACTTATTGTGACGGACGGGAAACTACGGAACCCTACATTGAGCGTGGCCCGACACGCTCTTGGCCGGTTTTTTTTTTTGTATAAAAATCGCAGTAAGTTAAGGTTATTGTAACATTTACGATACGCACGATTACATCCGCCTAATATTTATTTTTTTATCTGTTTTTGGGTGAAGGCAACGTAGTACCAATTTGATAAGCCGCAATTCAGAATTATAAAAGTATATGAACATAATATTATTCTAATATTTTTTGTTTTTTTCCACGTGTGTCTAGCGCATATTCACTCTTTATAAAAAACACACGCTTCAAGTTTCCTGTCACTAGGGCCAGCGGTTTGGGTTGTCCGTTAAAACATCACCCAGACAGTGCAGTTTACCATTTTATATACAGGTTGGAAAGTTTCAATGGGCCCTGGAACAAAGATTACCTTAAATCGTCAAGATAGATTATTTTAACACTCGGGAATCGAACCGGCTAAAATCCAAAAAGTAACACTTTGTATTTTTATGGCATCAGACGTTAGGGCCATTCATACGGGCAAAATCTGTCTAACAAACATGGTAAATTAAATTAAAGGAAAACCTTAAATTTCAAGAATTTCATTTCAATTGAACGAATTTCGACAGTTGAAGTCGTTCTTTGATTTAAAAATTTTAAATTTCATGGTTTTCCTCTAATTTAATTTACCATTTTTGTTTTAAAGATTTGATCATGATCAATTGTAATATTTTTGCGAAACCGCAAAATAATATGTTTATTACTATGGTTTGACTTGGTTCTTATCGAACGAGCGGTTTATCTGATAATTAATCAGCTAATAGCATGGCGTTTTGTGTGCACAATACGCTTTGATAATGATCATGTAAGTAGTGTAATGATCGTGTCATAGTAGGAAAACTATTAAGATTAATGTAAGTGTATGTTCACGGCTATATATTGTAAACATATAACAATAAAAAACTTTTGTATTCTAAAGTACCTAAATAAACAACATTCCAATAAAAAACATCATCTTCCTTGCCTCTTCCCAACTATGTTGGGGTCGGCTTCCAACCTAACCGGATTCAGCTGGATACCAGTGCTCTACGTGAAGCGACTGCTGATCAGACTTTCACAACCCAGTTACTAGGCTCCACGATACCAACTGATTCCAAACAACAAACAACCTTTCTCAATGTTCCCCTTCTCTTTTTCAGGACGGCCGCCTGGACCCCATCGTGGTGGACTTCCAGACAGTGCACTCCGGCAGCCCTGTCGCGGACCTGCTGTACTTCGAGTTCATGGGCACCGACAAGGAGTTCCGCAGGGAGCATCATCAGCGGCTCCTGGACCACTACTTCCAGGAGCTGACTGCGGCGCTGGACAGGCTTGGGGTTGATGTCAACGAGGTTTATCCTAGGGAGACGTTTGAAAGTGAATTGCAGACTGTGAGTTTCTTTATACCATTCATTTGTTTTTGTCCTACTAATAGTCCAGTCAATATAGACATTCCAGTTTGCATTAATTTCCAACAAGCTAGATTTTTGTGCAGGCCTTGAATACGTCATTACAAATGATATGTCAAAAGTCCCCATCGATCCCGCTTGTGCGTTGCTTTTTATTCGAGGTTAAAGGTCACAAATTTGCGTTTTTTGCGTATATCTCTGAAAAAACGAGAGCTATCGAACAATGGTTTAGACAAAGTTTGTGTATCGTAAAATTGTGTACAAAAAAGACCTCAACTCTTTTCTTCTACAAAGCATCGCTTGCGAGATATCGTGACTTTAAACCACAGGAAAGTCGTATTTTCGACTATATTATATTAAATAATTGCTATAACTACGTACGTGTGAGCACTGCTCTTCTAGCTATCTCATGGACCTATTCCTATGTACATTTTTCTAAACACAGATTGTTAGGAACAATTATATATCTATATAAATAATTGTAGAGGTTTGACTAGGAGTCTTTGAACGAGATCCTTCACAAAAGCTCTAACTGCTATTGATTTTGTTTAAGTAATTGTCATTTTTAAGATTAAAGGCCTCGCCATACAGGTGTGCTATTGTCGACAGTGTACATAAAAACAATGAACCTAGCATTAAATATTATTTATACTGTCGATAATAACGCACCGTAGTCGCAGTGCTTTAATGATAGTTTCAGTAGGAATTACCGATGCTTTCGATATTTGTTCTAACCCACAATACGAAAGCCCATATCTTCAGCCGTAGTACCAAATCCCATCTCAAATATCCCTACAACTGTTCCAGATGCTGAGTCTAACTCTGTTTGTGGCGATGACAATTCTGCCCATGGTGCTGGTGGAAGCTGAGAAAGCGCCTCATCTGAGTGACATTCAGGAGATAGAGGGCCTCGCCTTAACTCCCGGCCAGTTATTCGCTGAGCGGTACAGCGATCTTGTCAGTGATTGTGTGGCGTGGGGGGCTATATAATATAAGCAGGGTTTTATTTAGGGTTATTTTAATTAATTGTTTATGTTAAAGAAAACAGTTACCTCTGTTCTGGTTAATGGTAGAAAGTAGTGTTGTGGGGTGTGATGAGATACAAGACGTCAAACTAAGTAATTAAGTATGATAGAAAAAAAAATATAATTGGAAAAACAATTCTTAAAAAAAATAAGAAAAATTTTGAACTTTTTATTTATGTATTTATTCACTAACAATATCTTTACATGTGACAATGAGGTTATTTACTAATTTACATTGTACTCACTTGATTATACTAAACATAAAAACTATTTCTCAATGCCTATCTGCTTCCCACAATACGTATATCTTAAAAATAACAATGTTAAAAATAACAATGTTATTAATTATGTTACATACATTTTTACACACAATAACTTATAAAAAATTATAATGATTTAATAGTTATTAAGGTTTAAAGTAAGGTTATAAAAAAGTAAAAAAATGCTCTTAATGATGGATAAACTTATTTACTACATTTTAATGTTATAGTGCGACTTCGCTTGGAGTATTTGACAAGAAATTTGCGAGTTCGTTGCAATATCAACATTATTTTAATAAAACTAGAGTATAGATTGTATTGTAGTAGTGCAAATAGTTTGCCAAGATAAATGGCATGTGGTAATTGACTTAATGTCTTGTCACACCCATATCTATGGTTTTACATAAGCTAAGAAAATATAAATAAGTACGCGTTAAGTTAACCTGGCAATTTTTAAAAGAACCATAGTGCAGTGCGTTATTATCAATGGGTAATATCAAAGGGATACATATTTACTTGTGATACTACTAATCAAAATCAAATGTGATTTTGATTAGCTGGCCTAGAACAATCTGTTTTTTTTTACATACGCTACAAAATAAACGCGTATAGTGTACAAGGTCACACGAGTTTTTTGCAGATAATGTCATTGCCATACATTTTGTAAAGCGTTTGGCGTGAACATTTATAAAACGTTTGTTAGTTATGTTAGCCTGCCGATTTATATTTTCTACTAACTGCACCCACAGGGTATTACCGCGCCGGGGTTGCAGAATGTTTATAATATAACTATTATAAACATTCCGCAACCCCCGTCGGTAACCCGTGACCCTGGAACATAAAGGGCAATCGAAAGAACATGAGTGGGTTTTAGTCAGTAAGAGTCTGACACGCCCTCCCGCCGCACCCAGGACGGGAGCAGTCATTGAATGAACATTTTTTTGATGAAAAAAAGGGTATTACCGCGGGTAGGGTATTACCGCGGGTAGGGTATTACCGCGTAGTTTCCGTACTCGTGGGATTTTTGGGATTAAAACTGTCTTGTGTTCTTTTTCGGGCTGTGGACTATCTCTGTACCAAATTTCATTAAAATCGGTTCAGTAGTTTTGGTGTGAAAGCGAGACAGACAGATAGAGTTACTTCCGCATTTATAATATTAGTATGGATTCTCTTGCGTTGCCGGCAAGACAAGAAGTAGTCCATTAGGAAGTCGGTTGCCAAAACAAGAATTAGTCCTAATGCGCCTAAACCGATTTTACAGTGATATCATACATTGACAGCTAAGTATATTATCAAACTTGTAGTGTGCAGAATAGATATCACTAATTTTGTTAGTCTTCGATAATACCGTCACGTCGGTAATAACGCACCTGTATGGTAAAACCTTTAAGTAGATTCACACGTTACACAAATCATTCCCATCAGTATTTTTTGTGATATGTTAGTTTTAATTAATTTTATTTTTTATATGGGTAGGTAACGTGGTGGTTACATACAATAGACGTCAAATAAAACTAATTAGTCCGTCAGTCAGATTATCAAAAAAAATTGGACGTTATTTTTTTCATATACCTATCTTGTTAATGAAAAATTACGACGATGCGTTGAAGTTTCGCGTAACGATACGCCTAGGACAATGGTACTGGTTCTCTTGTTGACAAACTCAACTAAATTTAAATTAAATGCATCTTTCTCTTTCCATTTCTTAAAAATAAGGACAGAAGAAACATTTTAGTTTAATCCTGTCAAATTTAGACATTTTTAATCGCGTCTAAATTATCTATGGAGTGTCTATATTTGACAGGGCTTAACTAATATTTTATCTTCTGTCCTTTTGTTAATGAAATGGAAAGAGAAAAATGCACTTAACTTAAATTTACGTTAGTCTGTGAATAAGGTAATCGGCGCCATTATTTACTTCATAATTATGTTCTAATTCCGAAACGTTGACGCTCTTAAATCTTTGTATTTTTTTTTATTTATTTGATGAAGCAAAAAATTTTGTGTCCTGTATTTTTGGACCGTCTAACGGACGAACTAAACAGAATGTTTTTTTTTTATGTAGCCGTTATCCCTATTATGTTTTATTAAATATTATCTAATTTAATGTCCTATATCACATGTACATTTACCTCATTTCACAATAAAACTACTTATTGTTATTTAATTTAAAGGTGTTAAATGTTAATAAATATGTACGAATTTGACATGGCTTTCTTTAAAATGTTTTTGTAGTTAACAATATCTATTCGCTCCTGTAACAAACTTATTTAATAGTGACAGTTATAATAATAGTAGGTTATGCAAATAGGTATTACCAATTTAATATAACTCACAAAAGAGTTTTCATTATATTCAAACTTACTTTCAAAACTGGCTGTTATATCCATTAAACAGGTAATGCGGCCATTAATTGTTGAGAAAAATAAGAAATAAAAAAGAAACACAAATGGCGTTTTTAATTTTTTTGATCAAAGAAGGCCAGTACTTAAATCAAAAAAGATCCAAAGAGGTTATATTCAAAATAGTATTAAACTTTTAAAATAATATTAAACTAAATATACAAATTAAACATAATAATAATATGTACAAAACTTATAAATAATACTAAACTATATCTTCTACTATATAAAAAAAAAACTTTTTACAAAAAAAAATAACCGACTTCAAAAAGTAAAAACTTAAAAATAACTTAAATTTCGGAAGTCGGTGTCTTTTCTTCTGCCAGTCAATTTGTGTTGCCACCGACTTCCGAAATTTAAGTTATTTTTAAGTTTTTACTTTTTGAAGTCGGTTATTTTTTTTTTGTAAAAAGTTTTTTATTTTTTACTTTTTAGTGTCGAGTTAAAATTTAGTCCTGTTTAAAATGAGCCCAAACACGACTACTGTGCTGTAATTTCAAGGTTTGTACTTTTTCTGATGCTCCTGGCTTCAGCATCAGGTCTCTATACTTCGGTGTTCCTCATTAACAGTACGTTTATCCACACATCGAGCCCTTTTCAATGAGCCTAAACACGATATATCTGCTGTTATTTGTCGAGGAGTTAGGTACTCTGCAGACTATCCTGACTGCAGCATCAGGTCATGACTTGATGATCATGAGCCCAAATGTGGCAAATGCCCTATCAAACATCAAAACAATTTACTAAAACAGTCCTTGCCTGTTCGAGTAACTTCTTACTGTTAAGGAGTTGTACCTTCCATCATCAGCTCAGCTAACTGAGATGGTGACAACCATACGCAAATACACAAGATACTTCATAAAATATGCGAAAAACAATAAGGGAGCCTATAAAATTTGAGGGTTGCCTTCGATTTCTCTAAGATCCCATCATCAGATCCTAACTTGGTGACAATGGGACCACCTCAGAACTATCTGCTTTCGAACAAAAAAAGAATTTTGAAAATCCGTTGACAATTGACGGAGTAATCGATGAACAAACATACAAAAAAAAAAAAAAAAAAAACATACAAACAGCCGAACATAGTACCTTCTCCTTTTTGTGAAGTCGGTAAATAAGTCGGGTTTTCCTTCCTGACGCTATAACAACTCCAGAACGCACGAACCGATTTCCATGGTTTTGCATTCGTGGGAAAGGTCTCGGGCTCCGTGAGGTTTATAGCAAAGAAAATTCAGGATAAATCCACGTGGACGAAGTCGCGGGCAGAAGCTAGTATTATATAATATTTAGTTTAATCAGCTTAATGCCGACATAACATCCATTTGTAGCTATGTGAAATATGGATAAATGTATGATTAAATGTTGAATTTACGATAATATTACTTTTTGTGTTTACGTGAACCAGGCTACTGAAATCCCGCAGCTAATCATCTACGAACCACTTGTTCATTTAACTGCACTGTCACGATACGTAGAGGTTAGTTGCTATGTATTACATGTAAGGCGTTTCTTCAGACGTTTATTACTACTGGCCTAACAATATACTCTACTAGCTTTCGCCCGCGGCTTCGATCGCGTGGATATCGAATTTCCAAATCCTTTTTCATCCCTTTAGGGTTGGGATTGCCAAAAATATTTTTTTATTGGATAGGTACTTACTTTTCACAAAAAGTACAACTTCCAAGTTTCACTGGCTGTGGGGCTGCTATGGTATTTCCATTGTGTCTCGATACACGTGTTTTCGAGGACTAACTTAAGTGGAGCTGACTTTACTTGAAAGTCCCTAAGTCGAACTGGTCCAGAAACACTGTCGCTGAAAGCAGACTCGACAAGAAGACGTGGAAAAAAACCGCTGTCACGCACATATAGTGAAATATATCTAATTATCAAGATAGAAAGAATGGAATTTGAGAAAACTATATAAAAAACTAGCTTTTGCCCGCAATTTCGTCGAATAATCGTTCCAGTTCCCGAGGGATATCCGGGATGAAAACTATCCTATGTCCTTTCTCGGGTCCCAGACTATATCTGTACCAAATTTCATTCAAATCAGTTCAGTGGTTTAGGCGTGAAGAGAAGTCAGACAGACAGAGTTACTTTCGCATTTGTAATATATTAGTACGGATTTCTACCATCTGTGTACTACAATGCCGCTTGTCACACATCATTGGGGTAACGAAGGACACCACTCAAAAAAATGAACATTTTGAAAAAGTTAATTATTTCTCTTAATTTTGATCAAGTTGAGAACTAAGTATTATATAACTCAGACACCGAGTTTAGCTAAAAAAACTAGTTAGTAAATAATCCATACTAATATTATAAATGGGAAAGTGTGTCTGTCTGTATGTTTGTCTTTCTTTCACGGCAAAACGGAGCGACGAATTTACGTGATTTTTTAAGTGGAGATAGTTGAAGGGTTGGAGAGTAACATAGGCTACTTTTTGTCTCTTTTTAACGCGAGCGAAGCCGCGGGCAAACGCTAGTAATATATAAAACATTGGTGTGCTATTTGCTATTCGTTTATAGGCAGGCGGTTTCCCGAGCTATCGGAGATCAGTGCGCCAAATCACGTATTAATACGTGAAAATGTTTGAAAATCTTTTAAATAAATATTAAAAATAATTTTGCGCATTACTAAACTTGTATACAACGAATATGCGCAATATTATTTATGTATACGTCATACATACGTCATGGGTCAAGCTAAAAGAAAATTACGAAGTAACTTACTCCGTGAAGGAAACCTATTATAAATCGAACAAGTTTTCTTTACGTTAGCTCCACGCACGTGTAAGCCCTGTTCCATATAAGTACTTTAATTACATAAGTATATACCCGTACTGTCTATAAAAGATATGTCATTTGAGTAGGGTTGTCAACAGCCCGAAATATTGGGACAGTTACCATCAATAGGCCCTCTGTCTCTTCCCGATGTTTCGAGTCCCGACAATTGCATTATTATTTCCCGTTTCTATTACAGCCGCGGCAATCAGAATAGGTACGTTTACCTTTTATGAGGATATTGATTTTACAGATTTTTACTGATTTTGATTGACAAAAGACAATCCCACCACACTATTCCCAACCACTGCTACTCCTGAAAGCCAGAATCAACAGTGGAGTCCGCCAGAAAAGCGCCGAAGCAATGAAGCTCGACGAGTCCCGGAGAAACGATTCAACTGTCTTGGATTCCGCAACGAAATTAATTAGAAAGAACTGCGGAGGAGTAAGAAAAATAAATATTTCCACTTCCCTCCATAACAAGCTTGACAAAAGAGTAAAAAAATAAAAAAAAGATCTTTATTAGAGAGACGATAATACCACCGTTGAAAACGTATTTTCAGTAGTGTCAAATCAGTGGCCCGATGAAAGAAATCGCCTGCGGACTCTGTGGAGTCTATTTGACAGCATCAGATTTTAAAACATTGAATTCTATAAATTGTTGAAAGGACACAAATAATAAATTAAAAAGTAAAAGTTTTAGAAAAAATATCAATCAGCTACTCCTAGCATCGATATACTTATACTTTTTATTAAATAAATAAAATATTCATGAGTTTTTTTTGCGTCTCAACAGGAGCCTAGCCAAATGGCAACCCTAGATTTTAGACAAGTAGATACAGACTTCACTGTAAATGGACCACATCCCACTTCAAGTTCAAAACCGGAATAATAAAGGCAACAAAGGAAGGCATCAAACGACATTTTTTTCTTGTTTCCTTGTACTGAATATATACTACTTACTTACTATGATAATTTAATTATACTCTGTACATTTACTGCCGTTGCAACGCGGAATCACTTGAGCAAATATTTATTAAATTATTTATTTTTAAAGGACGTTTATGACATTCAAACCAGAATCTGGAAAAGTAGATGACATATTATGTCCATAATTGAAAACGTCCAAAAACGAAACCTTCAAAAAGTTATGTAGAATGGAACTTAAGTCTTAAAGGCCTATTTTTAAGTGTTATCTTAAATTAATACCCGCCACAATGAAAACGAATAAACAAACAATATGACATTAAGTTACAACCGACGTCACTGCAGCCTAGGCCGGCATCGGATGTAATGTGGATCAAACAAGGATATCGTGCGGCTCAAATGACCAGCGCACTATTGTACCTTACGCTCGCGGCAGCTACACGTAACATACCTATTAAACATTTAAATTAATTAACAGTTAAATAAACCTAACGACCTATCAATAATATTGAGAGAGAAAAATTCGTAAACTTTTTATAATAAAACCTTTTTTGGCTTGGCTGCATGTTGAATCCCTTCGCCATTTTGGACACTTTTAGAAAAAAGTAGAAGCAAATATGGCGGGATATTGTGATAATTAACGAATTTATTAGGTTTATTGGTTTTAGGTTTTATTGTAGTTAATTACTATTGAATGTAGTTAGTTATTATAAACAAAAGTTAGAGTATACATTCAACTCAGTAAAATAGTTATTTTTAATTAAAACGGGTAAAGTTTAAAATAACAAAATGTTTTCTAAACTTATATTGGTGTTGTTCCTTTTCTACGGGAGATCTACGGCTGTTATCTACACTTTAAATGGTGAGTTAAAAATTATAATTATATTAAAATTATGCTCACTAGTCTACATAGTGTAGATGTGCATAATACTTATTATAAAGAGGTAAAGTTTGTTTTTACGTTTTATTGTTTGTAGGAGGAAATCTTTGAAAGTCCTGGCCCAATTTTAGTTTTTTTTTTCACTGATCGAAAGCTGTTTTATCCCTGAGTGATACTAGTACATTTTTGTTTCCAATTTAATATTTTTTCTTTTTAATTAATTAATATGCCATATGTCACTCCAACAAATGAGACGAATTCAATGGCGTATAAGTGAAAATTCGTTAAGCATTTTACGCTGTAGAAGTGTGCTACAGAATGAGACATACATACGAACGAAAAACATAAACCCTTTCGTAAGTCGAGTAAAAAGATAGCGTATGCAACAATTTAAGTTTGTGGCCCCAGTGGTTTATGCTGTCTGTATTGATATATATACCAGCCAAGAAAAATAATAATATTGTGAGCTTAGTGTTGCGAAAACAAAAAAATGTAATAATAAATAGTTTTTTTTGTATGTTTAAAGAATTTTTATATTATTTTAAAATTTATATAAATAATTTTAAAAATTTAACAGTTGCCCACGGCATCGGGAATTGGTCCGGTGCTACCGATGCCGATGGCGAAGGATCCAGAGAAAGGAATTCTCGAACAATTCTGATTTGACCCTTGATCCACGTGCGTAACGGGAGCCTCCTCAAGAGTTGGTCGTGGCCCTCTGCTATTATGCTCTTGGTTGTTACGACGATCAGCATAATTAGGGCTCCGTATCTGAAAAACTCGACCGTATTACTGAAAATTTTACGAATGATGTATTTCTGTTGCCGCTATAGCTCCCATACAAATATCGTTATTTTATTTGCAGTTTTTTTGCCTACGGAACCCTCGCGCAAATCTGACTCGCACTTGACAGGTTTTTTATTATTAAACCTTCGAACACACGCGATACGAGACACAATAAAACAACAATAGCAGCTTGACAGCCGGCTGTCGCTTGGTCGTTGAAAGGTCTCGCGATCCGTTCCAGCTTAGCACGGGTGTTACAAGTCTTTGAAAATCCCTGCTATAATATGCACGTATAATATACATAATTATAAAACACGTCCTATTGAATCACTCAGTCTTTTAAAAAAATCTTTAGTTTCCCGAAAGTTACCCGGCGAGCTTTTGTAGTAACGTCAGCGGATAGCTAGATGATTTAAAGTGAACTAAGGCGGTAGAACTCTCTCTTGTTTTGATAAAAACATTTTTTTTTTTGTATGTGGAAAATCATCAAATGACTCCTCTCGCTCGGGGCGGAGCGAGCTCATTAGAGCCACCCGGCAGCCACCCCGCACCGCCTCGACGCACGGCGTCAACTCGTTGTCGATGGGTGGACCACCCGCGGTCAACGAGTGAACGCCGAGGCGTCAACGAGTTGACGCCGCTTGGTCCACGAATTTTCGAGTAGTTTGTTAATAAAATTAATCGCGGGCAGCGCGCGGCCCACTCGTGGCCCGCGCATTGTCAACGCAAGGCAGGCATTCGAGCAGCGAGTTGTCACCGAGTGGCCCACCCGCCGACCGCGCGCGATGGGCTTATAACCAAGGCGATCCGGTGACGCTACGGAGTTGATATAGTGAGCGCATGCCCATACAAATCCATATAAAGAATACTAGCCGCAGGAGACGAGTCGGTGCGGAGTTGGTGCCGGGTGGCTCTAATGAGCTATGCCCTTTAGACTTCTACTGACTAAAACTCACCCATGTTTCCATAATCAAAAATAAAATCAAATTAAATTTATTTCAGGCTGCATAGGCCCATATATAAATACCTTAATCTAACATACATACAATTATAATTAATTCCTGCACATACAATATAATTAACATACAATTTTACAATTATACATACAATTATAATTAATTCCTTAGCCCTTTGGGTCCGGGGCCGAGGTATCTCTTTCGTAAAACCCACAATTTGTTTGGCTGATGTTCGTCTTGTGACGATCCAAAAATGTTATCTCTAATACAGCAACAGCAATGCTCCCAGTTTGTCATATAAATCATTACCTAGTATTTCTGAAAACTACATCAAAACAAATTATATTTAATCATTCCATTGAATTCCGTTCATCACATTCTATTTTTTTAAATCGTGAATTTCCAGTAAAATACTTGACAATGGTGCCAATTTTCTTATTCACAAACTAACGTAAATTTAAGTTAAGTGCATCTTTCTCTTTCCATTTAATTAAGAAAAGGACAGAAGATCAAATATTAGTTAAGTCCTGTCAAATTTAGACACTCCATAGATAATTTAGACGCGATTTAAAAACATGGCGTCTAACTATACGTCAATTTTCATTAGGCACTGTCTAATTTGACAGGATTAAACTAAAATGTATCTTCTGTCCTTTTCTTTAAGAAATAGAAAGAGAAAGATGCATTTAACTGAATTTAGTTAAGTTTGTGAACAAGAGAATCAGCACCAATAACCCATTTTCATCTTCTTTGTGTGCCTTAGAATTGAAAACCTACAATCTTTTTGAAAATTGCATTTAAATGAGCCTAGATTTTCCATAAAATGACTAAGAATGAACTGAAAGTCTGAAACTAAGACATTATTAACGGTGCATTATAATGGTAGTTTGGAATTATTATATTATTGACGGGCCTGTTGGTCTAGTAATTAGTGACCCTGACTGCTGAGCCGGAGGTCGTGGGTTCGATTCTAACCCAGGACAAACTTTGTGTGATGAGCATGATTGTTTGTTCTGTGTCTGGGTGTAATTTATATCTATAATATGTATGTATTTTTATAAATTATATAAGTATGTTTATCAGTTATCTGATTACCATAGTACAAGCTCTGCTTAGTTTGGGGTCAGATGGCCGTGTGTGAGTTGTCCCGGAATATTTATTATTATTATTTATTATTTAATAGCGAGCCGCCTGATCAAGCTTAGGTTAGGTAAGGTTATGGGTATAGGTATAGTAAAATCAAACAGTCTGTCAATAAATCTTGTAAAGCGTTGCCGCCCGACCATTTTATTACTCTGTAAATTAATTTAAGAATGTACATTTGATATTTATGGCTACAAGAAACCCACTCATTATAAATTCATAAACACATTATAAACTGAATTTCATCATTTATCCTTTGAACACACGTGACTTGAGACACAATAGAAAGACAATAGCAGCCCGACAGCCGGCTGTCGGTTTGTCGTTAAAAGGTTAATGAGTATCAGTTTTTGAATGAATTTTTTTTTTTTGCATATTTTCCGTACTGCATAACAACTTATGATGATTACAATACATCTGATGCCGCTGTCTGTTGGTCCGTCCCTATGTATGCTTAGATCTCCCCACAGCCATTACGCAATAAATAAAATGGTGGCGGAAATTTTACTACTACCCCAAAAAGAAAAATGTACGAACATAGATAATAAAATTTTACTTTTTTAAATGGTAGGAAATTTATCCAAGAACGTAAATAACCAAACTTGTTCATACAAAAGTAGTCTGTAAGTAATCAAAATAATGATTACAATGAAATGGGATAACCCGACAGCCGGCTGTCAGTTGGGAGATGAGAGGTTAAAAAAAAACAACCGATGTTAATGTGTTTTTTAATAGCGTGGTTTAAGAAAGAGGAAGGTTTATATGAATACTAGCTTCTGCCCGCGGCTTCGCTCGCGTTAGAAAGAGACAAAAAGTAGCCTATGTTACTCTCCATCCCTTCAACTATCTCTACTTAAAAAATCACGTCAATTCGTCGCTCCGTTTTGCCGTGAAAGAAAGACAAACATACAGACAGATAGACAGACAGACAGACAGACAGTCAGACAGACACACTTTCCCATTTATAATATTAGTATGGATTACGTTCCAATTATGATAAAGAGATTTTTTGAGATTTGTGATACTTACGCGCACTAGTTTATGTTGATTAATATTTTTTATATTTTATTTAAAAATTGACTACTATGACTTTGGCTATGATTGTGAAGGTCAGATAGGCAATCGCTCCATGTCACATTATAATGTGATCAGCTCTATCCGGTTTAAAAGGAAGCCGATCTCAACATATTCGGGAAAAGACTTCATAGATGACGCATTTGCTTAGAGATTTACATAAGTGAAGTAGCAAAAAAATAGCCTTCAAATGCAATACACAATCATTATTTACGACAAACTTAAAAAAATATGGCAACAACAAAATAAATGCCAATGTCATTAACATCACCAAAAGCTAGAAAACATCCCTAATTTATGCTTAGAATAATTTTATAATTAATCATAACTAATATTTGGCTAATATTTTTCGACCTTTTCGAGGTGTAATAAAGTACGTTAATCTAAAGTCAATACAAACTTAGACGTTGGTATGTTTGCTTTTAAGTTAACTAGCTTCTGCCCGCGGCTTCCCTCGCGTTAGAAAGAGACAAATAGTAGCCTATGTTACTCTCCATCCCTTCAACTATCTCCACTTAAAAAATCACGTCAATTCCTCGCTCCGTTTTGCCGTGAAAGAAAGACAAACATACATACAGACAGGCAGACAGACAGACACACCTTACCATTTATAATATTAGTATGGATAATAAGCATAAAATAACTTTGACCGTGTAAGCAGACAGTTTCATAAAAGTTCATGATTTGGATTGGCGGCGGTGCCTCAAATTTTCAAATAACTTTTATAATGTGGTTTTGTATGTTACTTTCATTGATACAATTTATTACTATTTGTGTTTTTTTACACTTGTAATTCACTTTACATAACACTTTTTCAAGCTGTAGTAAATCTTTTATGGTTTAACGAATAATAATAAAATGCCATGGGCCTTTAACATTTTGACGACAAACCGACAGCCGGCTGTCGGGCTGCTATTGTCTTTCTATCGTGTCTCAAATCACGTGTGTTCGAAGGAGATAACCATGCAAAATATTTTTCTCAAATCAATTTCACGGAGTACTTGCCTAGTTGTCATAATGTTCAGATTATAGTAGTAGCTTAATTAATATGTACACCATACACTTGAAACAATCAAATAAGTACATAGTAATTAATTTGTAACGGCTTATCTTTCCTGGGTTCCTTCTAATGTAATGTATGCATATCTTAAAATGTTATTGAAGTAACGAATACATAACTACATTACGATTTCAAAGCATTTGCAAATACTACCTAACAGATGCTGTTCCCTAGTATTTCAGGTGCATCACTTTTTCCGAGTGTATCCCATCTGGCCCGGTCCTATTGGTTTAGTCACGCAATTTTTAAATGTGAAAACATGTAATTGGTAATTTGGTTATATAATTCGTTGTTTGTTTAGCTGTTAATACTGTTTGTTTTCCGACTGTAATAAAATAAAATAAAAATAAATTTCAAATGCATCAATATTCAATAAGCATATTTGACAGGTTCATGAAAACTTAAACTCACATAATTTACTTCTAATAGACCCTTTATATGGCACTTTAGAACGTCAAAAACAAAACAAAAACGAATCTAGATGCCCATTTCAGAAAGTTTATTCGTATTGGAGAAAAATAGGCAAAACACTCCATACTTACTTTCTTGTAATCATTGGTATTCAAATTGTGTTGTTAGCATTGCTTTGTCAAATTATAACCAGGCTTTTCAGTCTGCAACTGGACATAGGATTTTCAACATCCCTTAGTTATCGTTTTTCGACTACTCTTATCCAGTTACCAGCCACCCTTCAAAGATTATCGTTTCACCTAGCCGGACTGGGGCCACTCTGTACCCCTACCATGAGTTGTTATCGAAAACTTACTCGCTACCGTAGGCGTAAAAATGATGTGACAGTCAATAATCCGACTAAATAGTAAGGTTGGCTGTTAGTGAACTACTTTAGGGATTTAGTTGTTTTTTAATTATGATTCCCAATATGTCACTGTCAATTCTATCTGTAACCGCTAGGGGCGCTTTGCAACATTTCATACAATTTATTTACGGAGACGCTAGCGAATTTATTGATGTAAACTCATGGTAGAGATAGTGGTAGTAACAACGTTTTGTAAACAAAAGAGGTGGTCTCAAGTTTTCTCATTTACGTTCTAGTGTAGCCCCAGCCAGAGGGCTTTCTGCGTTGCAATCTTATGCCGTTTCGTCTCCACTCAAGAACACAATGTTCCAACGGTCATGTTCTATGGATGACCTTTGTAATGCTAACAAAAAAATAACCGCATCGATAGTATATTATTTGTCTAATGGGATTATTAATGGAGTACTTCGTCCTGAGCGACGCTGTATGTAGAATTAAAAAATGGGTCCACCCTTTATAGCAGAACTTTTTACGTCATAATTTTATTTTGCATAGCAACGGATAGCATAAACCTCTTTTCGCAGAAAATCATTTGGCATACACTCATTTACCATACACCGAAACCCATAATTTTGTAAGTCAGAATCATCTTTAGGCATAAATTTCATATCCATAATAATCAATAAGTATAACCATCACATCGTAGAAAGTTCAAAACCAGAATCATCTTTTGCCATATATTTTATATCCATAATAATCAAAAGAAGAACCATCATATCGCAGAAAATTCACAGCCAGAATTATCTTTTGGCATGCATTTCATATCTTATTATGGCATGCAGCAAGCATGCAGCAAGCATGCAAGCATGCAACCAGCATGCATCATGCAGCAGGCATGCAGCATGCAAGCATACAACATGCAGCAAGCATGCAACGTGCAGCAGGCATGGCTTCTGTCACGGCTCCGGCGCTGCGGGGCTCCTGCGGCCCCACGCGAGCTAATCGTCGCAGATGGTTTTACGTCCACCACCGCAGCTTGGGCTTGCTGGCCGGCTTCGCCGGCCAGCCTCAGCCGCGGCGGTGTGCGTTAATACCACCTGCTCCTCAGCTCGCGGGCCGCCTCGCCCCTCCGCGCCTTCGCGGGTTTAAATTACACTCTAGGGCTAGGGCAGACAAGACTACGTGAAGTCGGTTTTGCAGCGATTCATTTCTGTCACTCACTTTTGTAGCAAACCATAGTGATTTTTTAAAACAATATTTTTTTTTCAATATGACTAATAAATTATTTCTATTGAAATTCTGTGATCTTCGTAGTATGCTAAGTCAAATTATGCCAAATAATCGGCGCTCTAAATAAACGTTATGCTAAACGAAATTATGCAAAATTGTAACTCTGACAAAGGTAATTATTCCCAATACGATTCTGCCATCTTAAAAGTATCCCATTTAAAATTCGGACATAAAAACATTAGGCCAAAAAACAATTATGTTAAATATTTTTTATACCTTAACAATGTTCGTTTAAAAAAGTTTCTGCCAAGTGAGTTATGCCAAATAGGTTTCGGAGAAACAAGTTTCTGCCAGATAGAGGGCACCCTTAAAAAATGCCTGTAGCGAAGCTAAGATTAGTCTGAACAAAAAATGAAAAAAAAATTATAATAATAAATTGCCTGTCATTTTTTAATTAATAGCCGAAGCTAGACATCATTGCCATTTCGGTACTACCTGCGTCATTACTTTTCTTGTGGTTAGCGTAACATTTAGAGTCACTAAATGTTTTAGAACTCTAAGCTTAAAGATTTATTACTTACTAGCTTTTGCCCGCGACTTCGTCCGCGTGGAATAATAGTTCCCGCTCCCGGGGGATTTCCGGGATGAAAACTATCTTATGTCTTTTCTCGGGTCCCATGACTATGTCTGTACCAAATTTCTTTGAAATCGGTTCAGTGGTTTAGGCGTGAAGAAGAGACAGACAGCAGAGTTACTTTCGCATTTATAATATTAGTATAAGTATATCCATACTAATATTATAAATGGGAAAGTGTGTCTGTCTGTCTGTCTGTCTGTCTGTCTGTCTGTCTGTTTGTCTTTCTTTCACGGCAAAACGGAGCGACGGATTGAGGTGATTTTTTAAATGGAGATAGTTGAAGGGATGGAGAGTAACATAGGCTACTTTTTGTCTCTAAAATTGCGAGAAAGATAGAGTAAAACAACAATTCCATTTTCCCATATAAAAGTTGTCCATGTTCTGTTGGATGTCGTTGTCATAGTAACCGGCAAATCAAGCGTCAAAACAGTTACAACCATAGAGGTTACAACCCGTCAAACCTGACACAAATAAGTAATGTTTAATTGTTTTCAAAATACGAATGGAATCATTTTCATAAATCCAAATCATGCAAATAAAAGCCATTTAATACGGTTTGAAATAACAAAAAGGCGTGTAATATGCTGTAAAAAATAATACTGTAACAGCTTTTCTTATTTCCAACGTACAAAAATAATATTAAGATAAAAAAAATATCTAGATTTAAAATATTTACTAGCCTTCGCCCGCGGCTTCGCCCGCGTGGATGTCGAACTTCTACCTACTATTTTAACCCTTTAGGGCTATTTTTTATATTCTTCACAAAGAATAAACCCTCCAAGTTTAATGTAGAATAGAATAGCATAGAATATTCTTTATTGTACACCAATAGGACAAAAACAGTAAAGGACAACACAAACAAATATGCAAGAGTACAATAGGCGGCCTTATCGCTAAAAAGCAATTTCTTCCAGACAACCTTTGGATGGAATCAAATTATATAAAAATGGGTAAAGGGTAGTCTATGGCCTAATGTATTTATTTAGTTATTGTTATATATTAACAAACACGTTGATATCAGGCAGTGAGTTTACTATAATATACATACTAGATGACCCGGTGAACTTCGTATCACTTACCTATTAATGTAGGTTGTCTATTGTTTGCCCGAAGATTATATGCCATAATCATCATTTTCCCGAATTTCATTTACCCGAATTTCATTTGCCCGAATATTTCATTTGCCCTAAAAGACATATGACATACTTTTAATTGCCCGAATTTTAGATACCATAAGATACGAATGCCATAAGTATTGTTTCCCATATTTTTATGTGCCATAATAATTATTAGACATAATATTTAAATGGCATAATATTTAAATGGCATAACAAGTATTAGACAAATATTTAAGCCCCGTAATGGTTTTTTTTTCTGTGCATGGTTGATGGTGGGCTAGGTCGACGGAGCCCCGCTTCGCGGGGCTCCTACTTCTGTGTGGTTTATAAAAAAATAACCACGAAGGGGATGGCGGGGTCTATTCGCTCGCTTCGCTCGCTCACACGACCCCGCCATCCCCTTCTAACCTAACCTGTCCGAGTCGGGGTGCCCTAAAGTCCCAATTGCATCCAATTTCTCTTGATATAAACAACCGTTATACGGTTGTCTATTGTTTGCCCGAAGATTATATGCCATAATCATCATTTTCCCGAATTTCATTTACCCGAATTTCATTTGCCCGAATGTTTCATTTGCCCTAAAAGACATATGACATACTTTTAATTGCCCGAATTTTAGATACCATAAGATACGAATGCCATAAGTATTGTTTGCCATAATTTTATGTGCCATAATAATTATTAGACATAATATTGAAATGGCATAATATTTAAATGGCATAACAAGTATTAGACAAATATTTAAGCCCCGTAATGGTTTTTTTTTCTGTGCATGGTTGATGGTGGGCTAGGTCGACGGAGCCCCGCTTCGCGGGGCTCCTACTTCTGTGTGGTTTATAAAAAAATAACCACGAAGGGGATGGCGGGGTCTATTCGCTCGCTTCGCTCGCTCACACGACCCCGCCATCCCCTTCTAACCTAACCTGTCCGAGTCGGGGTGCCCTAAAGTCCCAATTGCATCCAATTTCTCTTGATATAAACAACCGTTATACACCCGATGTCGATGGCAAATTATGTTATGGCATATCATAATTATGGCATGTGATAATTAGGACATGTGATAATTATGGCTTACAATGATTATGGCAAATGATGTTATGGTAAGTGACTTTATGGGAAACAATGATTCTGGCACGTGACTAATATGGCAAATGAGAGTAGGGCAAATGAGTATTATGTCGTATGATATTATGGCTGTTGACTATTATGGCAAATGAAATTAGGGCAAATAAAATTCGGGTAAACGGCGGTATACCATTAATGTAAACAAAATTTATTTAAACCATATCACCTTTATTCATAAAAGATTTGTATCGATTCCCCCCCCCCCCACATTATCACAATCTAGATTCACGTGTATATGAGTGGCCTAATATTTGTTTAGTAATCTGGCAATACTGTCATTGTCGCTGTCACCTAACTTTTGAAGAAAAGATCGTTGAAAGGAAATGTTATGAAATGGGCTTTTAGTTTTAAAAAAAAGTCCAGGATGGCCATACAAAACAAAAAAAATATTAAAAGCACCATTATTTAATCAATACATCAATACATATAATAAAATCATTATATAATAAAATCAATCCATACTAATATTATAAATGGGAAAGTGTGTCTGTCTGTCTGTCTGTCTGTATGTTTGTCTTTCTTTCACGGCAAAACGGAGCGACGAATTGACGTGATTTTTTAAGTGGAGATAGTTGAAGGGATGGAGAGTAACATAGGCTACTTTTTGTCTCTTTCTAACGCGAGCGAAGCCGCGGGCAAAAGCTAGTAGTAGGTATAAAAGTATAAATGGTAATTATTCGATATCATGAAACTATACGATAAACATTTATAGTATAAACCGTGGCTTGGGATTATGTTTTTTTTTTAATCAGGCTATAAATGTTGCTTTGTTGCACTTTCGAGACGAAACTCGTAGACTGATTTTTATATCAATCGTTATATTATAAACGGGACATTATCATGTTTGTAACTCAATAAGACAAACAGTTGAACGGAATTCGCTTATTTTATATATTAGTTACTAGCTTTTGCCCACGGCTTCGCTCGCGTTAAAAAGAGACAAAGAGTAGCCTATGTTACTCTCCATTCCTTCAACTATCTCCACTTAAAAAAATCACGTCAATTCGTCGCTCCGTTTTGACGTGAAAGAAAGACAAACATACAGACAGACAGATGGACAGACACACTTTCCCATTTATAATATTAGTATGAATAACACTTTTCGATATTTAGAATGAACAAGAATAAAAAGGCAAGATCCTGGGTTAAAAAGCTAGCTCCACGTAATATAATGTAGTTTAGCCACATTTTAACTTGTACATAAGTAGTAATTCGGCATTCACGTACAGTAACTTGACATAATCTGGGACCGCAAACCTTACATTTTGCACGTCCTACCTTGATAACATAGATTTGTATTCATGTAAAGTGCCTCATAGCAAGTCGCATAAAAGGTTCAACGCCCAACTAACAATTTAACGTCGTACAAAAGTTTAGGAAACGTTATCTTAAAACCATTGATCGTAATATCTAAGTTGTACTAACGTTATAAAAACGTTTACTAAACGCGAAAATGGCCCCAGTTATACAACCAACATTATCGTTTAATGGACATACAAAAGTCGCAAGATGACTTCGTTACGTCATTCAAAAGTCGTATGAACGTGATGGAATTACCACTTTCGTCGCGCAGAAGTCGCATCATAACTTTACAACGGCTCGTTTGTTGTATTGTCGTCATACAGGTGTTTTTGAATGACTAAAACGTTTTATTAGAGTCAAGGAACGACACCTGTAAGACTTCTGTATTTTTCTTGTTAGTGGCATGTGTTTGGATTTGATTCGAGATTACGAGTGCAAAATAAATAAGTACAAGGTAATAAAAGGTTTATTTAAGTTATATTATATATCTCGCTAATAACTGTATCTGTCTCTTATGCCGTTTAGTTCGAGTGGGTATTAAAGTTTTATGATAATATACCTATGTGTATTTATTTGAAATTTTCATGCCCCCTCTTAATTTTGTGTTTAAATGATTATATTTTTATTAATAAAAATATATTTATTTCCAAAAATGTAGGACATGTTGCTTTTGTCACACACTTATCTCTTTACGACGTTGTAAAGACATAAAGTCGTATTAAGGTTATTTCAAGACCATGCAATACGCCATGACAGCAGATAGCTATTAAGGTTCCTCATAAATTTAAAACCCTTTTCATATTGTTCACAGTAAAAGTACAGTGCAGATTTCAAATATTTAACCATTTTTTTTTTACTTTTCTTTTGTAAGTTCCACTACGTGTAAGTCTTCTCCACGAATTTTTACCTTCCATTTTTCGTAGCAAATTTAATCAAACGTTCCGTAAATATGGCGGCCTAGACGTTTTAAAGTCAAAACCTGACTTAAATGCGACTACAAGTTTGATTAAAGTCAGGGTATGACAATAAACAGACATCATCAAATATATTGATTATATTTAAGTATCAAATAAACCACCAAGGCATTTAAGAGTCTCCAATTGACCGCTGTAAAACCGGATAGTGATCGTTATATAAACGTCACTGTGAAAACGTCTATACAACTGCTACATTACATAGATGTCATATAAAGGTTTTTCAAAGACCTAATTTAGTTAGCACAATACGCTTAATGGACTATAACGTTAGTACGACTATAGCGTTGTCGTACAAACGTTTTAGCTAAGACTGTAATACAACGTCGTTTAGTTTAGTCTTACCAATGTTGCTAAGACCAGCTTATTACGACATATTTGTCGCACGACTAAAAAGTTAAATTAAAGACGTCTAAAGGACCTCGTAGTCATCTCACTATCATTATAAGACTGCTATCCAACTTTATGTCGTATAAGTCAAGACTTATATGACGTTTTTGTTTGTTGTACTTTACTTCAAGTTGTATGTTTTTCGCATAAACACAGAATATATGCCATGACTGGTGAGTCGAGGGACATATTCAAGGACATGATATTATTGGCTTACATACGTATATAACCAATAAAAATGTAAATAATAATAAAACAATATGAGTGGTAGAATGTAAGAGTCTGGAAGTCTTAATAAAGGACACATTGCGCTCGCGGTTGCATCGGGTCGATTCATACATGATTTATTCCGGTTTGACCCCCAGCTGGTTAACCTATATTTTTGAAAATTTAAAACTTTGGAATCTCGTATCGATCTGATGATGATGATTATAGCCTACGACTGTTAGTTGCTGAATTAGCGCGCAACATACATCTTTTTAGCATCATCGTATTAATTTATTATCTATACAGTCGTGGTCAACTAATTAGGGACAACATGATCGTATATCATGTTGTCCCTAATTATACGTAATATGAGTAATATTCAGTTTCTGTTTGCCATCATTTAAATTTGCTAGAGACTTTCACAATTTTGTTACCATGTATAAAAAACTAAACTTATATCACAGTATAAAACCAAGTATTTTTTTGTTCAAAAAGAAGCACCTTCAAAAACTAAAAACAGAAAAAATAAATTTCGGAAGTCGGTGGCTTCCGTTTTGTTTGTTGTTTACCATTGCCACCGACTTCCGACATGTGAGTTACTTATCCGTTTTTCTTGATATTTTAGTAAACTATCTACATTTTTTATATAATAAAAATAATTGCAAACTGACTGGCTACTTGAGAAAATAGTCCGTAAATGGAACAGCATTGAACTGCAGTTCAAGTTCAAAATAAAAACGGAGCGAACAGGAAAACAAACAAAGCGACAAGTAATTGTGGATAGTTATGATGACCCGAATGACGCCGTGTGAAGGCCGCTTCACGTAGTGGGTTAGATTCCTTTAGTAGGCACTGTAAATCTCAATTACATGTTAAGCCTTTAACATATATATAACCTATGATGTAACCAATGCTATTATTATGATATCTTGATAATAATTGCAGCTACATTACTAATTTGCTGCAAAACAAGCCGTGAAAATTTTTACGAGAACTCGGGCTGTAGTTTGCGCGTTCTATTTCTATTTAAGTTTTTTTTTGTTCAGCCGTGGCGTGACTACGGTATTGGACGTCGTACCAGCCATTCATTAATGGCATTCGATTCTTTGGCGAGTTTTGAGGCGCACTTATAACAGGGCGTAAAACATGCAAAGGCGCTCGAAATTCAAAAAGTGCTATTAAAAGTTACTTTTAGGCGCACTTTTTGAATTTGGAGCGTCATTTATCATTATTGCTCGCTGAAAGTTTCTTATAGAAAACACAAACTTTGGGCATTTTTCTGTGTCCGGCGTGTGGCTAGAGTGGATGGTTCATGGGCTATTGACATCTAGACTGATGTCACTAAACCGCAGACTGAAGTCTGGGAGGAACTTTTACCCGAATGGCAGAGTAGGTGGGATAATTCCACTAAGGGCCGACACCTCCATCTGTTCTTTCCATCCGTTCGTGAGCGGCTGGCTAGGACTTGGCTGGAGGTGGATCACTGTGTTGCCCAATTTCTCACAGGTCATGGCAATTTTAAGAGTAAATTATATTCCTTTAAACTAGTTGCTTCGCCTTTGTGTCAATGTTCTGAATTAGGCTGTGAATACGAACAATCTGCACATCACATCTTATGGGAGTGTGTTCTTTGGCAGAATGAGCGCAATATAATGTTGGATAGTATACAGGTCACATCTGGTGTCGTTTACTATGCGGACCTCGTGGAAACTAAAACCAATTTGGCGGGCCTGTTGGTCTAGTGGTTAGTGACCCTGACTGCTAAGCCGGAGGTCGTGGGTTCGATTCCCACCTAGGACAAACTTTGTGTGATGAGCACGAATGTTTGTTCTGAGTCTGGGTGTGATTTATCTATAATATGTATGTATTTTAAAAATTATATAAGTATGTTTATCAGTTGTCTGGTTACCATAGTACAAGCTCTGCTTAGTTTGGGATCAGATGGCCGTGTGTGAGTTGTCCCAGGATATATTATTATTATTATTAATTTCCGTGCGTTCAAGGGCTTTTGCCATACCTATTATTGGAATCAATTGTAACAGCTCACAGTTTTAGGACCCAGTAATTTTACTACAAACTGTATTCCGTGGTGCTAGACAATCTGGGCTTCTCCCAGTTGTGATTGCCCCTTTGTGCCTATTGGCCTAGTTCTGTTCTGTCTCCTGCTTGTTATGGAGGGAAGTGGAAATATTTATTTTTCTTACTCCTCCGCAGTTCTTTCTGATTAATTTCGTTGCGGGATCCAAGACAGTTGAATCGTTTCTCCGGGACTCGTCGAGCTTCATTGTTTCGGCGCTTTTCTGGCGGACTCCACTGTTGATTCTGGCTTTCAGGAGTTGCAGTGTGTGGGAATAGTGTGGTGGGATGATGTCACTAAACCCCAAATCCCTCGCTCTTAAAACTCTACCAGTAACCTAACAAATATAAATGTATTCTAATCAATTTCACTTTAAAGTTCAAAGAATTTTTTTTTAAGAACTATATCTGGTTCTGGTTCTGGTCTGGTTTTGGGTTAGAAAATTAATAATTTTTGGGGTTTAGTGGCATAAGCCGTCATCAGATCTTCAAATTCAAATACATTCTGGAAACTTGTACTTAGTACTGGCCGGCCAGAACTGCTTTTAGCCAAGTTGCATGTGACATAAAATCTTTAAAGACTGACCGTTTGTCTGCTGTATTTACTAAGCCCCCAGTGTGGCTTGACTTGGTAAAATGAGGTGTCAAATTACTTAGCTTATGTCTTATGTCAAACCCATATATTTAACAATCTAATTTACTACTCCATTCTACAATGGTCTCTAGATGGACAGACCAATATTTCTTCACGATCATTTTACCTATTTTTAGATTCTAGCTGACTAAATTGTACTTTTTTTTTTAATATTTAAGAATACACTTATTTGGCGATCAGCGCGGATTTTCCCATAATATATGACCTTCTTATTTATTATTTTAATACCTATATATCATATATTTTTCTCCAGAACTGCGTATGCCGCTCATGACCTTCATCTGCCACAATATATCAAATTATAAGTTTTGTTTATGTTTTGTATACCTGTCTATTTATTATTAAGTGTATAATAATACCTTAAAGAGTCTCGTTTGGTTAAGTGCAAGAACGATGTAACTGCCGCAAAATCCCAATTTTAAAGGCAGATAATAATGCGATATATCTTTAGGCAGCGGTAAACACTTATCAGGTGGGCCGTAGGTGGGCCGTTGACTTGTTTGGCATTCAAAGATATATAGTAAACTGACTGAATAATTGACTAATCATTGATATATCAACGCAGTCTTTATTACACACCCTGTTCTTTGTAAAGAGTAGTTAACCACTAAGAAGGACTTTTGGAAATTTCAACCCTAAAAACAGGCAATCAACACACACATTTACGCGGGCGAAGGCTAGCAAAATGGATTTAAATTAATCAACTATGTCTTATCTGTCATTTTTGTCATACAAATATTATGCAACATTATTATCGTTACGTTTATGTTCATGTCTGTTACGACTGTCAGTGATAGGCCTTGTCGGTTTAATCGCCATTTTAATGAATTTTTACTGCGTGAAATACAGTAGCAGTGTCGTTTACAACTTAAGAATTAAACTGCAAATGTTTATTTTTGTAGTTCGTTCGTTTTAAGGTTGTAAAGATTGTCACATACATTAATCAACACGCTGCACTATGGAAAATGGTAGAACAAGCGCATATCAAAAATGCTTTTTACGAATATCATAATTTGGCTAATATGGCTATATTATTAGGTTTTCTAATAGTCAAATTATAATATTCATTAGGATTTTTTCACTTAATACGCGAAATTATTATTTTTTTCATAGATAGAAATACAAAGAAGACAGAAGTGCCAAACTTAAGTCTTTGCGTATACATGTTTCAATACCATATTGTTAAAAAAATACTTGGTACAGATATGCAGTATAATACATTTTTAGAAAGGTTATTTTAAGCTTTTTGCGATACAGCTTAATGATTTTAAAAGTAAAGAAAAATGTTTCAGTAACTACTTAAAAAGTGCCATACCTTATTTTTCACTTTTATTTTTTTTTCGTCGAAGGTTTTCAGTGTTACCCACGTTTGCCCAAGCGCTATTTTTTGTGTTGACTAGTAGTCTAACTATTCATAAATAGAATGCAAAAAAAATCTGCTGTGGATATTTGCGGTTTTAGAAGATATGAGAAAAAAACTGATACAAGTCAGATTTTTCCCATTTCTTTCATTCTATGCAAAAAAAAATACATAGATATACAAGAAAACACTATTTACTACACATCATTCGAATCTCCAAACCTTACTGCATATTTGTGCCAAATTTTATCACGATACGACAAATATTCATGAAGTTACAGATTTTTGATCCGATACCGACCCATATTTTCCATAGTTACTATGGAAAATGGTAAAACAAGCGCGTATCAAAAATGCTTTTTACGAATATCATAATTTAACTAATATGGCTATTTTATTAGGTTCTTTAATAGTCAAATTATAATATTCATTAGGATTTTTTCACTTAATACGCGAAATTATTATTTTTTTCATATAAATACATGGAAGACAGAAGTGCCAAACTCAAGTCTTTGCGTATACATGTTTCAATACCATATTGTTAAAAAAATACTTGGTACAGATATGCAGTATAATACATTTTTAGAAAGGTTATTTTAAGCTTTTTGCGATACAGCTTAATGATATTAAAAGTAAAGAAAAATGTTTCAGTAACTACTTAAAAAGTGCCATACCTTATTTTTCACTTTTATTTTTTTTCGTCAAAGGTTTTCAGTGTTACCCACGTTTGCCCAAGCGCTACTTTTTATGTTGACTAGTAGTCTAACTATTCATAAATAGAATTCAAAAAAAATCAGCTGCGGATATTTGCGGTTTTAGAAGATATGAGAAAAAAACCGTTACAAGTCAGATTTTTCCCATTTCTTTCATTCTATGCAAAAAAACATACATAGATATACAAGAAAACACTATTTACTACACATCATTTGAATCTCCAAACCTGATTGCATATTTGTGCCAAATTTCATCACGATACGACAAAAATTCATGAAGTTACAGATTTTTGATCCGATACCGACCTATATTTTTCATAGTGCGCTGGTTTCTTTTAATGTATGTTTGAACTGTAAGATTTCCTTCGGTGAATTTAAGGTGCAACCCTGTGTTTAAAAAAAAATTCGAATTGTTAATTGCCGTGAATAAATTAATATTTAGGCGAATTGATGTTCTGCGATCTCAATAACAAATTGCATTAAAAATGGTCCATAGACATAAAAGCTTAGCTCATCGACCTTTTTTGTTGTCAAAATGTTTATTTAAGCACTTTATAACAATATAACTCATGAAAATAAAGACTTTAAGCATTAAATTTTTTTTATTTTTTATGGGCTTGCTCTTGGTCCCAGACTAGCCCGAAGGCACAGACGGGGCCTACGATGGAGCGAGCTTACCCAATAGATGCCTATGCACTCGTTTTTTGAATACTTTCGGCACTGGGATTACGTATCTTGCAGAAGCCGAGCGATCGCGATAATTTAGCAATATAAACGTCAATTCAAAATACGTCATGTCAAATAGAAATCTAGCGATAGTGCTGCCTCTGTGGAGCAATAAGTTAACTTAAATATGCATTTTTCGTTTGGTGGTTTAGCAAAGTTACGTTTTTTTTTGTTAAAGGTGATATTTAATTAGTTCCAGCGATTGCTACTTTATCGTCATCGTAGCAATAAGTGCATTAGAACAATCAGCGAGCGATTAGCAATCGGTTCATACATAATACGATTTTTTTTTACGTTAAACGATTAATCGCGCGGTGACCGCGAGATCACTGCGCAAATATTGCTGATTGCTGTTTCATAGGTAATAACCCCGCGGGTTATATCAACTTGGAAACACAGACGCAGAGAATTCCATTCCATAAATATATTATTTAACAAAAATATCAATCTGACAGCACCCGTTCACGAACAAGATATATAATTATTTGCTTTAAGTATTTACTGTACATAATAATTGATTGACCGTGTCGAACTAGAACTGCCGTGTAGGAACTAAAAGAATTTGCTGAGATGCAATTATGAGATTAAATGCTTTACAATTGACAATAGTATACCTGTAATTAATACCTATTTAGAAAACCTGTATTATGGTGGTATTTTGTATATTTTTACATTTATTATTATGAGGAAATAGCGCCCTGTCCCGATTTTGCGCGTGTGGACTTTTTTTACACCTAAGGTTACATTATTGAAGATTTAGTAGGGATCCCTAACTTTATCTGCTAATTAAAATAGCCTATGGTACTCAGGGATATTGTATCATTCAGTATTCGGTAGTTATTTTAATACATTCGTTACGAAAATACAAAACACAAATCTTTTCTTTTTATAACTTTGTAGTTTATTGCAACTATTAATTTTACACCTATTAATTTTCAATAGCGTGTCGACTGTATGCAGATAATATAATAAAATATTTATTCAATTATTTATATGACTTATATAATACCTACCTCACAGGACTAGTTATTGACACCAATAAACTAAACAAATACACGTGATTCGAGACACAAAAGAAAAACAATAGCAGCGTGACAACCGGCTGTCACTAGGTCGTCAGAAGGTTAAAAAGTGTCTTTGGCTACGGAGCATAACCGCATAGACGGGTACGCGTCATTATACGCTTGGCGTACCGCCTGCTAAACAAAACTGAGCGTACTACGCGTACGCTTCGTCGACAAAGTTTTATAGTTTTGTATGTGAGCTGCAAGTAGGCGTGAACCACGTAAAAAGACGTGTACACGTCTGTGGCGACATCTATCGCCGAACATGTTAACTACAACTCACATCCTACATCGCGATATGAAAGTTTCCGGCAACATTTAGCACATGCACAGAAATCCCGACTACAACCGTCGGACAGTAGCCCACCAGACACAACATCTGTCTGGTCGGAGGATCCTCCCTTTTCAACGGAGGTTGTGGTGTCCTCATTGTCCACGTCATATCCCACTGTCCACGGAGGCGTAGCTGTATAGACGTTTGGGGGTCCAAACACTTATTAAAACATTTTTAGCACACGATTTTGCTGCATTCTGTGTCACAAGTGTAGAAAGCGTAACTTTGAGCTTTGGTGTGGGTTTGATTCCCGGGTTGGGCAAAGTGTTATTGGTTTGTTTTACAGACCTGTTAAGCTTGTTGATGGTGTATAGTGTAAACAGGAACTGATTTGTGAAATTCTAAAAAAAAAAACATGAAGCAAACTTTACCTCTTTATATCATTACGATGCAGTGATTTATTACGATAGTTCTCTACTGACACAAATAGACATGGCGGTTAGGAGCATTGTCATGCTCGCTCAAAAAGTCTCGCTGATGGTGGCGAGTGCGTTGGATCATTCGGTTCCCTTCAAAATGGTTGAGCTAAATGGTGCTGATGCCACACATCATGCTCGTGAACGGGCGCTGTGAGTTGAGATGGGTCATCTCTTAACTGCCGTGACTTTTATTTTTTATTTTAATTTTGTATTTGTTTATTTTGTTACATAACTACTTACATTGTTTTCACATGTAGAAGCAACAAAAAGAAAATGTAACCAAGATTTTGTGAAACATGATTTATTTTAAAGAGTGTCCGTGGAGTTTCTTGCCTGTTCTTCTCCATAGAGATCTACGTTTTGGAACAGGCAATTAGCGTCACTTTTCTTTTCTGACTAACCGACCGACTCTTTGACAATTCATAAGTACCTGTAAATGGTCTATGTGAAATAAATGCTTTGAATTGATTTTTTTGAATTTCATTAGTGTAGTTTCCAAACATAAGTCCCCTGCGCAGACGAGGAACAATGGCGGACAAAAAATCCGTGATGCGCTATTAGTACTACAATAAGGTCTTCGCGACCCCTTATGATCCAGTATCGTGATTCAAAGGTTGACAGTCGTTTCGGGTAAGCCAGAAAGTCTGACCAGTCTAACCAAGAGGTATAAAGTCACCCAGTTACTGGACTGTAGAGGTCTGATAGGCAGTCGCTCCACTTAAAACACTGGTATTCTACTGAATCCGGTTAGACTGGAAGCCGACCCCAACATAGTTCGAAAAAGCCTGGGGAGATAATGGTAGTAAATATGTGTGACATTTTTTTGTTTGTTTTCAGTTAGCGAATACTACAAAATGCCGGCGTTGTACGGCCTGGATGAGTACCACGCTTGTATGGCGGAGCCGGGAGGTACATACTGCGTGGTAGACGTAAACTTACACCCGGGATCTAATGCAGACCTCATGAGGATGATACAGGTACCTTAATTGCAATTTAATAGGCGAGACGACAAAAAAAAAAAGTAATTAGTGCGTCAGATAGATTATTATCAAAAAATTTTGAGACACGTATTTTTTCTTTTTTCTCGTAAACGAAGAATGACGACGATACAGTGCGTTGAAGTTGAGCATGACGTCACAATAAGATACAATTTTTGCAGGACGGTGACGTCAAAAGCCCCCACTCCGGAACTTTGTTGTTTTTTATCTTTGTATTTTTTTATTAATTTGATCAAGCAAAAAATACGTGTTCCGTATTTTTGGCCGATCTATCAGACGGACTAAACAGAATGCCATATTTTTATTGCTGGCGTCAACCCTATTCAAAATTATACTCATACTAGCCACCCGCCCCAGCTTCGCACGGGTTTTACAAATCTTTGAGTATTCCGGCTTTTCTCTTCTATAATATGAACGTATTATATTTACATTGAACATTCCTCTTGAATTACACTATCTATTAAAAAAAAACCGCATCTTAATCCTTTGCGTAGGTTTAAAGATAAATAGGTACAGACCGAGGAAAGCGACTTTACTAAACTAAATAATAGTAATACCAGCCTATAACTGTCCCACTGCAGGGCAAAGGCCTCTTCTCATACAGAGAAGGCACGAGCATTGATCACCACGCTTGCTCAAGACGGGTTGGCGATTTCAGATTTATAATCACTACAAGTCCAGGTTTCCTCACGATGTTTTCCTTCACCGATGTCTGCGATGTCTATGATAATCTTTAGAAAGTACATATGAATTGAAAAAGTCACATTGGTACTTGCCCGTTTGTATTATACTATGTAATAATTATAAACCTGATAAGTTTTTCTTACTGATTATGATACGATGATACGGGTTATGGGACATCCCGCCCACGAAAGATCTCGCGAGATGTCCACTTTTAAAATTGTACATGGGTATATTCGCCCGAAAAATAATGTTCTGTGTAAAATAAAATGATACCGGGATATCTCCTATTAAAAAGCAAAGACATATTTTGGCTAAATCGTATATTTTTTTAACTAAATCCATACTAATATTATAAATGGGAAAGTGTGTCTGTCTTTATGTTTGTCTTTCTTTCACGGCAAAACGGAGCGACGAATTGACGTGATTTTTTAAGTGGAGATAGTTGAAGGGATGGAGAGTAACATAGGCTACTTTTTGTCTCTTTCTAACGCGAGCGAAGCCGCGGGCAAAAGCTAGTATCAGATAAATCTGTAAACCTTAAAGTCAAATGACCATATTTAAACAGTACCCATGATACACTGAATCAAATTGATATAATCTTTTTGTGTGGGATAGCCCATGTATCGAGGAAGGCTATATACCATCACGCTAAGACCTAACGGAGTAGTAACCAAAATGCGGAAGAAACTGCGGGGAATAGCTTGTTAAGGACATATTTCAGTTAGACCATTTACAGGTATGAAATGTCAAAGAGCCGATCAGCTTGTCAAGAAGCAAGCAAGAAAAACTCCATGGACACTCTTTTTGATCATGACGTTTTACAAAACCTTGGTTACATTATTCGTGTTGATTCTTATTGTGAAAACAATGAACGTAAAAAACACAAAAAATATGTACTTAACTCATCTCTGTCAAATAATATTAGTGGTTTACTACCCCGCTCTTGTAACTCTCATCGTGATGTTATGTAGGTACCTATATTTACTTTAATACCTAGTATTTCTTAGAAATCGGTCAGATTTCATCATTTACCAAAACTATTTCTTATTAAAAGGGATTTATTATATTGACGTTGATTTATGAAAGGTTAAGTTATTCATAAAGGATAAATTAAATATGTAAAAAGATGGATAA
Organism: Athetis lepigone; assembly: GCA_033675125.1. NCBI lineage: Eukaryota > Metazoa > Arthropoda > Insecta > Lepidoptera > Noctuidae > Athetis > Athetis lepigone. Next base: position 19,442,571 of record CM066230.1, on the reverse strand, counting down.
CAAAAACACTGGCAATATCAGTTTTTACTAGCTCAAAGCATCTAAAGATGTAAAAAATTGGCCAAATGCGAGTCAGGTTCACGTACGAGGGATCCGTACAATATAACATTATTAAGATCATTCAAAAGACCACACGTTTCTTTTATGACGATCCCGGGGACGTATAACTTTTTTTTAGTTTTTGTTAGAAATAACCCTATGTGAAAATTTTAGATCTCTTTTAGTTCATGAGATACAGTGCGCTGACAGACAGACTGATGCAAAAGAAAGACGAACAGATAGCGAAGACTCAGGGTCTTTGTGCATTCTTCTGGACGGAACCCTAATAAATTAAATGGCATAAAGCATACGTCATTGTAACCTAGCTTACATAGAGACTGTAGTAGCATAAAGGTAGTATTTACTAGGTATAAAAATCTATGATAGTATTGACACTGGGTATTTCCGAATAAGAAGATTATGCCAGGCTTGACAAAAACCCGAAAGCATTCAGTCATTAATTATTAACAGTGACACGCCCCATAGCTCCCCATAGCTTTACACAGGTAATACTAATCTTTGAAAATCGTAGCTTTTATCAACTATAAATATGCACGTATTCATAATAATATTCTAAATGCTAAAGTAACTCTGTCTGTCACTTCTTCACTTACTCAAAAAAAAATACTTGACAGCAAGATCTAGAAAGATTCCCAATTGCTACGTCACACATTACATTCACTAGTACTACGGCTTTTAACTACTTTTTCTTAGCAACGTTAAAAGACACATGCATTATTAATACTGTATTCTCAATTTAGTTATAACAAAAGGCAGTAACGGGGCCGCGGGGTTAAATTCTTAGTATAGTCTGTTTTTTTTAACAAACGAGTACTAAAAATTTTGTCCGCGTTTCTATTGGTCCACATAATCAGCATAAGTGTTATTATTGGTGTTAAAAGCGTTGGCTCCGCCTCGACTAATTTCCCATCTCTCTTTGTCAATACCGGAAATGTGAAAGAAATATACTCAGTACTCGTTTGTTAAAAAAAATAGACTATAGTAATTCTACGTTCGTGTGGCCTTTTAAAAAAATATTTTAGGCCCAGTCGCTTAACGTTTTTTTTTTGAGCCAAAATCTTGACGTCCTTTTAAGTTTTTAGCTTGAAGTATCGACTTATCGACTATGCGTTGATAAGTAACAAAAAGCCTGTTTCTTTGTATAATAAAAATTAATATTCATGATTCGATTATAGTACCTATGTCACTGTCGAAGTTTACAAGCTGTCAATTTTAATAATCTGATAAAATCAGCGCAAAATATTCTTGACGAATGTCAGACATAAATAGACTGGTTTGGGTTGACTTGTAGAGAATGCTGGATGGTTAAGTTTAGCTTTTGCACATAGAGCATGATAATCAAATGAAACGATACAATGACACAACTATTATATGTACTAATAAAATATAGTGGACTAGCTTTTGCCCACGGCTTCGCTCGCGTTAGAAAGAGACAAAAAGTAGCCTATGTTACTCTCCATCCCTTCAACTATCTCCACTTAAAAATCACGTCAATTCGTCGTTCCGTTTTGCCGAACATACAGTCAGACAGACAGACACACTTTCCCATTTATAATATTAATAAAGTATGGAAGTATGGATTTGTCAAATGGAATAACAGAAACAAGATTTAAGAATCTTCACAAGTTTATGTTTAATTTAAGCGTGATGGCAAGAGGCATCTTTTTTAAACGTCCTGAAACATGACAGTGTAACTTTCAAGTATCAGGGCATTTATAATGTTTGCCATCAAAAAAAAAGTTATTGTGTAAAACGGTAATTTTAGATTTTAAAATTTAGTAAATGAGGATTAAAAATTCATAAATTACAAGTCGTCCCACGGACATGCTACATGGAGGCAAAGTGTCTCAAATATTTTAGATAGAACATTTTACTGAAAGAAGACATAATTTGAATTTCAAAAACAATTTAAACTGCATTCATAGATATTTAAATAACCACATGGTTGACCCGAGAATAGGGCCTGTTACTCGAGAAAAATAATTACCCTGCAGCTTTATTATGCCGATCGAAAGGTTTCATCATAAGGAATATATTTTGCTAAATAACATGGTGTCAAAAATAAACTAATACTAAAGGACCATTTAGACGATACAATTTTCTTGTAGTACATTCAAGTGCAATTATTGAATGCAATAAATTAAATGCATTAATTTATTGCATCAATTACTGTTTAGACCATGCAAGTAATTTATGGCTTCAATTTTATTGTATGCAACAGGCAAGAAACTTGCATCGTGTAAATGGCGCTTTCTAAACAAAAACAGGTGTCACTCGTTAACTTTGTATTTCAATTATGATGCTGTCTTGAATTTGCTTAAAATCTTAAATTATTCTTTTGTTTATCTGTCAACAAGTCTACTTGATACTTATCATTAACGAACGTTTTTTTACTAATGTTTTCATGACAGCCGATGAATGGACAAGATAATAATTATGTCTATATTATTATTATTCTATTATATTATTAGTTGACGGGCCTGTTGGTGTAGTGGTTAGTAGCCCTGACTGCTAAGCCGGAGGTCGTGGGTTTGATTCCCACCCAGAAACAAACTTTGTGTGATGAGCATGATTGTTTGTTCTATGTCTGGGTGTAATTTATCTATAATATGTATGTATTTATAAATTATATAAGTATGTATATCAGTTGTCTGGTTACCATAACACAAGCTCTTAGCAGAGCTTAATTTGGGATCAGACAACCATGTGTGAGTTGTATATTTATTTATTTATTTATATGCAATAAGTTGGTTAAGAACCGTCTAAGTGCTAGTTGGACTCGCGCATATAAAAATGGTAAAACAATCACATTTGTTCCAGAGTCCCATTAGAATATTAATTTTATTCTGTTTTTAGTATTATTTTTTTGGTTATACAGATAGTGTAACAGTGGTGATAGATCGAAAGATGGACCAGCGGATAGACGCACAGTGGAGTCTAAGTAATAGGATCTCATTTCAACCCTTTGACTAAGACTGTTTAACCTTTCGACGACCAAGCGACAGCCGGCTGTCGCACTGCTATTGTCTTTCAATTGCGTCTCGAATCACATGTGTTCTAAGGTTTTAAGTTAGATAAGTGGGTTCTTTGTGAAATTATTGGTCAATCATAAGTTTGACAAAAGTCTTTCGGCAACCTATTTCTGCGTGGTTTAAAAAAAATAACCACGAAGGCTGAGGCGGGAGCTCCGCTCTAGTTCGCTCCCGCCTTAGCCTTCTAACCTAACCTGTCCGAGTCTGAGAAAAAGGGTCTTGATAGACGGACAACAAAGTAATCCTGCAAGGGTTTCGTTTTTACCTTTCGAGGTACGGAACCCTAAAAACTACCATTGACTAAAGTATTTATAGGTAATCTCAGAAATATTAAATCGAGCATCAGAAATAAACCCTTTTTCATACTTATCTATTTTAAAGTGACCAGTTTATCGTAGGTACGAACATTAATCATAATGCGGCTTTGCATGACCATTTGTCATTCAAATTTTCATCCCCTATTTTATCTTATAAGGGGTTAAATTTCCAAAGCACGTCGTAAAAGGAAATAACTGTGCAATTTCACGTTTCTAGGTTCAGTAGGTTCCGATGTGCGTTGATTACATTTAAAATTGAAACATTAAAACTTGATTTTTTATAAAAAAAATGTCAAGTAAGATAATATTGGAAAGGTCTTGATCTTTTGGTTGGGCGTAAAAATATACAAATAATAATAAAAATACAAATGTCAATTAATAAATAAAATCTAACATATGAAGAAGATAATTTATTATAAGACGATGAATACAAAAAACTGTGTATGACAAAAAACCAATTATTAAAAAACACTACTAAAAGCCGTACCTTATAAAAAATTATTGTATTCATAGTAAAACCTAGAATTAAATCTGCGGTTTTATGATTTATAACATGACACAAGAAATATCGTAAAATCTTGTTTATATTTTTTTTTCAAGTTTTTGTCATATCCTGATTAAGCTAAATAAACACATAATAAATCTTGGGTATGACATAATAAATATCTATTAAATGCTATAAAAAGCATTTGTATACAAGATTAATATAAGATATATCTAAATAAAAAGTATGCAACGAATGATCTTCATACCTCTTTTTAAACATATTGTGCGATATGCGAATGCATGAGGTTGGAGCTTGCTTGACACAGTCAAACTAGGATAGGAGAACTGAAAATAAATAAAAAGAAAAGTTGTGAATTCCACTATTTCACCATTAAAGGGCCAACTATCTTTACAAGTTGATTAAAACGGCACAGGTCCAATTACGTTAATTAACATAGAATTATAAAAATAAAAACAATAACCTAATCAAACAAATAAAAGATACAATAAAAAAAAACTATAAAGAAAACTCTCCTTTCGGCAGTCGAGTAAAAATAAGTAATAATAGCATCTTTAATGCAATTTTAAGTCAATATCTATTAACATTCTGTTACTTTTACCAGGCGTCCGTCACTCGCTCAAGGCCACGCGTTTATGCCAACCGCTTCGCGTATCGTCGACGATACAACGAACACCGGGCTGTCACGCGCCCGGTTGAGTGCTCGCGCGTCACGGGTACAGCGCTGACTATCAAAATGCCGAAACCACGTAATTATTGCGTGATTATAGTGCAATTCCCCTGTTTCCCAATTCTCCTGTTTCCCTTTTGATTATTTATTACAATTATTCACGCGGTTTTGGATATTTTCGACACTAAAATATAATAATCGGGAATTCAAGGAACGAAAAATATGCATCAGTCATTTTAGTAAACTTTAAAATATTTGATCAACAAATAAACAAATAATTGTTTTTCTAAAACATTCGTTTTATTACCATTATCATCATACGTATAACCCTAGCACATTTGCTGGAAGACACACACACATGTTAGTCGCGCGGCGGGCAAAAGAATCTCAACTCTCTTTGTGCGTACTTATGGTACATTTCTCCTCGCTGCAAACAGCTGGTATTATTATTATGATTTTGTAGGCTATTATAGCGGCGTAGGTATTTTAGTTTTTGTATTGGAGTGAAGTATCTGTTACGTAGTAACTATTTATTAATCTGTGCTTTTACGACGTTAATCGATTGGGTCATTTATAAGGATCAAATCTTTCTAACAAACATGGTAAATTAAATTAAAGGAAAACCATGAAATTTAAACTTTTATAATCAAAAGACGAATTTAGCCGCCGAAATTTTCGTTCAATTAAAATAAAATTCTTAAGATTTATGGTTTTCCTTTAATTTAATTACCCACGTTTGTAAGAGAGATTTTGTCCTTATAAGTAACCCTAACGTTTGATGTCATAAAAATAGATTATTAAAACATTCCATCCTGTACATATTACTTTTTAGTGTCGACACCCAATGTTTGACTGTGTATTATAGTATCTTTCAAAGTAATTTATTTTCAATATAAAACTATTTACAATCTTATAAAACGAAAATAGAAACTTGAAGAAAAAGCACACATCGTCTATGAATATTTCGTCAATTGTTTTTGTTCTTGGTGAATTTTTCGAGAAGCACTGAACCGATCGCCACAAAATTTATATGGGACCACCCCTGAATCATGACTTCTCAAACAAAAAAAGAAACATCAAAATCCGTTTACAATTGTCGGAGATATCGCGTAACAAACATATAAAAAAAACATACAGACGAATTGAGAACCTCCTCCTTTTTTGAAGTCGGTTAAAAATGGTAAACTGACTGATAGACTGGGTGACTGAATGTCGATATACGCACAGCCTAACCCGCTGATCCTAGAGACATGAAACTTGGAGGGTGTTCTTTGTAAAGAGTAGGTAGCCGCTAAGAAAGGATTCGATCCCCAAAGGATAAAATAGTGGAGTCACTTTTAACATTTTGTAATGTCTATTCCTATATTAAATCCATATCCATACTAATATTATAAATGGGAAAGTGTGTCTGTCTGTCTGTTTGTCTTTCTTTCACGGCAAAACGGAGCGACGAATTGACGTGATTTTTTAAGAGGAGATAGTTGAAGGGATGGAGAGTAACATAGGCAACTTTTTGTCTCTTTCGAATGCGAGCGATGCCGCGGGCAGAAGCTAGTAAATAATACATGGGCGAAGCAGCGGACGAAATCTATTTAGGAATAAAAAAAATATCGTCGTACCGCAGCGGAAAATAAATAAACCATCGTTTACTCTTAAGTAATTACGAGTAAGACTACTTCCGTCCACCATCGGAAAAGGAAAAACCGGCATGCTTATCTTTTGAAGGCCGTTTGTGCGTACAAATATAATTGCATAAGTAGTAATTTTTTCTTCAAACGTGCTAATCTCTGCAATTTGCAGTAGTAATAGAACTTTTTTGTATAGTCCGTAGCTTTGCCCGCGTTTGTGTCGAACTTTCGTTCAATATTTTACACAATTTTAGTGGTATAACGTACATAGAACACACCCTGCAAATCTTAATATGTATCTAGGACCGGTTTGGGCTATGCGCTGATATATGATTGATAATTTTAAATTTAATCGAAATTATAAATTTTTAATTAATCTTACGTAAGTACATATATAATTTTTGTTAAGCTTAAGTGCTACATGTATGGAATTTTTTCTTGTCTTGCATTGCTGAAATAATTAGTGGTGAGCAATGTGACGAAACATTTTTTTTGTTTTAATATCATTCAATTCAATTTTATATTTTTGGTGCAATTAATTGATATTTTAATATATGTTTTTTTTTTGTGAATGTTGTGCATACCTTTAAGTGATGTGTTTACACAGAATTGAAAATTTGTGCTTACATTATATTGATGTACTTGTAAATATATTGTTGGTGTACCTTGTGTAAATAAATAAATATATCAACAGTCAGTCAATTAGTTAGTTTACCTTTTTATATTTGTATATGGTAAAACAAATTCTCCGGTCGTCTGTTCGCAATAATCTTGAAAAGTATGGAACGGATTATCACTCGGGTTTCTGAACCGTATCTTCTGATTACCGAAATATAGAAGATCAGCTTTATGCGTTTTTCTTATAACTAATTTACTAAATATAGTGGAACATTAATTTATGATGATCAATCGTTTAAAAAATAATAAATTGTTTTAGCAACCTCTCAGTGTTTTACAAGGCCTTTCTAATAATACCACTACAAACTATGAGGTAGCCGTGTGAAAAAACGATTAAACCGACTTTACGTGTATCGAAGGTACCTTTTGTACGGGATCCACTCCATATCATGCTGCTGTTTTGCAGGAACTTAAAACCAGTAATTTAAGTAGTTAGTCTCAGTCCCAGGGTAATATGGACCCCTCGATAATTTTGGTTAGACTTTCTGCCCGTAACAACCGCCAAATACCGAAAAACAGCCGCAACAGAGGGCTTACTTCTCAAAGCAAGCGTTTTAAAAGCCCAAAAACGCGAGGCATTAATACTGCTCTTTGTCAGGGATAAACATCTATTATATAGTGGCGACTAGTGGTCACATTAATTAAAAATAGTCGTTTATACCCATACACTTATAGTACTTACTATAAGCACAAATGTTGTAAAACCAATGGTTCAAAAGGTGAAGAGCTAGCCCCGCCCCTTTTAACAACCTAATGTACTTTATACACCTGCCATGTTATACGTTACTTCCGGCGCCTCTGTCCCATTTTCATTACAATTTTCAGCATACAGACAGATAAAAAGACTAAAACCGAATAGAACACAGAAACGTTATTATATTTCCTTTTGAAGTACAGAACCGCAAACACAGTAGGTAGCAAAAGTCACGGCTGTCTCAGGAATAAGTGTTGATTATTACAATTTACAAGCTTATCAGAATCATAAACTAATGCCATGACCCAAGTGTATTGCAATGATGTATAATTACACAGCGGCTTGTTTATGATACTATTTTATTAAGGCTTATAAACATACTACAAAGATTATGTAGTAAAGTCGCTTAGAGAGCGCTATTTTAGGGTTAAAATTACAATACATGATTTATTGTTTTTTAATACTATTTGTTATTACTACATTTAATAACAATAAAGCCCTGTACACCGTAAAGAGAGTAGAAAGCTCTGTATGTTAAGTTTTTGAGTCCACTGACAAAGAAAAGAGATTGTAAGGAGTCAGAAATCTACCAATGTCATTGTTTAAGCTCATACATATCCCGATTGGTCGATTCCAACACATCTTTTCTCCCTTCTGCTGATGATTAGCCTCAGGTGTCACTGCAAAATCAAATTTTACACTCGAACCTGTTTTAGTAATTTTCATCTCTCATATCATGTTCTTTCAGGAATATTCAGACTACAGAATGAAACATTTCAACCATACACAAATACACAGAGGAGTATGTGTAACGAGGACTTGTAAAGACTTCGCAGGAGTTCCTAATGCGAACATAACGCAGGACCTAAGACAGACCCTAGAGGGATGCCTCAATAATTCTCTTTATTCTCAATACGGACTTGAAGGGAGACTGGCGGATCTTAAGTATTGTATCAAGGAAGGAGACAGCGTCAATTTAGACAATAGTGATATAGCAATGGCTGTGGTATATTTAATTTTAATCTTGCTCAACATTGTCGGAAGCTTGTATGATGTCCTTTTGTTTAAGATGGAGGACAAAACAGGTACGTTTCAAAATTACCGCGTTGATTGATTTATGTATGAACATAATTAGAATGTGATTTGTAATTTCCAGGGAACCCATATCTATTTGCGTTTTCAATACGCAGAAATTGGGCGAGGTTGATAGCACCAAGTGAATTGGGAAAGGAGCCCCGGTTAGATCGTCTGAAGCTGTTCCATGGATTAAGGTAACTGTGATTGTCACTATGGCTCACTTATAGATTCATAGTCTTTCGAAATATTAGAAGAGATTGTTTATGATTACAATTCTTATATCTTGGATGCGTAAAGCGCGCGAGAGAAATATATGAAAAGGTTTAGGAGAGGCCTACGCCGCAGAGGCGACTACTACTCACGAAAATTTGTTGTTATAATAAATTACATCCCAGATAAACTTATTCGGTGTACTATGTTAGACTGGATTAACCTTATGTAATAAGTAACGCTAGAACTGTAGTAAGAAATAAAGGCTATTTAAATTTTATTTTTATTTATATCTTAATCGTTTCTATAATTATAATCAATTAAGCTGTCATTGCTTCATTTGTATTTTATTTTTATCTATTATAGAACAGTTTTTACACTCGTCTAAGAAATGTTGGCATTGATTTTAACTTTAACAATATATGTACATACTGACAACTATGGTGTTGTGTGTTGAATTGAGAGATTCAATTACTTAACGTTGATTATCAGAAAAAATAAGCCAGACCAGTTTGATTACATCTTGTTCATTAACCTTAATGTCAAAACTTTGTTTCAGGACCATGACAATGTTTTGTGTACTGTTTTCACATACAACTCTAATCATGTCGTTTTCTTACGTGGACAATCCGCTATATATTGAGACGGTAAGATTTATTTTAAAAAATATTACCTACTTTATTGTTTTTGAGTAAGATTTGTTTAAAAAATTATTACTTTATTGTTTTTGAGAAAATAAACAAAATGGCCGCATATCGTTAAATAATTATAGGAAAATGTTATTTATTTTGTAAGTTGGTTAAAAATAACACTTAGATTTTATGCTTGTTTTTGGCGATGGCGGCAGTTATATAAATAAATCGAGAATCTTTTTGTTTGTCTGGTGATTATACGCCACGCCTACACTGCTCAATTTTGATGAATCTTTGAATACATAATGAGATGGATAATTCACACATTGACATAATATGCTACTTATGACTTCATCTGCGTTTGCTTCATAAGGTGTCAAATCCTGCCGGGGTTGCGGAATGTTTATAGTGGTTACCGTGACCCCGGAACATAAAGGGCAATCAAAGGAACATGAGTGGGTTTTAGTCAGTAAGAGTCTGACACGCCCTCCCGCCGCACCCAGGAAGGGAGCAGTCATTGGATGATTTCCCACTCACCAAAAAAAAAAAAAAACCGGCCAAGAGCGTGTCGGACCACGCTCAATGTAGGGTTCCGTAGTTTCCCGGCCGTCACAATAAGTGTACCTACTTATAAGTTAAAAAAAGGCTATTTGTTACGTTGACATACTAAGTACGCAGAAATTATTTTGTACAACCTTTTTGTCTTTTTTGTACAAAAACTGTTCTTTCTATCAAGTTCAAAACAATTTTCCTAGAAAGTCCTTATAAAGTTCTACTTTCCAGATTTTTTTCATATTTTTTAAACCTACGGGTCAAAAGTTAGAGCGGGGGGGACGCTTTGATTTTTCCTTTTGGAGCGATTATTTCCGAAATTATTGACATTATCAAAAAATGATTTCAGTAAACCCCTATTCATTTTTAAATACCTATCCAACAATATATCACACGTCAGGGTTAAAATTAAAAAAAAAACCACTTCCCTATTTACATATAGGGGGGCTACCCTAATAAAACGTTTTTTTCATATTTTTATTTTACCACTTTGTCGGCGTGATTGATATACATATTGGTACCAAATTTCAGCTTTCTAGTGCTAACGGTCACAGAGATTAAGCGAGGACGGACGGACAGACAGACAGACATGGCGAAACTATAAGGGTTCCTAGTTGACTACGGAACCCTAAAAAGGTGTCAAATGGACTTGAAAGTACATGTGATTAGAAAAGCCCCATTGGTACTTACCCTGCTTCAATAGCGTAATCTTATTGATGAAAGACGGGTGCTAAGGTCAAAGGGCAAAGGTCCATCATAATGTCTTGATAAAATAAAATAAAAAACTCCTAAATTATATAACTTCTAAACAACTTAAACGCTTGCAACTTACAATTAAAAGCCTATTTTAATTATAGACTAGTATTAAAAAAACAAAGTCTAAACAATAACATATTATTATGTAAATATGGGTTCTTAACCCTTAATTACATAATACACACATTAGTGAACCTTGGACATCTAGCATGATTATTGTTGTTCCTTTTCTAATTCTTCGTAACATTTATATTGTAGTATTATAATTATATGTAATTAAAAGCGATTATGTACTCCTTAATAAGGAACTAGATCATTTTGTTGTTTTGCACAAGTTATGCTGATTGATCTGTTGTCTTTTGCACCTAAATCGCTAGACTAATTTCAATGAAGTATTATTTAAAGATGAATCTAGCAGCAGAGTGGACTCCTTTATAACTCTGCCATGCGAAATTGCGGGCAAAAGTTTGTTGTATAGTAAGGCAAGTCAAGCCTGATAAGTGCTTTCTTAGTAAAATTGTTAATCACATAGATGTAATTACTTTGTTTATTTTAATTTTCCTCCATTTTACATTCCTTTCCGTCCCTCATGCATGACATTGCTGGTATAATACCGAGTTCATGCTTTAACTGAATTAAAAATAAACATAGCCTTGCAGTGAGACAATAATACACTGATTTTATCTTCTTGACCCGACTACGACGATGTAAAGAGGGGCGTTTTGATTTTGACCGTAATGTGTTTATGTATGTAGAACTGTTCCTATGTGTAATTTTTTTTTTAGTTTTCAAAAATATGTTAAAACAAAGAAAGCGGTCAGAAGTCAAAAAGAAGCCTATATGTCAGAAGAAGCTGTGAGGCCATTTTTGAACCTCTATAACTTCGTTACGTACCTTTCTAGCTTCACAAAAAAATAACTCTAACATCTTCCCTTTTAAAATCAACTTTAACATTTTCTTCCCTGTCTCTAGTCATACGAGGATCCGGTGAAGCAACTTCTGTTCAACGGAAGCCTGGTGACACATACGTTCTTCGTGATGTCCAGTTTCCTGCTGGCGTACAACTTCATGCTGCACACGGAGAAACACCCGGTCAGCTGGCTGCAGCTGCCGAAAGGAATCCTTCTTAGATGGCTGAGGTGAAATATCTTTTTTTATCCGACTGCGCGACGCAAAGGAGGGTAATGTGCTTATCAGTCTATGTATGTATGTTTGTTTCTATGTGGCGTTCTAGAGACCAAATGCGTAGGCCGATTTTGATAATTCTTACGTCAATCGATTCGTCTGAACCATGCGAGTGTCACTAAAGACATGACAGTAATCAAAATTCACCACAGCGACAACCAGACGCCATATTGTCAAAAAGAAAAAAAAATGTCGATGAACTATGTCGAGTGGGGTGTCGTTGAATAGGTATTTTAAAATCAACTTTAGGTTCCTTTTATCATTTTTTATTTTAAACAATAGTTTTTTGTAGATCCTTCTGTGAGTGGCGGATTTTAAGGGATTTAATTCAACGAGACGTGTAGTGCAGCCAATTAGCTTGTGTTACTTTCATATTCCACGGGCTATTGCGAGTTATTTATAAATAAAATTAATAATGTAATCACGTTATAATTATTCACATATAAATAATATCATACAAGCAACACCGATGCAAGAAAGTCACAAACACACCAACACACACATTTTAAAATATTTGCAAGAAAGACTTAAGAGTTACTTTAATTTTTTTATAAAATCAATTGATTGTTGATTGAACTATACGTAATAAAAAATATATAAAAAAAAAAATCACGAATAATAAAGTGCTCAACACACTTCTCATAATTTCACTCTTTATTATTTCTTTATTTTTTTTCTTATTCGACTTAGACAGTGACAGGAATAATGTCTTCAAGCTGCAATGACTGCTTAACTATAAATAAACTGTCAAGTTCTGTTCCAGACTCACTCCAACCTACGCCCTCATATTGTTCACCATTGCGACCTGGATGCGGCACATGTTCCGCGGCCCGCTGTGGCCGCTCGTGGTGGTGAGCGAGGCCGACGCCTGCAGACAGTACTGGTGGGCTCATCTGCTCTACATCAACAACTACATCTATGAGGATGCGCTCTGCCAGCCGCAGTCTTGGTAAGATATCATTATGATCGTTAGCATCATCATCATCATCAACGTCATTATCGTCATCATCGACATCGTCATCATCGTCATCGTCATCATCATTGTCATCATAGTCATTGTCATCATGATCGTCTTCAACATCGTCGCCATCGTCATCATTGCCATCATCATCATGATCAGCGTCATCATTGTCATCGTCATCATCGTCATGATCGAAATCATCATCGTCATGATCGTCATCATCATCGTCATGTTCGTCATCATCATCGTCATCATCATTATCATCGTCATCATAATCTATTGGGAATAGGGTATGAAATCACGCAATCAATAAGAATTCTCACTAAATAATAATTTATTACGAAACACAACGTGCACATGTACAGATCATCAGAATGTGAAAAAGAAGTGACACCCAGTGTCAAACACAAAACCTATTAAACCTCTTACAATGATCCAGAGGCACAGGAAAACATTCATACAGCCACATATAAATAAAATTTAACTCTAATACTCCCACTAAATTTTATATAACTAGACTTGCCTGTACATTGCTACAAACACACAATTGTCAGCTGTGACTGTATAAAACCAAACTAACAAAAAACGGTGCTTTAACTCCATCTGGGATTTCCATGTATATATCCTCCTCTACCTCTCCATAATAAGAAGGCTGTTTTGACATCTAGCGGTGTTATTTCCCAGTTATATTCTGCTGAAAATGCCAACAATATTCTTATAAATTCATACCTTGTCGTAGGGGAAAATATTTCATTTTAGTCTACTCCTTTTAATTGAGTAAAACTACGAGCGCACAGTCTGGCTTTATATCTATCAATTTCACCATTTTGTTTTCTTTTAATATTGAAAACCCATTTTGATGTTATAGTTCTCTGATTCTGTTTTTCAACAAAACTCCATGTATTGTTAGAATGATGAGCTTCCAATTCTTCATTAATAGCTTCTAACCATAATTTACTTTCCTTACTATTAATTGCTTCGTCGTAAGTCACAGGCACATTCAGTTCAATTAAATTTGCCTCAAACATTGTATGTCTGCGTGTTCGACTAGTAACATTTGAATCAAACGAGTCAGAAGAATAGTTTTCTCGCGAAAGTTCATACGTCTCATCTTGTTCATCAACAGCAGTATGTGCACTGTCATCACTGTAATCCGAACTAGTATGCTCATCACTCACATTTCTCTCTGTGTTGTCTGTCTCCTCTTCAGTTTCTTGTCCTTCTTCATTTTCATCATCACAAATCAAAATTTGAGTTCTATTTCTAGATACTTGAAGACTTTTCAGTTCATTGAAAATAACATTCCTAGATATTGTTATTCTTCTTGTCTTGGGATCATACATTTTATAGTTAGTGTTATCATAGCCAACTAACATCATTTTATGACTTTTCGAATCAAGCTTATTTCTCAATTGACCAGGAACGTGAACAAATCCTTCACATCCAAAAACTCGAACATGGTCTAAGCTAGGTTTTATACCACACCATAACTCCATAGGTGTAACATTAGGTGTCTGGCTAGAAGAAGTGCGATTTAAAATATAAACAGCACAATTGACTGCTTCTGCCCATAAGTTGAGTGGTACACCTCGAGCATAAAGCATGGATCGAGCGCTTTCCATTATGGTCCTGATTTCTCTCTCTGCATGAAATACCCTCACTTACTAAATATTCCTTGAAAACTTTGCTAGTGTATTCTTCACCATTATCAGTGTGTAAAATACGCACACCATGTGTAAAAAGGTTTTTAACCCTCAAATTATATTTCTTAAAGTAGTCCAACACATCACATTTATTCTTTAAAAAGTACACGTATCTAAAACTTGTTGCAGCATCCTTGAAAATAACAAAATATTTCATACCTTGTACTGATGGTACATTTATGGGTCCACAGACATCACTATAAACAACGTCACCTGGCTGTAGTGGTTGTCGTGATGATTTCTGGAATGGTTGACGAGCATGCTTACCATAAGCACAACCTTCACAAACGAACTTGTCGCAATCTGATAGATCCACACCAGTAATTACATTATTTTTGCACATTTTCTGAATTTCTTTGACATTTAAGTGACCCAATCGTTCATGCCATGTTTTAAGGTCCAACTTTTGTGCAATATTACATACTGGATTTTGAACAGTTTTGATTTTTAACTTATATAAGTTGTTACTTTCTAAAAATGCGCACATGACTATTTCCTTGTCCTTGTAAATCACAGCTTCAGTATGTTTCTTCACAATACTGTAACCTTGCCGAGAAACTGCTCCTTCTGAAAACAGGTTTCTCCTTAGTTTCGGTACATAAAGCACATTTTTCAGAATGCTTGTCTCCCACTGCCCATTAACACACTTATTAATCAAAACATTTCCTTGTCCGACAACTTCTATGTCTTCTTGGTTTCCGATTTTCAGTGGGGATCCTTTATATTGATATAATTCTACAAAATTTTCACGCTTGTAAGACATGTGAGCTGAGGCACCACTGTCTAATATCCAGCTGTTTTCTTCATCATCGTCATGCCATTCACTGCTTTCTATATTAAAGGCTAACATATTTTTATCCTTTTTATTTTGTTTAGGTGCACGACAGTCTTTTGCAAAATGGCCGCGTATTCCACAATTATAGCAAACAAAACGATGATGTACTGTTTCTTTTGTTTCTTTCTTTGTTTCTGTCGATGTGAAATTTTTCTTCTTAGCATTTTGTTTTGCTACTAGTTACTAAAGCCATCTCATTCTCTTCTTCTACATTGAAAGTAGCCTCCTCGTCTAATAGCCGAGCTGTCAAATTGATCACGGTTTGTTTGCTTGAATCAAGTGACATCCAAGCCTGACGAAGAGATCTATACTTGGGAGGCAGTGTGCTCAATATTTTTGTTATTATGGCAGTTTCACTGATGTCTTCTCCGTTTTCTTTTAACTGCTTAGCCAAGCTTTCAATTATTGCTATATGCTGAGCTATACTGTCACCCGGCGCCATTTTATATTGATAAAATCGTTCATGTAAAATCATTTTATTCATCTCAGATTTTTGTTCATAGATGGATTCTAATTTAGTCATCACCTGGAGAGCGGTTTCACAATTTTCGATCAATGCTATTTGTTTTAAATCCATTGCCGACGTAATTATAAACATTGCCATGCCGTCATCTTTATTCCATTGGCTGGCATTCATTTCTGGTTTAGGCTGGTTTATGTCCAAACCTTTGGCACGCAGAGCACATTTTATTTGGAATTTCCACTGCTTAAAATTGGTACCGTCGAGCTTATCGAGGTTCATCGTTTTTCCAAACTCCATTTTTATTTTCTGTTTGACTTGACACAATGCGGTTCTTTTGTTAAATTTCTTTGAACCCTATCTGTACTGTTTTCTTATTTCTGCTCTTTATTGATTACTTACGCGTGTCCTGGGCCCATAACCTATTGGGAATAGGGTATGAAATCACGCAATCAATAAGAATTCTCACTAAATAATAATTTATTACGAAACACAACGTGCACATGTACAGATCATCAGAATGTGAAAAAGAAGTGACACCCAGTGTCAAACACAAAACCTATTAAACCTCTTACAATGATCCAGAGGCACAGGAAAACATTCATACAGCCACATATAAATAAAATTTAACTCTAATATAATCATCATCATCATAGTCATTGACATCATGATCGTCTTCAACATCGTCGCCATCATCACCATTGTCATCATCATCATTATCAGCGTCATCATTGTCATCATCAGCATCATCATCATCGTCATCATCATCATTGTCGTCGTCGTTATCGTCATTATCATCATCGACATCGTCATCATCTTCGTCATCATCGTCATGATCGAAATCATCATCGTCATGATCGAAATCATCATCGTCATGATCGTCATCATCATCATCGTCATGTTCGTCATCATCATCGTAATCATCATCGTCATCATCATCATCATCATCGTAGTCATCATCATTATTATTGTCATGAATATCATCATCGTCATCATCAACATATTTTTTTCTTTCTCTCTTATTTATAAAACAGGTCATAACCAACCCGTCATTCTTCAGGTACTTAGCATCAGACACGCAACTGTTCTGTATGGGTCTGCTTGTATGCGTGGTGGCTCGCTCGTGCAAGACTCGAGCTATTCTCCTGTCCGCACTGTTCGTGGTCGCCCTATCCATAGTCGCAGGACACACTTACTTCCAAGACCTGGACCCAGTAGTCATACAGAGACCTGAGTAAGTGCACTATCATGATTTGAATGTGTAGTTGAGATCCTGTGCTTCGGAAACCATGTAAAGTCGTAGGTCAAATCCCAGTGAAACTGTAAAATATTTTAATTAAGATTATATTCATTCTAATTCACATTTACCTATGTAAAAAAGTTATTGTCACACTGCCATTTTTAAAAGAGTAAATATGGATATTTTTGCCCATTCTTCTCCATATAAATCAATATTTTAGAATGGGCAGCTATAATATAGCATATAGCAGCTATAGCTATATATCTACAGCTTATAGACTCATTATTGTTGTGCAAAAAACGTACCAAATGGCCTTTTTTGGTCTAATTAAAGCTTGTACTGTCTCGACAGCTCCACTCTCATGTGTGCTTCTCTCATTAAGAGGGGAGCAATTAATTAGTTTAAACTAATAATTAATCATCGGAATAAAATTATTCTTCAATCAACTTTCATTCAAAACTACCTTTCATTCTACATCAGATCATACCGCAATCTATACGCGACCGACGATACATTTCGTCTCCTGTACGCGCGCGGACATACCAACATGTCTACCTACCTCGTCGGCCTGGCTGGCGGCTTCCTCACATATCACCTGCAGAACGGGAAGGATCTCGACAAGTATAAGGTATACTGCTTTATATGGAACTACTCCATTTGATCTTTGGAGGTATGAGAGTGTAAAGTCCTTCATCCTCCATTGACAAGAAAGATCCTCCGACCAGACGAGTGTTGTATCTGATGGGCTACCTGCCCAACGGTACTAGTTGGGATTTCGTACATGTGCTAATGTCACTGATAACTCTTATATCGCGATGTAGAATGTCAGTTGTTAGAATGTCACGTGTTCGGCGATAGATGTCGCCACACACCGTTATTTTAGTTTTGTTAATTTTAGTTGTAGTTTTTAGGCGACATCTTTTGCCCAACACATGAACTAAACTAACGTCATATATCGCGCAATCAAAGTTAAGACCAGGGGGCCAATTCTCGATTTTCGCCATTTATCTCGAGTTCGAGATTGTAAGGCTATTTCTATGTCTATCAAAAATATCTCTATCTCTACCAGAAAATGTCGAATTGAGCAGAATTCCGTATTCTCAGTCAAAATAGACATAAATGTCACGAAAATGTCGAGTCGAGTGAAGATAATGTTACCATTATGAAGAATCGCACGTTCCGTTTTTGGTAGCTTAGTAAAAGTAGCATAAATGAATGAATGATTTTGTTTTAAAATGCTGAATATACGAATATTTAAGTATAAAACGAAACGTTTGGTGTAAAAATAATCAGTTTGACAGTTGACTGTCTGTCAAACTCAATGACGGAATTCAAGTGTTAGGTAGGAAGTAAATGATAAAGTTCTTTATTTTAAAATAAAAATAGTTAAGTCATACAAAAAATCAATTATAATAAAATCGGTTACAATAATTGTGTAGTCAACAAATTCGTAATTTAGGTATTTTAGGGTGTGCAAGATAGAAATTCTAATAAACAAATAAACTCGTCCATCTTACAGTGGTTTCAAGTCTAATCGTGGTCGTCGTTTCAAGAAAACACAATGCACAAATCAAAAAGTATAAATCGAATTTCCAGTAGGTATGAGATGCCAAACCGTATTTTATTAAAAAATTAAGAAAATAAAAACACAGGGTACAATCCTAAACTCAACGAATTCACACAGAAATTACGTATCTCTACAATAGACATGACATCTCTACTGCTCAGAAGCACTCGACATGAACTCTAACGTTAGCCTTCGACAAATGTCGAACTCGACATCCCCAGAATAGCAACTTTTAAAATTTGACGAAAAAATGACGTCATTCGTATTTTTTGTCGAATTCGACATCATCTCTAAAACCGAGAATTGGCCCCCTGATATTTTTCTAAAAATGGTGATTTATATTGTCCCTCCGGCGCACTTTTTTATTTTAACTGTAATTTATTCTTAATAAATAAATTAACATACGTACAAAATCTTCACTAGAATCGTCGACTGGTCGAAGAATACTATTTTACTAGCGACGGAGCAGTGGTTACTTTCAATTGTTTGTCATAATATAACAAACTATCACTTTTATTTATACACAGAAATACCGTTGGGTGCAATGGCTGATGTTCCCTCTAGGCGTGGCCATCATCCTGTCAGGCGGTATCTTCTACTCGGACGGTGGCCGCGCGCCTGAGGTTCTGCGTATTCTATACGCCACCTTCTACAAGCCGATCTTCCAAATAGCTGTGCTGATCATCATTATGGGCTGTATCTTCAAGTTGGAAAGTAAGTTGATGCTATTGTTTATCTATCTAGATGACTTTTTTTGTTTTTGTCATGTCTTCTTCTTAGATCTTTCATACGCCTATCTTCCAACTAGCTGTGCTGATCATCATTATGTTCTGTATCTTCAAGTTGGAAAGTGACTTGATGCTGTTTTTAAACTCTTCAGATGACTTTCAGTGTTTGAATATGAGTCTTCGCCTTAGATCTTCTACTAGCCTATCCTCCAACTAGAAGTGCTGGTTATCTTTAAGTTAGAAAATGAGTCTTCGCAACAGAAAAAACTTTTTTTACAGCCTCTTTAGCTCGGAAAACGGCAAAGCGTATATGAGTTTCCAAAAGTGTATATGAGTTTGTCCCAGAGACCATAAAAGGTTCAAAGTTACAGAATTTAGCCAAAACGATTTTACCATGATATTTGGCTAAGGTCTGCCACCCTGATATCATGGGAAACGGAGAAATACTTAAATATTCTTCATCTAAAGGTGCGAAGGCGCGCATGGCGAATTTTGCCATTTTTTTGCATTTTCGATGCAACGCAATATGACTTGAGTATAGATTGTATTGCCCAAGTTACGCAATTATTTTCCCTCGCGGCGTGGCGCCAAATACACCAAATGAAGTCGCACCATTAGGTTGTAAATATAACAAAAACACGTTTCCTCCACAGCGGTGTTCCGCGGCATCATAGAGTGGCGCGGCTGGACGTGGATGGGCCGCGTCACGTACTCGGCCTTCCTGCTGCACACGCTGTTCCAGAGAGGACTGTACGGCGCGAGTGTGCAGCCCATACACATGTCGGACTACTACGTGGTGAGTTGATAACGATTCTCGTATCGTAGAGTACATTTTTGTAAGTTAAATGTCATGAAGTTAAAAATATTTAGGAATAAAAATTAGGAAAAAAATGACAAAAAATGACGTCGTAGTACAATTAATTAATTACGTCATTTTGTATGAAATAACATCTTAAGTCGCGCCGTAGGTAATTTTCAAATAGGTTTCAAATGATTTAATCTGGGATTTTTCATACCAACTAAAAATCTTGCTAATCAAAAATTACTGAATTCTTGTATAGAACATTTAGCACCTTTTAATTATTTGCAAGGAATATATATCGCGTGACTATAATATTTTTTTTCTGTGAATAGGAAGTTATACAGACTTTTCCTGACTAAAATCCACCCGTCCTCCTATTTTCATCATTATCTCTCCTCCGTGTTTACTTAGGTTCTGTGCACTATCAGTTGTCTGGTTACTTTAGTACA